>VYXB01010746.1:443448-478106 GCA_013397135.1 Pachyramphus minor | reverse complement strand
AAAAAAAAAAAAAAAAAGCTCCTTTGAAGTATTTTCCTGGCTTTATTTTTAATTTAATTGGCCTTTGCAGGTTTGTCCGGGGCACGTTAGTCCCCTTTGTACTTGACCCTATGTAAATAGACCACCCAGGGTTGTGTAACAGATTCCCAGTTCCTCTTGACAGGACTATCAGAAAAGGATTAATTGTTTGCCTGTGCAACCCAAGGGAGATTTTACCCCTGCTTAAAATGAGAGCGGGATCATGTCCCCAGTCTGTTAATAAGTGTGATGCTCATTCTCCCTCTGTGTTTGTGTTACTCTGATTGATGTATTGATTTAGTAATGGACCTGCATATCCCATGTTGTACCTATAGTCCAACTGGGGTAATTGAAAACCAGCAGCTAGAGCTTGATACTGTCTGAGCAGCCCTGGCAGCTGGTGACCCACGTGGGAACTGGGGGTGACTCCTCAGTTCTGAAAACACAGCTTTCTGGTGTGACATCTTGACCAAAACCTATGTCAAACATTCCACATATCTAATGACTGAAGTTAATTTCTGCTTATTATTATTTATTACAAGAGTAACAAAGGCAAAAATGTCAAAAATCACCAGCTGTCATCAGGGGCCAATGCATTTGATACTTGTGGCCCTTTTATTCTGCATTAGTGTTGATGAGAGGAGAGAGCCAGGGAAACAGGTAGATTTCGGCACAGCAAGGAGTTTTGCTGCTATTCAGAGAACATTTCATTTCCATACTTTAGGCCAGGTTCTCTTCTGGTGAAAGTCAGCAAAATTACATCAGTTTACACCACCGGGAGATTTGGAGCCAGATGTGTCTGCCCCATGTGTGAGCTGCCCTATCCACCTTGGTTTATTTTGCTAGTCTCTTGCTCAGCTCTGTTTGCAATACAGTTAATCCTTCTTGTTTCATCAAGCAGCCTTTTCTGCACTAGGGGAAAGCGAGATCAAATTTATCTGCTTAATATCCACTGCGCTGACATTTTGTCCTTCTTGCCTGGGGCTGGCACATTAGACATGTGACTGCTGTCATGCTTATTGTTAGGGTCTTCTGGCTTTTAGGAGATGTGCTGAAGACTTATTTTTACCTCCTTTCCCTCCCTTTTTATCTGGAAAAGGAGATAACAGATATTTCACACTCTGTCTCTTCCTCCCCCCACCCTTAAAATGCTTTCAGGGCAGTCTTGTACTTCTGAACCCTGGCACTGCCCTCGCTGGACCTTTTCTGTGCTGAAGGATTTCATCTGCTCCCAGTTTTGTGTAGCCAGGACTGCAGCGTGGGGGTAGAAGCACCCTATGGGGTCACATTCTGGCTCAGCATCATGATGAATTGCACTGGTACAAATCAGGGCTTTCAGCAATCGATCCCTCTGTGTGCAGGGTAGGAGCCTCTAATGGCTGCAGTCAGAGCAAATCCCCAGAGTAAAACAGGGGTGGCATTCGAGAGAGCCACAGTGACTCCAAGTCCTATTCTCAGCAGCACAGTTCTCACTGAAGGTCAGTGGGATTTGGTCTTCCAAGTGCCTGGCTTACACCCACAGCCTGGCACTGGCTGAGCTGCCCTAAGTACAAGGACTTCCATGGGAGAGCTCTCTGACCACCTTGCTCCCAGAGCTGACACCATTCAGTCAAACTGGGCTGTGCTGCCTCCCTCACCCCCTGTATCCCACTTGTGTGTCCAAGCCCTGGATGGCTCTTGTATGGGGAAGTGAGGCATCTCCCTGGCAGGACTGGGATGGATGGTGATGGGAGCCTTGTCCAAGAGAGCAAAAGGCAAGGCTGGCTCAAAACGAGCAGCTTTGTATTTAAAAAAAAAAAAAAAAAGGAAAAACTCCTGGCTTCCAATCATTAGAAATAATAGACATTAACAGACAGAGCCATAGCCATAGAACCATCTTTCTTCTTTGTTTGAAGGCTAATGACACCTCAGACCATGGGTTTGTTTGCCTTACATAATAGGCAGCTAAACTGTTTTCAGCAACTGCAGCATTCAGTGGAGAGATGCAAGGAGGGAAGCCTTAATTAGAGTAATTGCTCTATTTATATAATGATTCCCTTTTGTCTGAGATCAAATGGATCTTTGAGAAATCTTATTTCCTTTTGAGTTAGTTAATTTCTGCCCTGTTAGTTTAGCTCATGAATCTTAATGAAGACAAACACCTTGGATATCTCCAGATCTCCCTGCTCTCCCTCATTACTAGAGGGGAGACTGTGGGGCATTAATCTCCTGTGCTGCTGCTGATCTTTACTTTGGTAGCAACATGGGAGAAACACCAACAGGCAAGTGTTCAAACCATGAACAGGGAAATCATCCTTTCCTTTAACAGTTTGGACTTGACTGTTACAATGGCACAATCTGAATAGGGGTGCTCTGAGGCAGGTGGTGTGATGGAGAGGAGTGAGATTGAGGTATTGCTGTCATGTCTGTGACAGGCTGCCCTTGGGCTCCTGGCAAAATAAAGTGACAAATTTTCCTGGGTCTCTTTTGGGATCACAGGCTTTCTCTTACAGGGCAAATATGCCAGAATACTGATGGGAACTGGTGTGTTTAAAATATTCTTTAATACAAGAAAGAATGATTTCTTCCTTGTCCAGAGGGCTGACAATGTGAAGGGAATGGCTGAGCAGAAGGTTGTATTCCACTTCCTGAAGTGCTGTACTTCTGTGACAGGATCCGGGCTCGTTAATGTTTCCTAGAACGTGATGCAATTTCACGTCACTGTGATATTACTCATGAAATTAATTACCCTGATGCAAATAGCACATACATCAGTTACGTAAAACCAATCAGGGATTCCAGTATTGAGACAGGGAACTTGTAATTCAAGGAAATTAATGCTTGGAAACATCTGGTTTGTGCAAACATCCCTTCAGTGACACCCGGGCCGTTAGACGGATTTGCAGACTCAGCCCTTCGAGACAGAACTTGCAACACTGCATATGAGCAGCGCTGGAAAAGTCCTGTGCAGCCTTGCCCAGCAGACTGAGAGTCTTGGAGCCTTTCCCAGCATGGTCCGAGCCATGGGTGAAGGGGAAGACTGGCATAGATCCCTGCTCTCCCTCACCTGCTCACAGGCTGAGCTCCCAGGGCTGACGCAGATTTTTCCCCGTGATTGGCACTGCTGTGGCTGCATTTTTTCCTTGTAACTTCACGGGCCCTCCGTAAACTATTCCCCAGCTTTTAATTTCTTGTCATGGCTTGCTGCATTTTCTTTCAGTACAGTTTTTCAAATGATCTCGTGAAGTCATGTTTTTGGCTCATGCCAGCTGCTGGTTTTGGCTGCGATGCTGCTGGGAGGGTTAGCTGAGGTCAGCGAGAGCCTCACTTGAGTTTTCTGCTCGGCAAACTGGTGTAGCCCAAAGGATCCCAATGTGAAGATGCTCCCAAGGGGCTCTTTACCCTGGGAATGGAATAATTTCCCATGTCTGGCTGGGATCACAGAGCAAGGACTTGACAGCCTGGTTCAGGTTTAAGCTTGATAGTGTTGCTATTGGTTTTGCTTGGAGGCGTCTGGCATTTGGGTGATTACATGTTTCTTTTTGCTCAGGAACATCTCTGGTTTGCCTTGTTGTTGTTACTGTTAAATTTTTTTCGGTATGTTTCTTCACTGAGCTCTGTGTGCCAGAGGTTGAGATTCATGCTGGATTCATGATTACTGTGAGAAATTAGAGATACTGAGTAAACATTAGGAGGTGACATTTTGCCACGAAAACCTTTCTGCTGAATATCTCTCATCACCTCCAAAAACACTGCCTGGTTGTCCTTGGAAGGACATTTAGGGCTAACCAGCCTATGAAGCAACAGTCAAACTCTGGCCTTCCCGTAAATGCCAGGAATAGTCAACACTTTGTAAGACATTTTTGGCATTTCTGAACACAGCCAAAGGGATCATGGGGCATATGAGCTACACTTCCGAAAATGTTTCCCCTGTCTGTGTGTTTGTGTGGTCTGGGCACTCAGCTTTACCCCCCCTGCTGCACAAGTGCCTCTTACATGGTTCAGGGCAGGGGTATGGGCTTCAGCTGCGTGTTTCAGAGATGAAGGCTGAGCTCATGATTAAGTTCTTCAGAAATCCTGATTTAGAAGTGCCATCAGATATCAGAGGCAGCATGAGACAGGGCTGTCAGATGCTGCCCTGTTGCAGTAGAGAAGTGTGAGTACTGCCTAAGGCAGAGAGGGAGAATTCATGGGCTTTTGAGCCTTTGAGAGGTCATTGGAGTCTTTTGTATTTTCCTGAGTACTAAACAACACAAACTGAAACTTCATCCATTTCTACGTCAGTGCAATAATTTCTGGTGAATTCAGATGGTGTTGAAGAGGGTAAGTTGTTCAAAAATTTCATTTTTTCATTTTATATACCTCTTACAGTAAGGAAGGTAACTGTTCCAGTGCAGAGCATCAGTGCTGTCTCTGTTGGAGACATCATTTGCACTCCTGCTTTTCAGTCCAATACGCCAAATAAAGATTGGAGTCTCTTCCCAGTGAAGAGACCCCTTCACCAGGCTGTAATGGACCTACCACTCCAAAATTCACCAGGAAATTTTGTGTAAGGGAGGAGCAGCAATGGCCAATCTCTTGTTTTCCATCACAGCCCTTGATTGCAGAGCTGTGTGTACATCCATAGGTGAGTAAGCTGCCAGGGTGCTGCAGCTGCCCAGAGTTCAGGACTGTGTTTCACCTACCATATGATGCTGTTGAAAGGCAACGTTTTCAGTTCCAGTTCCCATGTGTAGGTGCAACAGCAGGGTCTCAGCACTTATCAGTGCATTTATCAGGGCTGTGAGTTAATGATAAGAGACCAACTGTGCTTTGAAATGATATCAGAGAATCACAGAATGGTTTGGGTTGGAAGGCGCCTTAAAGACCATCAAGCTCCAACCCCCTGCCATGGGCAGGGACACCTTCCACTAAATCAGGTTACTTTGAGCCCCGTCCAACCTAGTCTTGAACACTTCCAGGGATGGGGCATTCACAGTTGCTCTGGAATATCTGTTCCATATACCTGTTCCATACCCTGTCCTTTTGCTGAAGCAACCCAGTGAGTTTGATTGCCATGAAAGGGAGGCCTCCTCATGTTATGTTGATACTCTTTGCAGAGTGCCTGATTTATCCCCACTTTCAATGATGTCCTGCTAGCCTGTGTTAGGCACTTCCAACATCTGACACTTAAGCTTAGAGAAGCCTGTCCAGAGTGGTTTGTGGTGCTGAGGGGTCACTGCAGCCCTTGATACCCTTGTGCTTCACAGCCCTGTTTTTGCAGAGCCAGAGAGGCAGCAGCACTGAGCTCCTGCCTGACCGAGGAAGGGGCTGCTTGACTGGGTGTTCCACAGGTCAGCTCATTCCTGTTGGAGGCAAGGAATAATTCACAGTTGGTTTTGTGGCAACCTGGTATCGCTTTCAGCAGCCAACCAGGGGAACATGTTCCAGCAGTGAGTGAGTTTGAGTCCTTTGCCCTCTTCCTGCCTCCTTTGGGCACCCATTGTGGGAAAGATGATGCCTAGAGTTTCTCAGGTGAGGTTTCCCAATCTCTGGATCCAATACACAAACTGCAGCTGGCCAGTCGAATTTGGACAATAATTTTGTTTTGAATGTTGTTTTACTTTTTCAGAGCTCGAAACAGCCCACCTCAAGGCATGGCCTTTCCCTAATCCTCATTGTCCTAGCAAGAAGGGTGTTTTAAGCAGCCAGGAATGCATTTATGTTGGCTCTTGGGTTGTTGCATTGGATGCCTTCGTTTGGTGCAGTTTTGGCATCATGTGGAATAAATCAAGCAAATAGAAATGTAAACACACTTTTATATCCCAGGTCTCTGAACTGGTCTGGGAATGGGCAGTCGAGTTCAGGTTTTGGTCTTATATGGTTGGGCAAGAAATGGGAACCCAAGCAAAGTGTATTACCAGTCCTTCTCAGAGATTATTTACTTTCATGATTAGTTTTTTCCCGCTCCACATTTAGCAGAAGGTTCCTGGTGTAATGGAGGCAACAGTAGGGCGGGAGCCAGGAGACATTTGACTTATTCCCAGCTCTTTTCTCCTTTTTTTTTCTTGTCTTTTTGGACTGTTTTGGTCTGTACCACTCCCAACACCAGCAAGCTCTGATCTTGTTTGTGCTTTCTAGGTGTTCCAGCAATGCAAATAAGACTTAGTGAGGTGCAGATATCCATCTGTGGGGACAAAGAAGATGGGCAGGGAATTTCTAGAGAAAGACAGGGCTGCCAGGAGGTTTCTGGCCTGTTTTGCAAACCAAAGAAGTCTAGTTCAAGGCTTGCAAAGGCTTGTCTTAACCAGGTCTCAGAGAGATTTTGGCTTGACCCATTTCTTGTTTGGAAACCAACCTGTGTCTGAGGATCAGTATCCCACAGAAATTTTGGGGCAGTCTCTTGGGAAACAAGTTGTGTTGGGGTTCTGCTGGTAGAAAGGAGAAGACTGAAATGCCTGGGGAGACACAGAAGTTGTTCTTTTTCTTGGGCCTGATCCTGGAAATGCTGCATCACTGAGGGCTGAAGAGTCCGGGGAAGCATGGGAAGAGCCCAGCTGTGGAAAGCCATGGGTGCTTTGCTCCTCGTGCAGTGCTGGTGACTCCTCTTATAAATCTGGGTGCACTCTGCATCTCTTTCTGCTGATGTTTTGTGTGGAATACAGGGAAAAGGTTCTGCTGTAGGGAATCCCGTGGCAGCACGTGTCCTCAAAGGGCTCGGGAGGTCAGGCTGTATCTGTGGGGTTTGTGCTGACGCCAGCAGAGTCTGGGGTCCTGCAAGGTCTCAGCTGCAGATACCCCATCTGGTTTGGCTCTGAAGCTCCCTCAGAATGGGGTATTGGGGAGAATTCTGTAAATCAGGCAGTTGTTTTTCTCCTCCCTGTTCTTCTTTCTAGGTAGGGAATGACTAGACCTTTTATCCACTCGTCCTAGGAGAATTTGTACCTTGTGAAAAGCTCCTGCAGTCGGACTGAAGCTGGTCTCTCACTACACCTCCCCTTCTTTTCATTTCCCCATTGCTGAGATGCAGCAGACTCGGCCATTCCTGAAACAGTGACCGATTGTCTGGTTTGGCTGGTTCAGCTATTTGCTAAACATAATGCTCTTTCATCTTCCAGGAAATCGTCTGGACACCTCCACCGGAGTGGAGCTTGCTTTATGCTCCTGTTTCAATAGGCAAATAAAAGCAGCCATTTTCCCAGTTTAAACATAACCTGGTTTCTCTAGTGAATTAGAAACATTTGAAGGAAGGGGAAAGATTGTTTATTACTGAATTTTTAAGAACTATAATCCTAAATTAACAAGCCAACCAGGCTCCATTCCTTCCTGGGGAAAGGATTCTACTCCTCTCCTATAAGAAATATCTACAGCACTCACACTTCATCATTCTCATTGGGACCTGAAGGGCACCCGCCAGGGCCCTCTCACACTGTCTGCATGATGCTTTCCTCATTGCTCCCTGGCAAGTCAGGGCACTTTGGCTGAGGTTTGAGATTTCTTTTCACTGGTAGCAGAATAAAAATGTTACAAAATTAAATCCTCTATTAGTGTTTCACCAGTGAGAGAGGAGACAGTCACCTGCCTGCTCTCATCTGCTCGGGGTCGGGGGAACTCTAAAAGCCAGCACCTTGCCCATTTTCCTCTGTTTCCTGAGGTGACAGGAAGGAAAGCATAGGCATCTGGCAGTGCTTCAGCAGGCTGAGATTTAGGAAAAAGGCACAGCTCAGGACTGATTCCAGGCCAAAGCCTGGCTGGCTGGTGAGCAGCGTTTGAGAGCGAGCTTGTAATCCTGGGAAATTAATACAGAAACAAATAACAACCAAACCCACTGGGCAACATTTGTAATGTTGCTAATGATGCAATTCAACTTTCTTTTCTTATTGTGGTAATCAGGGATTTCACTGAAAGAAAAAGGGCCAAGGAGGAATACACCCCGACTTCTTCCTCTAGAGAGTGAGTCAAGTTCCTTGCAAGTGGTTCCAGCACAGCGACATTGAGAAGTCTGGCCAGCAAGTGGGTTCAACAGGAAAGCTGAGGACAAGCTTTTGTGCAACTGCTAATAGGTCCCTCTCCCGTGGCCGTGCCGGATGGGAGGAAACAAACAGCCCTTTTTGTTTTGCAGTTCATGACCAAGAACCCCACCATGCGCCTGGGCAGCCGCGGGCTGGGCGGCGAGAGCGCGATCCTGCGGCACCCCTATTTCAAGGACCTGGACTGGGACTTGCTGAACCAGCGCCAGATGGAGCCACCATTCAGGCCCCGAATTGTACGTGGCAAGGAGTGGGGGGAAAAGGGATTTCTGGGGGCTTTTTTCTCTTTTTGGTTCTATAAGCACATTTATTCCCATGAGACGGGAAAGGAGGGGAAGGGAGGGCAGCCTTGACGCACAAGGCCTGGCCCAGGAGCAGGGAGGTGGGATCTCTGGTCCTGGCTTGGCTGCTGGTTGGCCATCTGATGTTGTACAGGTTGCTTTTCCGCTCCACACTGGATTTTCAAAGGGAGGTCAGTGAAAAGGTGCAGGTTTATAAAAGCAGCTGCAGCAGGTTAGGCATCTGACTACCCTTTGCCTCGCCCCAGAGATAAAACAGGGTAAGTAGTCCTCATCCTGCTCACTCCACCTAACCCTTCACAACAGACCTGTCTTTCCCTTGTCTCTCTCTATCTGTTCAGCACCAAGCACAGTGCTCCCTGCTCACGCCACTGTCAGCTGAGTGGTTCAAATGGCAGAGAGGCTGCAGAGGATGTGGTGCTGCCTCTCTTCCTGGTGGTGCTGCACAGCCCTAAGGATACCCTGTGAGAGAAGAGTGGTGCTCTCCATGGACAACCTTTCCAAGATTGTCTCTGTGGCTTCCTTGTTGGAACTGTTGCTTGGAATGGTTTGTCTCATGCTGTGGTCACTCTGCAAGCTCTTAGTGGCAATAGTCCACCCAGTCCTGCTCCATCATAATGGGGTGCAGGATCAGGGACTCAGGGGAGGTGTGACAGCTCAACAGCAGACTCCTGAGTTGTTCTTTGACCCGAATCAAAGGCTAAGGGAGGCTGCTCAGTCCACCATGAGCTGAACAGGATCTGGGAACTTCATGTCAATAAATTTTATTGAGCTTCAGTGTCAATAAAACATCTTGCTCTGGATGCAGGAAAAATACATGCCTCATGAAAATGTGCCACAAACCCAGTTTGTGTGTGTGCATTCTAAACAGCCCCACTTTGTGGCACACAGCAAGGAATCCAGCACCTGGAGGTGAGCCATTTGTCTTCCCACGGCCCAGTAATTCATCATTGTGCAAGTTTAATGGTTGGCACATGGAGGAGTGTGTGCTTCTCCCACCCCCTCCCCAAAACCCAGCTGAGATGCTCTGCAGATAAGGAGGGACTGTGTGGAGTCATAACACAGCTGATAACTGCTTCAAATGTCTGTGCTGCCATTTGAGGGAAGGGACTGATTTATGTGCCCTGCCCTGCCATGTCTGGGCAGGGAATACCCCAGAGGCACTGTCAGTTAAATCTGAGAGCAGGTTCCTGGTCAGAAACCTGCAGAGGCTCGAAAAGGCTTCACACTGCTCCCAGTCCAACCCCAGAAAAAGCTCTCAGTCAGCTCAGCCTCCGTTATGTAGGTGATGGTTCAATGCACTCAGGACTAAAGGTGCAGAGTGAGGATCAAGCAGATGATACATACTTTTGACATCTCTTTCCTTTGTCTTTCCCTTTGACAGAAATCCAAAGATGACGTGAGCAACTTTGATCCAGATTTTATAAAAGAAGAGCCCATCCTGACTCCCATTGAAGAAGGGATTCTTCCAATGATAAACCAAGATGAATTTAGAAACTTTTCATTCACCAGCCCGGAACTGCAGCAATAGCTGTGGCTCTGGAGAAGGGTTGCTGAGAGGACTGGGGGGAAATGAAATGAAAGCCAAGTTTACCAGTAATTTCACTCTCGAGGAGTAAAAGTGCACTGACTTACAGGATACAGCAGCACCACTGTCGATGTTACCTTAATGTGAAATTGAAACCTTCCTGTTTGTAGGACTTATGCAGGCTCTTGGATCAAATATTGACAGGGGTGGAATAAACATGATATTGTAAATAGCTGATGCAGACAGAGCATTGAATGCTGAGCTGGTTGGCTCAGCCTGAATGTCACTCCTTGCAGTGGATTCGAGGAGTCGGTGTGAGCATGAAACAAGTGTCTTGCAGCTCTGAGCCAAATAGACTTGTTACAATTCTGATTGTTTGCAAGACTATTTTGAGGAGTCCCAGCACTGTCCAGTGTTTTGGAGACGTGATCCAACATCCCATGGCCTGACTGAACCAGATGTTCCTACTGACTTTACCTGTTTCTGCAGTATTTATTTCTTTCCGAAGGACAAATGGCTCCCTTTGCCACTGTTTGGGTTCCTATGTGAAATATTTCATTGTGCTGACTTGCAGAAGGAATAAAACAAATGCCCTGTGCCCCACACAGATTCTTCCAAATCAAAGGGAAGTCATGTGCTCGTAGTGTTTTACTGTTTGTGCGATATGAAAAGTTTTAGTGTTTGCATTCTGTGAAATGCCTTTTTACATCATGCATCTTCAATGCTCCTTTCTTTGCCTCCCAGCTGTTTTCAACTATAATGTAACTTGTAAAACCTTACTGTTTATTTAGGCCCATTCTATTTAATTATGCTATACAGAGCCCCTTTTGTGGGTTTAGTGCCTCATTAAAATTTTGATCCAAAGTGGTAAATTATTTGTAGCGTTATTACGATGGGAGCCACATCTGGCAAACTGCTTGAAAGCAGAGTTGTCAACCAACAGGTAACACAAAAGGACAACTTTTCTCCCTTGAGAACGATAAACCTTATCTAAGATATGGGGTGACTTGGTTTGGTTTGGATTTAAGGGCTTGTTACTCACAGGGCACTTCTTATCGGTTGTGGCCTCAAGCACAGGCAAACTGAAATGATTTTTTCAGTGCAGGTTGTAGAAACCGGATGCTCTGGGAGACAGATCTGTGCTTTCCCTGCTGTCCTGGAAGCTGGATGACTTTTCTGTAGCTCCTTGGCACACCTTTGCACTCCTTGATGGCCTTGAAGCTGTATGACAGGTTTATAGCCTCTTCCTTGGGCAGATATGAATTGCTGGAGAAGGATTTTAAACCTCTTGCAAAACTAATGATGTTTGTAAAGGGCTACTCACGAGCAATAACTTGAGAGAAGGGTGAGGTGCAGCAGAGAGGGCCAGTTCTGCACGGACCTGGCACCACACTTGAGCTGTGGAGGTGGTGTAGAAGAGCTGAAGCCTTTGGCAAGGTAATTAACCCCCATTACAGCACAGACCCCACAGTATGTACATGCTCACCTCCTCTGAAACCAAGTTGGAAATAAGAAATCAAAGCTGAGATCTACATGCAGGTGTTACCCCTTCCCACTCCAGTCCTCTGTACCTGACTAAAGTCCCTTTTACTTCTACCCCTAAAGCATCACTGAATTGTCTGACAGGTGGGGCACAAGGTCAGTTACCCTTGGACTCTTTGTGCCTTTGTGCTTCTGTGTTACCCCAGTTCTCCGTTTTTCTTTCCTGCATCTCCTCTTTTATTGCTGGGTCTCCTCTTACCGTAAGCACAGCTTCATCCTCTGGTCTCCCTTCCCTTCCATGGGTGTCTTGTGGCCACATTGCAGCCCATCCCTTTGCTGGTCTGTATATAACTCAGCTCCTTCAGAGTGGGGCAAGAGAGGAGGAAAAACAGGTTGTGTCATATAAGCAGGAGAAAGAAGAGCGAATTTCCAGAAAAAAATGATTGGAGAACCAGTAGTGCAGGCTAGCTTGAATTGTTTTCCCATATAGGAAGAAACAGTACAGGGATGGATGCATTTGCATGGGGGGGCCACTTGTGGCATCTTATTCACGTTTGAATTACACCCTGGTTCACCCACCTGGTGCAGACATGACCTTGGGCAACTCCTCACTCCGTTTCCCATATGTTTTCCCAGTGTTAGGACTGCAGCAGTGCTTGTTTGGCAAGGCGTAAGTGCAGCAAAGCTGGACACTGAGAGTGGGAGCCCCAAAACTGTGAACCTTGTGTGGATGGCTTTTTGAACAACCCATAATCCTTGATCCACTGATCTCCTTGCCTGGAGATCAGTGCTGGAGAAGAGTGAGTGATGCACCTTTTTTTTTTTTTCCAGCAGAGTGGTATCATTGGTTGTGTTGTTCCTGGGGTCTCTGGAGGCCTTATGGACTCATGTCCTGCTGGAGAAGCTAGTGTTGCCTTCAGCATCAAAATGTGATCCCATCTCCATGGCCCCAGGATCTGAGTATTTACACCACTGAAGAATGTGCAGTAATCACCTTTATTGGTGTGGCCATATCATATCATATCAATACTCACCAATCTGTGTCCTGAAAGCTTGGGGAGTGGAGAATAAGTCATCTCTGTAGGTGCTCTGTTGGGATTGTTGATAACTGTAAATCAGAAAGTTTGTAGGTGTCTGGAGGATATAAAATGATGTCTAATGCCACCCTGGGGAGTGGGAAAAGTTCCTGCCCTGGCCAGGCAGTCCCTGCCTTGGCCCAGGGCTTGGCTTGATCAAATGCCAAAGGGAGTTTCTTCCCCAGCTTTAGTTTTCATAGATTTCAAGTGGTGTCAGGGTCACTCCACCCTACCATCACTCTCACTGCAAAGATCTGTGAATGGACTCGGAAGCCAAAGGTTCTGCTATGTAGGAGTTTTCACAATTTCCCCTGGATCTTCCTTTATAATTTAGGGCATCTCTTCCACTTCATTGCCTGCCTAGAACTCACATGTGTGTGTAATGATTTGAGCCACTCGAGTCAGCAGATCCTGAGTCAGCCACATTTGGCCAAGATCCCTGAACTCTCCCATACTTTTTATGAGGAGCTGCCATTTCAATCATGTTTCCTCAGACTCTGTCAGCAGCAGGGATGAAGATCAGCTCAATAAAAACTATCTAAGCAATAGCTTTGCTTTTGAAAATTTTTTTGAATTAGTGTTTGTATTGCCATTTAATAAGAAATAGGGAATTATTTAAAAAAAAAGGAGAAAAAAAGCAGGAATACAAAAAAGACGGAGTTTTCCATTAGCTACCCTGCCAACTGTTTTGGCTTTGTTGCTTTCCTCAGTGGATGCAAGATAGTTTTAGTCTATTAATTTGGTCCTGGCTTTAGAAGTATATTATGCTGGCAGTCATTGATTTTTAAGGTTTAAAGCATAGAATGCTTGTATTCGCTCCAGTGTGAAATCTGGCAATTGAGTAAATTGTAATTAGTTCCCTTTGCACTGCTTTTAGTGCTCGCATGAAAAGAGAAGATCCCTTTGATGTCTCTAAATTTGTGTTCTGTGCAATCCTTTCATTTTCAAAGAGGTACGTGAAATTTAGCTATAAAATTCAGTGGCCTACGTCTCCTTCAAGGCCTTTGAAAGTTGATGGTAAGGAGCAGATGGTCTAGAATGAATAGATGAAAATCATCTCACATCTACTGAGGCAGGCTGTGCTGCCAAAGACATCATTTTTAATACCGCTGCTTGTTAGGCAATGGAAAAAAAAAAAATCTCACAGACTCCCAGTGCCTGAGGGCTTTTAAAGTAAAAAATGCAATTCTGACTGCTGGCTGAGGATGCTTCGAATGCATTCTCAAGGACTGGCACAGGTTCTTTGCTCTTTGTGAAGTCCTGTATGGTTTGCAGCAGTATTTTCCCTTGGAGCTGTGTGCTCCTCCTGCAGAAGCTGCTCTTTCTCCAGTTGGATTTGAGAGAGGCTCCAGTGGCTGTGGTATGAGGACTCGATTAGCAACGCCCAGAGCCAGGAGCAATGAAGAAGAAAACGTGTCTGGGATCATCTGCTCTGTCCTTTGGCCAGCAAGTAAAGAGCTGTTCACTGCTGCCTGCTCTGTCTTGGTTTGCTCAGCTGCTCAAGCGTGTAGCCAGAAGGCCTCTGCTTCTCCCCAGAGAGACCATTTCACAGCATTTACAACTCTTCCTGCTAAGTAAATGTCCTGATATTTGGAAATGACGTGAGTGAGATGAAAATCTGTCTTATCATGCCATTAGGATTCTCATTGGAAGCTGCAAGTCAGGGTTTGTATTACTAAATATATACAGGGCTGCCAAACCAAAGCATTCAGGAATGATGAGTCAGGTTGTCTCAAAATCGCAGCTCACTCAGGAACCAAGAGCTTTCCAAAATAATAAATGTCAAAGTCCTTTCTTCCTTTTTTTTTTTTTTTTAATGTCTGTATTATGAATATTTTGGATCCTGACTTGCACTTCTCCACATCAATAGGACCTGGAATGTCATGTAATTATAATTTTATTAGATGAAAGCTGGGGTCTGTGAACTGATGTGAAACCAGGCATTGGAGCATGGAGGAAAATGCCAAACACTAAGAGATGGGTGATAAAACTGTGAGAACAGAGGGCATGGGGTTTAAGTATTTTTCCATCTCTTTCTGTTCCTTATTGTACAGTCACCACAGTGTGGTTCCTTGCCTCCCTGTCTCAAAACCCACAAAGCAGGGTGTGCAGCCCTCAGGAGGCACAGGAGTGAAGAAAGAAGAGGAAGCCTGGGGAGGGCATTTAGGTGCTATATAGTGGCTCTGCGTGGGGCATGTCCAGCAGCATTTGGGGACTTGTACATCAGGCCTTGCACAAGCCTGTCACCTTTTGCCTCCTGCAGCCCATCCTGCCTTCCCCTGGTCACAGTGCTTGGCATCACCCCTCAGGCTGCCATCGTCTGGAAATGTCCTGCTGATGCAGCCAGGCCTGAAGGAAGAGCAGGAGGTCAAAAAAGCATGGAAGAGAAAGTGTTGGTGTTTGGCTACCTGGGCATCTTTTGGTCCTGGTGGGGACTTTGGTACAACCAGTGTCTCAGTGACATCCCTATGTATGACTGGAAGCTGTAGGAGAAGGCCAGGCTGTCTCCCCTCTCATGCCTTGTATTAGAAGCTAGGAAAGAGAGGGAGCAGGAAAGTGTCCTCTAAGAAATGGGGTCACAACTCTGGGTTGTGACCAAGAGGGTGCAGTATATTTTAGAAGGGCTTCAGGCCACTGCAGGCAACTAATGAAGGCAAGAGTCCTCCTTTCATCTCTGCTCCATCCACACTGGTGCAGGCAGTTGCCTTGGCCTCCATAAGGGCGGTTTGATCAAGGATATTTGGGAACCACAGGTCTCAGGGGTGGTGGGAGATGGCAAAAGGCTGCTGGGCAGAAATGCTGAGAACATCCCCAGACCCTTTCATCTC
Organism: Pachyramphus minor; assembly: GCA_013397135.1. Taxonomy (NCBI): domain Eukaryota; kingdom Metazoa; phylum Chordata; class Aves; order Passeriformes; family Tyrannidae; genus Pachyramphus; species Pachyramphus minor. The sequence continues at coordinate 462,887 of VYXB01010746.1, read as the reverse complement.
AAGAAGGAAGCTTGAAGTGAGCTTCAGTCAGACAAAGACAAAGTCTTCTCTGCCTGGGCTCCCACCGGTAACATGTCAGTGTGAAGGTTTTAGCCCTGAAACAGTTTTAACTTGCCCATGGAGTTGACTCTCCTGCCCCAGCTCTGAGCTCCCACATCTGTTGTTGGCAACAGGTCTTATATAAGTGGAGTTGAGAGATTTTAGCAGTGAGTTCAGCATTGCTCAAAACTAATGACTCAGTTTCTCCAGGGCCTCCTTCCTCCTCCTTCGAATGAGGGGTTTATTCATCACCTGGTTTCTCATTTTCAGAAGCTCAACGTGGGCTGGGGTCAGAGCCTCAGTTTTTCTGCAACAGTGACAACTAAAACTGTGTTTCTTCTTAAAGGGAACCTTAAAGTTTTCACCTTTAGCTCACTTGATTCCAGGAACAAGATCTCCAGATCTTCAACCCACTGCAACAACTGCATCACCACCACTATAGCCACCACATCTGCCAGGAGAGGAACATTGCAAGGGCTGTTAATGAGCCCTTTTGGAGACTGGCCAAGGTGGTTGGGCTGGGAGTGAGAAACAACCCTATGTATCTTCATGTTATCTTCTCCTAGACACATGGAAAGCAGTTCCAAACCTCCTCATCATGACAGGCTTGTCTGCTGCCCAGAGATGCCTCCTGCAGAAAAGTCTGGCTTTCTTCTCCCAAATGCGGTCTAAAAGAAGTGGGGTGTTAAGGGTTTTGTTAGAGATTGGTGCTAAACCACAGTTTTCTTCTGAACTGAGACACAGTGTCGCTTTCCCCCCTAAGAACTGCACTGTTGGGTTTTTAAATTACTCTGGCCAGCATTTCCTCTAGCTTCTGGGGTGTTGGTGTCTCCCAAACTTGGAGCGAAGGCAGCACCATCGGTAGCTCAAACCTTCTGACTCAAGGCAGGAGGGCAGCATTACAGGTGAGTATTCCAACTGGAGCTGAGTCACCATTATTTTTAAGCTCTGTGAACGCACTCTGCGGACTCGAGCTTAAGTTATTGTTATCTGATAGACATATCTGGACATGTTGCTCTCCTTGGGGCAGCCTTTCTGCTTGCCACTCCTCAGGCCCTTTATTCTGACTCATGTCCAGACCTTTCTCCAAGGGGAAGCATGGGTGGCATGATTTTGTTCACCTCAGTGCTTCTGCCACTTCCCTGGACAGTGAGGAAAACCTGCCTCCAGCTGCCTAAGGAAAGGGGTCAAGTGAGCCTTATGTCACAGGATAACGTTCTCTTTCAAATGCTAATCTCAGTAGCTTAAAACTCAGTTTTAACTAGAGGGAAAAAGGCAATGTGACCTTTAAGGATGTTCAGCTAGGCCTGGACTTTAACAAAATCTCTCCACTTGCCTAAACCTTCATCACCAAGTTTCACCAGGGCTCCCTACAGACCCATGGAAATTGCCACGTAGAGCCTGTGTCTAAATTACACCCTGGCAACTGAAGGCTCTTTTGTTTTTGCTTACAATGAGCAAGAGTTTCCGCTGCCAGTTCAAGATGCCTTCTCTTCATCTGCTACCCTGACTCCTTTTATTTTCCTTCCACTGCACCAATTTACCGTGGCCTCGAGTCTCCTGCACACACAGAGGGGAGTTCTGCTGGTGCCCATCTGGTGAAGATGCTGTAACCCAAAGCGGGGTTGTCTCTCAGCTATTTTGGTGGAGTCTGGTAATTTGTCTGACATGGAAAATCCCCAAACTGCAATCAGTGCCCCGGATGCTGGAGTGGAAAATGACAAAATTATACCATGGCTCATCTCCCCGTGGTCAATTACTCTGTGCCTACATATAGATGTGTTAGTGTTGCCTGGACCAGCCAGTGTGACTGTAAAGGTATCCAGCCTTTGTTTTGGCTCCATGGCCTCTGTATTGGGTTAAATATAGAGGAAACACAGCACCCGTGGCCATGCTGACAGTGGAGGTTTGTTAGACGTGGGTGATCCTCAGTTCCACTGAAAGCATCTTGTGCATAAAGCCATCGACTTCCTCTTCTGTCCTGTTTAGCCAGGCCTAGGCAGAGGGACTGGGAGGAATGGACAGAAGGTCTCTCCTCCCAGCAAGAGGGGATGTGTCTCCTGGGTCAGAGGGAGGCACCAGGGAGCCTGTCAGTGGTGGCCAAATTTTGAGGGTGACCTCATGTAGGTTTCTCTGAGTTTTGGTGGAGCACGAGTGTATTCCAGGACTCCTGAGCACTAATATGTGGTTTTGGAGCCCCCAGCAGCACCTGTATTTCAACACCAGGCAGGTGACCCACAGCATCCTGCTTTGGAGACTGGTTCCTAGGCAGAGATAAGGCAGGAGCAAGGAGTTGCCTGGAGCTACCCAGGCCTAGAGTGAAAGCCTTAATGCAGCAAGCTTATTAGTGCTCAGCTGGGCTGGAAGAGGCACATGAGGTCACTCAGGGACTTTGCCCTAGTCCTCCACCCACCTGTGCACTCAGCCTGGGGCTGTGGTGAGCAGCTCCTGGGGGAGTGGAGCCTGCCTGGTGTGCAGGACCTCACAGCTGGGCTTGAGCAATGCAGGAAAAAAGCACCTCTGCAGCTGGAATTGGAATCAGGAAATTTCTTCTGCGAATAGAATCATGGAATATTCTGAGTTGGAGGGACCCACAAGGATCACTGAGTCCAGCTCCTGGCCCTCCACAGGACCACCCTTATTTAGACAATATGTAAATGAGCATCCTGCTTGGGAAAGGGTGATTTAAGCCTAAGCTGTTGTTTGTGCCAAGAGCCTTCCCTGCTCCTTTCTCCCAGCCTTTCCCACTGAGCACTGCTGCCCCTGAGCCAGTTGTTTACAGAGTGATGAACACAGGCAGCAAGAGCCCCATGATGATTTAAGGTCATCAGGAAAAGGTCACAGAGGTTAAACCTACACTTCTAAATCTTGGTGTCCACATAAAAGCAGGATTTTGCAGCTTTTTTTTATGATCATCATGAAGTGACTCCAGCAGCTTTCCAAGATAGGGTACAAGATAAGCCTGCAAAAAACCTGAGTAGACAAGTGATTTTCTTTTAATTGCTGTTGTAGGACAGTAGAGATGAAAAACCAAGTGTCCAAAGGTCACTCATCCCCTGATTAGGTACATATAATGAGATGGAAAGCTAATCTATCATATTTAGAATCAGTCAATTAGAGGGTTAGGGCTATAGATGTATTTAGCTTTAGCGTTAGGGATATATTTAAACCACATACTGTACTTAGTCATTATCATGCTAAGTGATAGTAGATGCAGGTCACCCTATATATGGGCCGTGGTAATCAGCTTCAAGTATTACTAATTAAGCTTTTTCACCTCTGGGCTCCCTTCCATGCCACCACATATAAAATGGGCCATCGAGGTCACAGTGTGATGCTCCTTAAAACCCAACACCCACTGTTTATTGTGGAGTGGAAGGTGGATTTGGCTTTCTAGTTCAGGCTCTGCTGCGTAGAGAGATTTGTAAACAAACAGCTCTTGCTTTAGCACATACTTTGCTTCTGAGTTTCAAGATACCAGCTGGGCACTGCGAGCCCTTCACTTGCCCAGCTGCCTTATTTGAAGCCCATGAACTATCCAGGTGGATAAACCATGTCCAAGTGAGCGTGGCTCTGTCATCTCCCTCCTGGCAATCCTTGTGTTTTCAGAGGAAGTCAATGAAAGCTGCAAATGCTGTAGTTACTCTGGAAAGCAGCTTATGCGATTAGGCAGAAGGTCAGAAATAGAAAAGCCCACAAAGGAAGGCCTAAAAAATTGTGGGTGTGTTACAGTGATGCCCAGTGATGGCTTCGCTCCCTCCCTCCACGTGCCCTGAGACACAGGTGGTGTCCAAGGTCCTCAGCTGACTCCAGTGCCAGCCCCTTTACCACAGAGTTCATAGATCCCTCAGCACAAAAGCTCTTATGACTTTATTTTAATATGAAGGGCATCTGAATCTGCTTTTAGGACTCTGTTGTGTTAGGCTGATGGCAGAGCCACAAGCCACCCTGCTGCAGGCGGTCAGGAGAACAGGGAGCTTTGCAGTGCCTCTCAGCCCAGGAGAAAGGCAGGGGGTGCCTGTGGAGAAGGGAGTGCAGTGTCTCTGTGTGCTCTCCAGCCCAAGGGCAGCTACTTTTTTGGAGCAGCTTCTCTCTCACAGTATTACTGAGGCATTCCTGGGAACACTCAGGCCCCACTTTCTTAAAATCATAGAATATCCTGAGTTGGAAGGGACCCACAAGGTCCAAATTAGATTGGTCAAAGTCCAATTCCTGGCCCTGCACAGGGCAACCCCAAGAATCACCCCGTGTGTCTAAGAGCATTATCCAAATGCTCCTTGAACTCTGGCAGGATTGGGGTTGAGAAACAACAGCCCCGCCCTTAAACCTTCTCCTCTCCATCCTTTCTTGAGAGGTTAATTGCTCCATTTCTGCCTTCATTTCTGGTCTCCCAGGAATCTGAGTAAAGCTTTCTTCCCTGCAGTGGTAAAGCTGAATACATGCCCATAAAAGCCCTTTCCTGGCACTTCTAAACCCATCAACTCCATCCCTCCAGGGCAAGTCTTTTCAAGCAGGCAGGAGCTGGCATGGAGGGCTTGGAGGTGGGGTCCCCTGTCCCAGGAGAGCACCAGGAACTGGTGCTGCTCAGCAAGAACTGGGAAAAGTCTCAATCTTGGCATGCCCTGGAACCAGAAAGAGATTTGAAACACTGGGGTTTTTACTGGAGATGGGGTGAGCGTTGCCCCAGCTCCTCTCAGCTGGCTGGGGCCAGCTGGTGAAGATCCCCCTGGGGAAGCTGCCAGGTTTGGGGCTGATGGAGACCTGCCCCAGAGGGGTGGAGCAAGGATGATGCAATGAACCATGGCTCTTGCACCACTGGAGCCAGGGCGGGCAGGGAAAGTGTCCATGGTGGCCAAAGCCAGCACTGGGTGGTCAGGGTGGTGTGTAGCATGGCAGCAGCTCTTCCCTGGGCTTTGGAGGGGGCTGCCAGACCTATTGGCTTTCTTGTCAAGTCCCCAGTGTTTGGTTAGCTGCTATTCCATGGATGCTGTAGGTGGAGCAGAGAATTTTGATTGACCAGCAAGCAGCTGTGGCAAGAAGCCTGTGACAAACAGTTCTTGTTCTCGTAGAATGATAGAAGGTTTTGTGGTGGAAGGTGTCTTAAAGACCATCTCATTCCAAGCCCCCTGCCATGGGCAGGGACAGTTTCCACTAGACCAGGTTGCTTCAAGGCCCCTCCAACCTGGCCTTGAACACTTCCTGGGATGGGGTTTCCACAGCTCCTCTGAGCAACCTGTGCCAGGGCCTCACCACCCTCACAGTCAAGAATTTCTTCTCAATACCCAACCTAAATGTCCCCTCTGTCAATTTGAAGCCATTCTCCCATGTCCTATCGCTACATGGCTGTGTCCAAAGTCCCTCTCTAGCTCTCTTGTAGCCCGTTTACATACTGGAAGGGGTTCTAAGGTCTCCCTGGAGGCTTTGCTTCTCCAGGCTGAACAGCCCCAACTCTCTCAGCCTGTGCTCACAAGAGAGGTGCTCCACATGTGCAGAACAGTGTGTTGGTGACACATTCCTGGACTCACAGCATGACCAACTTACTGCTCTCCCTTTTCACTGGCAAAGCTGCCAAGGGTGGCTGGGGAGGTACAGTGGGGTGGGAAGAGCAGGGCTGGAGCAGCAGGGATGAACCTCAGCCACAGAACTGCAGCAGCATCACCAGCTGCAGGAACTGCAATCAGTGAGGTCTGCTCTAACCCCAATGATATTTCACTTATGGTGACGGGGGAGCATTTTTGTTCCAGGGCAGGTAAAATCCTCTGCTTGATTTCTACCCCCACACCCCACCTAATTCTTAGTCAGTGACTGCAGGTCCTGGAGGGACTTTCCATCTAGTCTGATTAGCAGGTAATGTTCCACTGCACCTCAGCACTTGCAGGTTGGTCAATCACTGGACAAGTCTTTGCAAATCCCCATTCAGCCATGCCAACCCTCAGACATGCTTCACTCCATACCTACATGACTGTCTCATTTAATCTCTTCCTTTCGTGTTTTTGCCCATTTGTGTCCCTCCGGTGCCATTTCAGGCCCCCGTTTGGGGAGGAGCAGTGTTGTACCAAGGAGAAAGTATAAATATGGGAAGTTGATTTTTATCATTATTTGTGTCTGTGTTTTTTGGGGGGAGGGTTGTTTGCTGTTCATTTGCCCAGCTTGACAAGCTATTCCTGTGCTCAGTTCACACTTGAAGGTAGTGTAAATAAGCACAGAACTGCCCAGCTGGGTAGGGATGTCTTTGCTGTGGGTCCATGCTGTATGAGCAGAGTGTTGCCATGGGTTTGAATGCCAGCTTTGGTGATGGCATGCCCAGAACCCCCTCCATCACTGGTGGGGAGGGTGGGTGCTTCCCCTCGCTCAGCATCATAGCAGGGCCAGAGGTGCTCACCTTTTCCCATGGCAGGAGATAGGCACTCTCAGCACAGGGAGTTTTTCCAACTCTTCTCCATGCGCTGGCAGAGCACCTCTCAGCCCCCCTGGGTGTTCAGCCCAGCCCCACTCCAGCACCTCTCTGCTGGGCTCTCCCAGCCCCCTGCACTGGCACAAGGGGTGGGAAGGGTGCAGGGAGCATGTATGAAACCAAGGAACCTCCTCAGTCTCCAGCATGTCAGGGTGTGGGGGTCCATGTGATCCACCACCCTTTTTTCTGACTGTTCTTCCCCCTGAACTTTGGTGGTTTTCCATAGGTACCAGAGATGTCCCACCAGCCTTTCTCTGAGCCGTGGCCCATCTGTGGCAACCGAGAGCAAAGGGGATGAATGTGTGAGGGTCCTGCACATCAGAGACCCCCAGCTGTTATCTGTCACTGCTTAGAAAGATGAAGATTTCTTTGCCAGACAGGTATTGTGAAACAACGGCCTCGCCAGGAGTGAGAGGGTGGAGCCAGCAGGAAGCATGCCTGTGGTTTAGATATGGGGTGAGAGCCTGGATTTTCAGAAGTAAACTCTGGGTCATGGTTTTGGGAGGTGCTGGGGTTGGGTTAGTATTTTCCTGTTTGTTTTCTTCCATTGCAGCTCTAGGTCTTATTCAAGAGGTCTGAATTTCTGAAGGGGAGGGCTCCAAACCTGTGTTCCTGGTGACGGTGATGGAAAGCCTGACCGTGACCTAAAACACCATCAGCTTTCCAAAGCCTAAACCCAGCAAAGCCATATATGGACCATTGTGTGACACCTGCCAATGCATCCCAAGGGAAGAGAGAGAGAGAGCCCTCTCATGACTACCTGGTGCAGGGATTTTGAAGGAAACAGAAAGCAACAGCCATGCTGGGCACTGACCCAGCCACCGAGCCCAGAGCCAAGGCGGTGTGAGCGCTGCGAAATGAGGGCAAAAGGCAGACCTGCCCTGTGTGAGCAAGTAACACAGGCTGTGGGGATATTCATTTGTCTCTTGGCTGTTTGCCCATTACAAGACTTGGGACTGTGTTTCTTGCAGCATCCCCTGCAAGATAATGGGTGCAGTAATATGGGCTGTGGCACGATTGGTCCACCGGCACACGCAGCAAACAGCCTGACTGTTAGTCCTGGACTCCTGCCTGGCAGCTGCCATCCCTGTGGGGTGGGGACCCACACCTACCACAGGAGGAGGTACCTTCTCAGCTGAAGGAAGCCCAGAGGCTGCCTTTGGGGGCTACAGCAGCCGAGCAGGTGCCATGGTGATGGTGGGAACCTCCTTCTTGATGCATTTGCTGCTCGTCTTCATCTGAAGCTGTTGCGCCATCACGGCCACCAAGTCAAACATTACAAGGAGTTCCCTCTACTCCTTCCTGGGTCAGCTACTGCTGAATCACTCAATATTTGTTCTGGTAACATGGCCCTTCTTATCAGAGCTTTTTATTACTTCACTCTTCCACTTCCCGGCACACCAGGGTTCATGTCCTGACCCATAGGCATTTCCAAGCTCTCTTTGCAGACTCCCGGGGTTTCCATCCCAGCAGGCTCAGCATCCCCACTGCCTTCCTAGGCATGTGTCAGGGCTGACTAAGAGCTCTGCCTCACTGTCCCAGGGGGATTTAGTTGCAGCACTCAGCACATTTCTGCTACCTGCCCACCCCATTTATATCTCTCCTGGGAAAATTCTGCCCTCCACAGCATCCTGAAAGCTCCCCAGTGTGCTCTGGTGTCTGGGGTGTGAGATGAGAACATCCCAGAGACCCAACCCATCCTGAAATGAGCCTAAACACCATGCCTTTGGGCATGCCTGGTGCCTCATTTTCCTCAGGTCAAGAGGGATGGGGTCCTCAGGAGGATGATTTGTGGCTGCGCTCCTCGGGTTCACAGGCCATGCCAGCAGGACTGTGCCCAGATTTTGGATGTGGCCCTAACCCAGGTGTTACCACACAAGGAGCTTCCAGCTGCCCTTGGGGATGGCAGGTGGGTGCAGCCATTGCTGTGCACGGCCAAGGCTGGGTGTGTGGAGCAGATGTTTCCAGAGCCATGAACACACCCCAGCAGCATCCAAGAGCTGCCATCAGGGTCTGGGTCTGACAGGAGGTCACAACTCTCCCCCCCTGCCCCACATCACAGTGTTGGCTACCCTACACAGCTGTGAGGGAGCCTGAGCAGAGTGAGGCTCCCTCCCTGTAGCATCAGTTCACCGTGCCCGTGTATTTATGCTCCAGCTGATTAAAGCTTCAAGCAAGGCAATTATGGGATGCAGGGTGTATAAATAGGAGGTGCTGGGATGTCACAGACTGGGGAGACAAGCTCCTCAGTCTTGTTGGAGAGTATCTAGGGGTGTATTTGTGGCTCGCTTCTGTGCCTTCCTCACACCGCCTCATACCCAGCCTGAGCTGCTGGATCCCCTTCACGGGACTGTGAATTCCTGTAGTGGTTCAGGGTGCTCAGCAGATGCCTGAAGGGATTTGTTTTGTCCCTGACGTAGTGGTGCCTTCCCTCCATGGCAAGGAGAATTGAGGCAGCTGGAGAGCCTGGCCCTCCAGGCAGAAGCAGATCCTGGAAAGTCACGGCCAAGTGGACTTTGGTCTTAAAATTCAATCCAGGTTTAGTTTCAAGGACTTTTCTCAGTTTGTAATTTGAACTGACAAAAGATATTCTCCAAGAAGGATAGATAAACCCAGCTTGTCACTGCAGCACTGAGCATCCCTCTCACATCTCAGGGCTTTTTTTTCTTTTTTTGGTTTTATTTGGAGTTTTCATGGAATCACAGAATGGTTTGGGTTGGAAGGGACCTTAAAGATCATCTCATTCCAACCCCTTTGCCATGGGCAGGGACACCTTCCACTGGATCAGATTTCTTAGAGCTCCATTCAGCCTGGCTTTGAACACTTCCAGGGATGGGACATCCACAGCTTCTGTGGGCACCCTGGTGCCAGTGGCTCTGCACCCTAAGCACTCTTTTTTAAGCATTTTCTTTCTTTCTTTCTTTCCTCCTCAGAAGCCAGCTGCCTGTGTGCTGACTGGATGAATCCAGCTTTTCTTACTGCTGCCCCACCTTCCCATCTCCTGGAGCTAGACAGTGGTTGAGACATGGTATTCATGTGCATATACATGTTGTATACTCAGAGATCCTCTATTAATCTTAAACACGCTTTGATCAGAAAAGTAATGACTCCCTGGCACGAATTGCTTCACAAATTTTCTCTTTTGTGGAGAGAAGCTCCTTGGCTTGAGCATCTCCATCCTAGCAGGAACAAGTTATATGTGATGAACAAACCTCGCTGCTTTCGCTCACAAAGCAGTAATTTACTCTCCAAGCGGCGGCATCCCAACTTATCATCCCTGCAGCACCGTTTATTCGGCAGCGGAGTCAGCCGGGAGGATAATGTGGGATGCAAGCCATGGGGTTGCTATCTGCTCTGCACCATCTGGCATGACTTTCCCCTTCTTGGTATATTTTAGGACACATAAACCAGCGGGGAAATGTTTTCCTTCGTGTGAAGAAATTCGAGTCACCAAATTTACCCCACAGAATAGCAGCTACAGCTCCCAGTAGATCCAGTGGGAAATAGTTGTAGCCCAGCGAATTCCTCTTTGGTCCATACAGCTGCAAAGCTGTAAAACACTTGGATGTTTCCCTGCACAAAGCTCCTGTAAAGGCTTCCTGCAGCCTTGACTCCTCGCCAGCTCAGCCTCCCAGGCTGCCTGAGCCCAGCTAGGGCTTTCCAAAAAAAATCTTGTCAAAACCGCCACAGTTTCTCTGGTTTGTGTTTTGTGCAGCACTCTGATGTGAAAATATTGATTCTGGACCTTAAAGCAGCTGCTTTATGTATTTGACCAATTCAATGGTACCAGAATTTGGCCTGAGCTGTCCTTGTCTGGTCCTTTTTTATCTTTCTAATGCAGCCTTAAAAGCACAGGAGGTATTGACATTAGGAAGAGCCAAATAAAACAATGATGCAGCATAAATCCATATATCCAGGCAATATTGTCTGTCTTGGCTATATGTAGCTTTTATTTTTTCTTTTACCCTCCAGATTCAAAATGGAAAATTTTAAAAGGCCATTTTAGGAGAATTTTAAGCATATATGCAGAAACAGGGAAAAGTCAGACTGATTGAAAAAATACAACACCCCCCACACACACAAGCCTTTAGCTGAAGAAGAGTTGGTTTAGATTGGATATTGGGAAGAAATTCTTCCCCAGCTTCCACCACTGAGGGTGGTGAGGCCCTGGCACAGGTTGCCCAGAGAAGCTGTGGCTGCCCTATCCCTGGAAGTGTTCAAGGCCAGGTTAGATGGGGCTTTGAGCAACCTGGTCTGGTGGAAGTTTTTTCTGTGCTTGGCAAGGGTTTGGAACTAGATGGTCTTTAAGGTCCCTTCCAACACAAACCATTCTATGATTCTATGAGTGTTTGCAGCACCACAGTGTTTCTGTAGGCAATCTGGGAGGTGCTGAGCTCAGCCCATTGCTCCCCCCAACACTGATGGAGCTTTGCTCAGGGCCAGACCCTGCCTCACCCCTCAGTCCCAATGCTCTGCAGCCCACTGTGAGGGATTTCTACAAGGCCATGGGGCCAAATTCCTGTTTAGTGTGAATTAACACTCTGTGAGCATTGACCCCTCTCTGGCAAGGCATAACTTATCCCATGACACCTCCCGCTATTGCTTAGCTTTCTTCCAGGATCTTTGCAAAAGGCACATCCTGGTCTCTGCTGTCTTGTAGAGACCAAGGGCTGCTCAGGCCTTGGTAGTTTCAGTCTGTCCCCAGAGGATCGGGGTGTCAGGCCAGCTGGGAGGATGGGGAACTACATCCCTACTTTGCATCTCTGACAACCTGCAGCTGCTTTAATTGTACTGTCTACCGCCCTCCTCCCAGGCCTTGCAATCAACAAATGAAGGCAAGTGAAAGGCATAATCAGCTGTGTGTGGCTTTATAGCCTGTTCTGCCTTTCAGGCTGGCTGCAGCTTGAGCCATGCATAGGGAGAGGGGAGCCTCCTTCTGCACCCTCCCAGTTTCTGCCTTTCCTAGGATCTGATCGAGACAGGGCACTGCTTCAGTCCCAAATCTCCCCTACCAGGACTGAGGTATTTTTAATATTCTTGTTATAACTGTTAATAACTTCAAGAAATGAGACTCAAAGCCTGCTGGTCTCAGATGACCCTGCCCAGAGATTTCTGTGCTTGGGGTTTTTCAGCAATTTCTGTGAGTGCAAACCTTTCCACAGGGTTGAAACCAAAATGGTTTCTTACAAGGAGCTGGAGCACATCCTGTGCTCACCGTTCACTAGGCCCCAGTTAAAACTCTTTAATTTGGTTAACATGAGCTGAGCTCGTGCTTGTGCTTGCTCTGATTGGGATTCAGGTGGGAGTATGGTTTGGAGGGGGTCTGGCCCCATTTTGACACCCCACACTCCTCAGCCCAGTGCTACTTCCTGCTAAGCAGTCCTGAGAGGAACTCTGGTGATGAACTGTTTCAGCAAAGCTGCAAATGACCCCACCAGCAACTCCAAAGCCTTGCATCAGAGATCTGGGAACTAGAAAAGACTTTGCCCTCAGTCAGCAGTGGCCCAGTGAGGTGTCATGCTGAGCCAAGCTAAAAATTTAATCCTTGGATGAAGGAGCATCAAAGATATATTTGCTCTGACTTGGAAGTAGTTTTGTATCTCTGAATCAAACCCTTTCCACGACTTGGCCCCACTTGAAACTGGGCACATTGTGTAAATCTTCCCAACAACTAACACCTGGTTGTCTATGCTGAACCATGGGCATCTCCCACCATTGTATCTCCCACTGCTCTGTGCTGGTAATGGGGACAAGTTGCACGAGGGCAGATGAAGAGCCAGTGGGCGTTTTCTCTTCCAGCTTTCCACATGTCATACCAGCACAAGCCAACCCAGCTCCTGCAGCCAGCTTTGAGGACAAGACACACACCACAGGGTCCAGCTGAGGAGTGAGTGTCACCTGTACATGGAGAGGTGAAGGCAGCCTGACCTGCCCTCCAGCTCTGTGCCTGCTTAATGCCAGGGGAAAGAAAGTATTGTCCCCTTGCCACCTGCAGCCTGCTTTTATCTCCACTTGCCAGCATCCTGTTCCCTTGCTTAGTCCAAGTTTCCTTAAAAGGCCAAAAGGCAAGAGGATAAAGGGTGGGGAATTTCCTCCTGGGCATGGCTCAGGGATGCTGTGGGTTAAGTGCCTGAATGTGGCTATTTTGGAAACAAAGCAGACAGGATGAGAGGAAAAGGGGTCTCCACTGCCATTGATGGAGTTCATGGGGGTACTCTGGAGCTGGGGTTAATGCAGGGACTGTGCTGTCCCCCTCAACAATTTTAGATTGGTGAAATCCCAAAACTTTCCAGATGACATCCTGGTGCCTTAGGTAGGTCTGTAGGATAGCAGGACTGAGAAGGTTCTGAAGATGTATCATAGAGTACCCACTGAGCCCAGTGGCAGCTTTGTGGAGAGCTGGTGGGTCTTGTGAGGCTGCAGCCCACCTCCGCCTTTGGGAGAGAGGGAGGGAAAAAGATCTAGCTTTCTGTTTCCAGCCTCTTTGGCTTTCTCTTAGTGCTGGAAAATATGAAAAGAAAGTGTGGGGGAGAGGGAAGAAAAATCTTGTATAAGTGACACACAGCGTCACCTCTGAAACTGGGAGATGTTGTCTCAGTCTCACAGGAAGCTGCTGCTGCAGTGGACTTGGGTCTGTTGTACACTGAGCAGCTTGGCAAAAATGTCCTCATGGAGCATCATGGGGCAGTTTACCTCTCTGCAGCTTGTTTTGAAAGGTGAGGAGCTAATAGGAGCCTGCCTAGCCCAGCTCTTCGAGCAACAGCACGGTGTGTGGCTGTGATTCAGGGCAGGTGTCACACAACATTAGGTTCGCACAGAGGCAGTGGGGAAAGAGCTGAACTTCAGATAGCCTGCTAAGACTAAAGAAAGATCAGCTGAGAAAACTGTCCTGGCTTTCCACTGCTGCCAGTACCGGCAAAAGCCGGAGACGGAGCAGTCCCGGCTCAGACAAAACAGCTCGCTGGGCTTTGTTGCCGGCTTTTGTCTGCGGGCGGCAGTTTTACGCAAGGCTGGTTCCCCGCTCCCTGTAAAGCTGTGCAAAACTTGCATATCCCCACAAAACATGACAGGGTGAGCTAAGAGCTCACAGGTCACTTGAACTCGGCTTAAAGCAAAGGTGAGGGTTGTTCCTGTCCCCACATGGGGATTTAGCCTCCTGGTGCTCCACGAATATCCCGAAGTGGGGAGAGCAGGGGAAAAAATCTTCATGTGGAAGAGCTCGTGGAGCAGCCACAGGTGATCCAGGGTACTTGATCAGGATAGAGGAGCAGGAGAGGGCTTGGGGGGACTTACCCTCAGAAGAGAGGCAAAAAGGGAAACTCATCAGAGTTTTTGAAGCTGTTTGTGCCCTGTCTGAGTTTGTGCTCTTGATGGGCGTCTTCCTTACGGCATTTGGTGAAAGCAAGTCTGAAAGTTGTTTAGCCGCAGTTTATTTTTAGCCGAGATGACTTGTGACAGCACAATGGTGTTGCAACACTACGGTTCTTGTTTGTGGTTCCCCTGTGCTTTGGTACAGGAGCAAGTGAAGACAGGGGCTCATTGTGCTGGAAAGTGCAGAGATGTTGCAAGAGCCGGTTCCCTCCCAGGCAAGCAGAGAAAAGACCTGCAAAAGCAGAAAGAAGGAAGTGGAGTTGGCCTCCTGTGCAGCCTGGTGCAAAGCCATGCTGCCGTGGACCTGGGTCCTCATTCCAGCCCCACAGACACACTGTGGCTGGAGCCACCTGTCCCAACCCCATATGCTCTGGCACAGCCAAGTGCTGCACAAACCACCCGTGGACCTTCTTCTTCTTCAAGGGGGTGGAGATGAGAGGCTCCTGCCACAGGTTACTCCTCCTTCCAGCTCTCTTTCCAGCCTTGCTATTTCTTGCAGTCACTATGGGTTTCACATCTGCTTTGCTTTCCCCTCTATCCCCTCCATGAGTATGAACCACACCTCTGAAATAGTTGCTCTAACTCCAGCAACATCGTTGCAGCTGCATGAAGTGATGGCAACAGGAGCCAACACAAGGCCAGGGAGGAGACTGGGGCCCAAAAGGAAATCTAAACCTACATCTCGTTGCTGTAGCTAAACCTGTCTGCCAAAAGCAAGCTTCTCATCTCTGCTTCTCAGTTCAGCTTCTTACCTGGTGTAAGAGAAGAAATGTCAGAGGAATAAGGGTCTGGCTTCCTTGGCTCCTGTCCCTTCCCTTGTGCCTGTTTTATGCCCGTGTAAATCCATTAACTCTTGCCCAAGGTAACAGCATGGAACGAGGTACCTGATCTGCCTCTTTTCAGGCAACACAACCTGAGATAAAAGCTGTGCTAGCTTGGTACGCTGCACTGTAAATCCCTATGTGTTGATTCCCTGTCTCCTCCTCAAGTTTTACAGGATGCCGACAGCTTTCTGCTTGTTTTATGATTTCATGGCAGTTGCTCGACACATCAATATGAGAATTAATTAATGTTGGCTACAGGGTAGGCAGCAGCTCGGGCAGCCCAAGAGCAAACAAGGTCAGGATTTCAGCAACAGCCCATTTAGAGAACTTGCTGGGGCTCCAGCAGAGCAGCCTCGTTTCTCCAATTTTTATTTGGATCACTGCTCTCTTGCCTTGTTTGCAAGTTCTGTCCTGTTGGCAAGGCTGATGTGAAGCCAAACCCAGAAGACGATGGCAGATGACTCTGCTCCATAGAGGGAGTGAGGATTAGGGCAGGGATAACGTGTGGCTCACAAACATACAGTCACTACAGAGCAATTATTGACTTAAAATCCCTTTGCTGATGTCCCAACCTTCATTTGATGATGTTAAAGGGTCAGAAGGAAAATTAAAGTGTTTTTTGCCCTAATCCCTTTAAGTGCTAAATTCATGGAAAGCAATTGAACCAACAATTTAGATTAAGGCAACAGCTTCAGATGATGGAGAAACTCTGATCCTCAAAGGATGCCTGAATGAAATGCAGCTTTTCAGAATGAGATTGGAATTGGCCTTGGCCTCCTGTTACAAAGATCCTCCCTGTTGGCTCAGCAAGTGAATAATCCAAGACTGCCATGCTTATTGAAGTGTTCAGCTCTGCAACATGTCCTTAGATCACAGTGAAAGACTTTGAGCAGTAACAATAAATAGAGGGGGAAAGAAAGATCTGTGTCAAACTGGCTCCAAATTAATCTGTTTCCCAAATAAATCATTATTGCTGCCAGTGAGTAGTATTTATCAGCTGATGCTGCTCTTTACGGTCCTTGGTAGGGATGAAATACTCTTTTCATTTAATTTTTTTTCCTCCCTGTGTAGCCGTTTTCCAAGCCTTCTCTGGATCGTCAGGATGCATCTCCCTGATGGAGAGGAGGGATTGCCCTCCTTCTGTGGAAAGGAGCCCAGTGAGTACAAAGCACAGCCTGATGGGAGATGCAAAGGCAAATCCCAAAGAGGGCTTGAGGGCAGTGTGGCTCCTTTCTTCCCTGACCCCAGGTCCCTGACCCTGCTCCAGCTGAATGCCCTCAGCTCAGGCAGGCAACAATCCAACAGGCTGTGAGATGGCAGATAGGATCTTGTACAGTTTAATTGGGTTGTAGCCAACCCTCGTTTCCTTGGTGCCTCTGTTGATAGAAGGGCTTTTACTGCACACACAAGCCTTAGCAGAGACAAAACTCATGTCTCCCCTTCTAATAGGAGAATTGATAGATACAACACTGTCAGCAAAATATATTTTCCATTCAAGGCTCTGGGTAGGAGAAGAGCCTTTCCCTGCAGATACACTTAGCAAGCAGGGGGAGGTCCTGGGAACAGGAACCAGGTCAATGCCCTCACAGCAAGGCACAGCCAGCCTGCTGGATGTCACAGAATTACAGAGAGGCTTGGGTTGGAAGGGACCTTAAAGACCATCCAGTTATAACCCCCCTGCCATGGGCAGGGACACCTTCTGCTAGACCAGGTTGCTCCAAGCCCCATCCAGCCTGGCCCTGAACAGTTCCAGGGATGGGGCAGCCACAGCTTCTCTGGGCAACCTGTGCCAGGGCCTCACCACCCTCGCAGTCAGGAGTTTCTTCCTGATATCCAATCTAAACCTACTCTGTTGCAGAGATAGCTGGTTGTACTCCTAAAACCAGAGCACCCCTAGGTGCTAAACTGATGACATGTCCTGTTAACTTTCTGAAGAGGTGTCCTCACTGGCAGGACCACCTCTGCCCACCTTTCCACTGGGATGGAAAGGTGAATTCTCCGAAGCCCTGCTCAAGACTGGAGAGGAGACCATGCAAAACTAAACCATTCTGGACTTTCTTACCAAGCCCGAGGGGTGATGGGATAGTTGTGTTTGGACTTCTATTGCTCAACCTCTATAAACTGATAGTTTTACTGTAATCCCCATGTGAGATGACCCTCTGTGATCTAAAGCACAACAGTTGGCCATCCTGGCAAAGGAGAAAAACCCTCTTAGTAGCAGCAATAACATGTTAAATTCCCACGTACCACTCTTAAACAGCAGTTCCAGTCATCCCTCTATACCAAATCCCTTGGCTTCAATTTTCACTTTTTTTTTTTTTTTTTTTTTTTTTTTTTTTTTTTTTTTTTTTTTTTTGAGATTTAGATTTGCCTAGGAAATTTTTTGTCCTGAGAACAGT
Source organism: Pachyramphus minor (assembly GCA_013397135.1). Lineage (NCBI taxonomy): Eukaryota > Metazoa > Chordata > Aves > Passeriformes > Tyrannidae > Pachyramphus > Pachyramphus minor. The sequence goes on along the minus strand of VYXB01010746.1, from coordinate 445,800 downwards.
TCTGAGAAACATGTTTTCCATGACTGGTTCCTTCAGAAATGTTATTACTGGCTTGGGATAATTCTTATACAATAAGATTAAGTTTCTCTTGCTGGAAAATTCAGACACTAAAAATTTTTAATGTCAAAAATCAAACAAGTAAAAACAAGTAATTTCCTAAGAACATACACAATCTGGTGTTGGTAGTCTTTCATGGGAAAATGCTTTGTTCCAGTGTGTGTGTCTGTTTCTAAGGAAACTAATGGCAAATGGGGTGAGAGGAAAAACACACAGGATAATTACAAACCCCCACTTATCAACCTGCTTCTAACCATTCTTTGGAGTGGTAGGCAAACATGCAAAATGGTGAACCACTCTGTATTTTTATGATGCTTTGAAGTGTGAGCTCCAAAAAAATTTTAACTCGCAGCGCTTCAGCATTTCCATGACTGAGCAGTGCTGGTGGTTTTGGGCAACAGCCACCATTTGGCTTTCCAGAAAGAAGTCCAAAACAGAGGACCTAGCTGGAGATACCATGCCCTTAATCAAGAGAAGAGATGGGCAGAGGAAGGAGCTTGTGAAGTCTTACTGAATAAGTCCACCTTGGTCCTTCTCGTGCACTGTGGAATATTCCCACCATGTAGCGTGTGGTGCTCCAGGGTGGCATCAAAGCCCAAACAGGTTCTTGGTTGGCAGAAGGGGAACTGAGGTCCTTAAAGTTTTTCAGAGGTGATTTTTCAGGGATGCTTTAGTTGAGGTACACTCTCTGCTTCAGCTAAGCCTGTGCGTTCCACACTCCCCCTTTTCTTGTATCCCTGTCCGGAGTGGTGTGGCAACGAGAGCTACTGGGTGTTGACACTGGGGAGCCTCTGCCATCAGCAGATGCAGGTGTTGGCAAGTGCAGGCAGGCTTCTAAAAATATCCTGCATGCTTTATTCTTGTTTCAAAGACCATTAGGTATTTCTATGAGAGTTCTTTTTCATCTTCAGCATGGAGATCTGCCTAATACTCCCACGCATCCTTTATAATCCCCTGAATCTCAGGTTCTTCCATATGGGAGTGTCTGGGCTGCAGATCTGTGCAACAAAAGCTTTAGTGCTGTGCAGCAGCACTGAGGAATATGGGCAATGAACCCGAATTTGTTCTCACTTCAGCCATCTTTGCAACACTAATTCTGCTGAGTGCAGGCTCTGGGCTTACTTGCCGTATCTGTAAAGAGCACAATCAAATCCAATTACTCTTCACATGAGCATAATCCACACATGTGACTTTTTAATGCAGAATATTTAGGTCTGCTTCATAAATAGCAATGGAGTGTTGCGAGGAAGTATCAGCTCACCCATAGGCACCTCACGGAACCCAACACACCCTTGAAAAGGCAGGAGAGACCAGCCCTAAAAACAAAAGCATGTTGCTTTCCACTCGTTCCAGGTCTGCCGATGCATTTCCAGCGTGTGCGCTCTGTGATTCCAAGCAGCCCGGGTGTTTTAGACATCCTAATGTGTTTGCTTAGGCACCAACATTAGTGTCAAAAGCACTTAATGCAAAGGAAACTTCCCAGGAGTGCACTGCTCGCTGCCAGACCCATCAGTCTTGCGTCGGGAGCGTATACGCCATGCGGCATTTACTACTGCGGGCTGGATAATTAATTACCCACGGATTCTGAGGTCTGCTTCCCACTAGGCCATCTGGGAAAAGGCTGCTGTGCCCCATATTTACAGGCTGAGACGGCTGGGGTTGTTCCACCTGGAGAAGAGAAGGTTTTGGGGAGATCTTAGAAGCCCCAAAGGGGGCCTTAGAGTGCCTAAAAGGGGCTCCAAGAGAGCTGGAGAGGGACTTTTGACAAGGCCATGCATGTATTGATAGGACATGGGGGAATGGCCTTAAACTAAAGAAGGTCAGGTTTAGATTAGATATTAGGAAGAAATTCTTGACTGTGAGGGTGGTGAGGCCCTGGCACAGGTTGTCCAGAGAAGCTGTGGCTGCCCCATGCCTGGAAGTGTTCAGGGTCAGGCTGGATGGGGCTTGGAGCAACCTGGGATAGTGGAAGATGTCCATGTTCATGACAGGGGGGTTATAACTGGATGGTCTTTAAGGTCCCTTCCAACCCAAAGTGTTCTGTGTTTTCTGTGATTCTATATCAGATGTCCATGGGCAAGGCCTGGTGCACTCACATCAGCCTTGACAACAAATCTGAACTGATGGGAAATATTTATTCTTGACTGATGCTACAATCTCATTTCAAGCAGATGGTTCAAACACAGATATACAGTGACACCCCCTCACCCTGGACTCTGTTCATGAAAACTCATGTTTCCCATCAGGCTTATTAGGGCTGGGTAAGTCTGGGTGAGGTTCAGCCACTGGGAATCC
>VYXB01010746.1:422423-442039 GCA_013397135.1 Pachyramphus minor | reverse complement strand
GTGCTTCAGCAGCTGGAATGCAGAGCTCCTCAAAGGACACACCATCCAATTTCCTGGCACAGTGCAATTCCCCAGACCCTTGGCATTTTGCAGCCCACAGAAAAGGTTTCTTGCTCAGGGCTTTGTTAGTGTTTGATGTTTTAAAAACACTAAGCAGACACCACTCTCCTAATCCTGTCAGACTTGCAATGAAGCAGATATGTAATCCTTCACGGGTATTAAATTTAATAGCAATAAAGTCTATTTAAGAATTACACTGTCAAATGCCTGCCTAAGCGGAGGAAAATATTCTTAATTTTGACTACATCAGGAATATATTTCCAGTTGCTATTGCCTGTGAAAACCTTCCCTGCATGTGTGGATGTAAAGATGAGAAAAATCAGCAACAGGCTCTCCCAGATCACTCTTTTCTGAATACTTTTGGGGGAAACAATTCCCTGTAATATATGACCATATTCACATCCGTGCATATACATCTGTACAACTGCTTTTATATATGGGACACCACATGTGGGTGCACTCAGGGGCACCCCTGTATATAAGGAAGAGCTCCAAGCAGCATGATGCATATTCATGTCAGGGGAATGATTTTGGGGGTGGGGGTGGGAGGGAGATGTGCTGGGGACTGGGGCATGGAGGAAATGGAAGTCCTGCCACAGGTAGGATCAGCAGCTCTGGGAACCAGGCCTATGGAGAGGGTTGAATAAGGAATGGAGGTTACACCCCTGAGGAGGGGGAGCAGTAAGGAGAAGTCTCTGAGCCTCTGGTTTTGGAGTCCCTTCCAAATGGGGAGCTGTAGCTTGGCTTTGCTTGGCTTAGCCCAAACATTGGTGGAAGCAGGTAGGTTTCCTAGATGGAAAGCAGATTTCTTGGCTGTGTAAACATCTGAGTTAGCTATGTAATTTAACAATAATATTAGCAAGTGATTAAAAGCTTTAACTCAGCCTCTACTTTTGGCATGAATTGGATAAGAGGTGCTTTTCTGACCCTCTGTTCCCCAGTGCCAGGGCTTGGAGCTCTGGTGCAGGCAGGAGGACAGGGTGGAGCTGCTGTGATGGTGGTACCTGAGGCACAGGAGTGGGGGAGTCACAAGAAAAGGCTTTTGTGAGACTTCGGGTCAATAAGGAAAGTGGGAAACTCTATCTACACTGGCCATGAGCTGTGCAGCAGGATGTGGTGGACAAAACATGTTGTTTAGATGCTGAGCAACTTTTCTTCAAGCAGCAATTCCCATTCTCCTCCCACCAGCCGTGGCACAGGGCACAGGGAGCTGGGAGCAGAGAAGCATTTCAGGGGTAAGACCTGCTGAAATCCAGCTCATCTAGAGCCTGTCACTTCCTATCAGGACATCACACAAACAAATTCCATGTGACATGAGTGCCCCCTCTCCACCTCCACCCGCTGCCCCCCAGCCCGCCTGGTAGTCAGGCAAACACGCGGTTTTGCTGTGGTTTACATGAAAACTTTTTCCATGTGACAAAACGAGGCCTCATGGTATCACCCAGAACCATCCAGCCGTTGGCACAGGAACTGCTCGAGACCACAGGCTAATTAAGGAGCCTTTAAATAGTTTCCGCCAGAGATATGATAAAGTGCTAACTCTCGAGATGATGAAGCCTTGAGAAAGATGACAGAGTTTTCCATGCCACCACCTTCCCCCTTCCCTCTCCTACAGTGGGCTATCAACAGCTGCCTTCCCAGGAAAGCTGCTTAGCACAGAGGCAGTGATGGAAGACGCTCCTTCCCTATTGAATGCACGGATCATCCCCTTCACGGGCTCTGGATGCTGCAAAGGGGAGCTCTGGCAGCATGGGGTGACCCGTTTGGGGTCGGAGGGACATCAGCTGGGTTTGTTTAGTGCTGCAGCCTGGTCCCACCCTCTGAAAAGGGTTTATTCACATCCAACCCATCCAGAGAGGGCATCTCCAGGCTGCTCCCTCCCTCCTGGCTCCAGCCTGCCGGGTCTCACAGGCTGAGCCTGCTCCAACACGAACACGCCCCGTGCGGAGAGCCGGGGAGAGAGCCGGAGTTTGCAGATGTCTCCCCTTAAAAACCCGGCAAATCGGGTGGAAATCCCCCGCCCCAGGCTGAAGTAGGGGGGCCAGGCCCAGCACTGAAATGAGTTTTGGTTTGATCCTGATTAGAGGAAAGCAGGAGGAGCCTGAGCCAACGTGGCCCCCGTTGCTCTTAACCTCAGATGACACCGTGTAGGAGTCCGAGCGCTGAAGCCCTGCAGCCGCAGGAACCGCCAGCATTCCTCTGTGTGGATCTCATAAAGCTCTTCTGGAAAGACTCTGGGTCCCAGCGAGGCATTTTCACTCCTGAGGATGCGGCACTGCGTGTGCTTTTGCTGTAAAGTGAGACTTCATGGGATAAGTCTTTGCAGAACTTGCAGGTCCCTTGCCGTCTTTCAGGCATGTCCTGTAAAACCATCACCTAAATAATGCTGTTGGGTACTTTTTAAAGCAACATAGGTATTGTATTCCCTACATAAAATACCCCCTGGAAAGCAATTAGTCTATACACTTTGACATTAGTCTATACACTTTGACATTAGCTAAAACCTGTGAGGTAAACATCTTTTGGATAGAGCATTTGAGCTGAATTCTGCTATGGAATAAGCAGACTGAAGTTCCCTAAACTTGTGGGGTTTTTTTAACAGAGTTAGAAGTGTGTGATAAAAGGCACATATTTCTGTGGCTGAGTCACCCCTTGTAAACAGAGTGTTGCATTAATGTTTGCCTTGAAACACCTTCCCTCGGAGCAGCCAGCCTTGACCCTTTCAGACAGCATGAAAATATCTATATATATAGTTTCAGTGGCTTTTCATACTGTCTGACCAGCTGCCAGCAGCTGCTTAGGAGCTGCCTTCCCTTGAGGCAAGGACACAAACAGGAATCTGTATTATGTGCTCAATTTTCTCTTAAAAGGTAAAACTGACTTTTAACAAATTAGAGAGGCTGGCTGATCATGGGCTGCTCTGTGATGGATGCTGTTTACCTGCTGACTGGTGAAGGCTGTAAACCTGCTCCCGATGGAGTGACGTGGACTGGGGATTGAGAATGTTGGATCTGTGTTAGACAGTGTGACTTTTGCCTCCTTGTTGTGTCCCAGGGAGTGCAGGAGAGGAAAAACTCACCCAAGCAAAGGCAGCTGCTTGCCTCCATGTCTGTGGCAGCACAATATTGGCCTCTTAATTTCCTACTGATTAAACCGTAGGAAAACAAAATCTGCTTTGCCTGGAGCGATTTGGCTTCAGCTCAAAAGCCTTCTCATCAAAATGAAATATCATTTGCTGTGAAACCGTTAGCAGGAGGATAAATGTAGTTATAAAAGCAGCTATTTGTAAAACCCAAGTGGGGAGCAGTTAAATGCTGTAATTTAGGGGGAAATCTTCACAAGGGCTCTGGAGGGCAAAACTCCTTATAAAGCCCAATTTTCATCAGGATTGTCTGATCAAACACAATTGTTCAGCTGTCCATCATGCAGATACAAAAGTGTTTTCTTTCCTAGCATCTCTCTTGGCTTGTCTAAAGGATGAGCGGGTTGACATGGGGCTGGCAGGACCCTCCAGTTTGATCTTGGAGTCCCCAGGTTCAGAGGGGCACTCGTTGACATCTTACTTGGGAAGCACAAGGCAAGAGATGATGGTGTAGCCCCTTGAACACCCGTATGTTGTCATCAGCAGGGCTTGAGTCTGGAAAATGGAGTGCTAGTGAAAGAACAAACCTCCACAATCCTGCAGAATATCGAGTAAATAGCAGGTCATTTTATTCCTGGGAAGTAGCCACAAGAGGGAGATGTGATTGGATGTACCAAATCTATTTCTTTAATAAGTAGGAATGTCAAGGAATTGAATATTAATGCAGAGCTCGCAAGAAGCTCAGGAAGAAATTTCACCACCGGAGTTGCGGTTTTGAGATGACCAAGTACCCTAGCTGAATTTTGGAAGTACTTTAACATAGCAAAATTATCCATGATGATTTTTTCCCTGAAAGTCTCCTTAGTCCTAATGACAAATGGTGTTTTCTTGAACATTGCCTGAATTACATTAATAATTTTGAGTGAAGAGGGAAAATGTCTACCTCCCCAAAACCCTAACAAAACAAGGAGTCAAATTTTCATTTCAAGTTGATTCAAAATAAATTTTTGATCAGTGAACCAAAAAATCCTTCATTCAGACAGCGCAGCCGTAATTATCTTGCCCTTAAGGGCAGACTGACCGGGTGACGTTGAAGCATTTTGGAGCATGTTACGGAGATGACTTGAATCTGTTTCCCGTAGCCTGTATTTTCAGTTTAAACAAAATGTTTCCTGAAAGCCATTGGTCTGTCATCTTTCATTTCTACTAAAAATAAAGCTCCTTGTTTCTACTCTCCCTCTTTTTTCAAACCCTGTCCTCCACAAACCCAGACTCTAATATTCAAGGGCTCTGTGATGCTGAGGATTTAGGAAGCATAGCCAGTGCTGTGGATGCTTCCCTTTAAAATCATCTCTATGCCCTCTAGGTCATCTGACTCTCGACTGTCATTGTAGCAATGAGGAAAAACCAACATTTTTTCTTCTCTTAGTGCTGCTTCTGTTACATAACTGCTAATACAGTATCTGGCTCGTCTAACCCATCGGTCCTTGGGGCTTTCAGACCTATTTACACACAAACAGACTAACATCCATCTGAAAGTCATCTCAGGCACACAGAAGCGATCCTTTTGCCTCCCGAAAATAACAACCCTCTCCTGCAGGGCACTGAATAACTGTTTGGCAAAGCGAGTGCCAGGTTGGTGCTTAGGTTAATCTGCTTAGATTGACTAACACAGTAGTGCAAGGGTAGAAAATACCCAGTCAAGTAAATTACATCATCCAGGGAAAAGCTATTCTAAAGAAAGCTCACGCTTTATAAGCCTGAGCAAAATCCTGCTCAGGTAAACATTTACATATATTTACAAGCAGAAGCTCATTTCTTCCCTTGTGAAAAAAGAAAAATGGGAACTTTGAAGTTTTTGACTGGTAGAAAAGCATCAGACTAAATTAATCACTGGCCAAGGTCCAGAATGAATTAAAAACCCATACAATTTTTCTCACATTAATAGTACTAAGTAGGTAAAGCCCCCAATCCAGAAGAAAGGAGATCAAGGTGTTGCTTAGCATTGTGTTTAAGAAATGGCACTTCCCTGGCTATATAAGGTCTATGTCTGAAATGCTGTATTTCCTTCTAGTGTCAGATCATCTTTTAACAATATCTCCATCACTTGATGCTTTGCTAAAATACGTTGTTCACTCTGCAGGTTTAAATGCAACATGAGAAGGGGAAAAAAAATGAAGTTTGAGCAGACAGGGGAATTTAGAGGCTATGAGCACATCTGGGTTTAAACATTTCAGTCCTGCTGACTTGAGTTCTACTGTCCTGTTCAGAAACATTTTCAGTGGGAGATCTGTTGTCCATGGTGGGACCTGAAAAGGACTGATGGCACCATGCCTGTCTGACAGCAGTTTTCTAGGTTGGTCTCATAAAAGCTTTTGCCAGAGGAAGTGCTTGAGCTTTAGCAAAATGAGAGATGGGATCAAAAGGTAAGGTTTGGTTTGTCTGTTGTCATCAAGCCAGATCACAGCACAGATGAGAGCTCTTGCTCACAGCATCCCAAACAGGCATCCCCTTAGGAATTACAGCCTAGAGGGCAAGCATCACGACAGTCCAAAAGAGGTAGAAAAAATGCCACCACAGATATGTGGAAAGGTAGCAGAAGGTGCCGGAGATGGATCAGATTTTGGGGTCTTTTTTACATTCCCTGGAGCAGAACTCATTCCAGCCACCCTTACATATGGTAGTGTGCTGGAACAGAGAGGTGATTGTGTAACAACAACTAGACACACCACACAGGCAGGTCCCCAGGGGTCAATCTCAGTGCACAGGCCCCCAAACCCAGCCTTGGCAGCTGCATCGTGCCTTTGTTTTGGTTTTGCTTTTGCAGAAAATACTGTGTCATACCAGGAGCTCTGCTTCAGCTTTCTGTGGTTGTACTGAAAGCTCTCCTCGAGGAAACTACTTGTCCTGGTTTGAGCCTTAGATTACAGTTTGGACCTAAATATGCAAGTGTATCTTATGGGGATTCCCACAGAATGGAATGAAAGTAATGTGATTGGTCTAAGTTCATATTTTAACACAGTGACTTTTTTCTTTTAAGTCCTGGTTGAACTTTAGCTTGATAGAAAATTAGATTTAGGTTCAAATTATTCTTTTTTTTTTTTTTCTCTTCTTCCTCCCAAATTCATCTGCTCAAGCTCTCATCAGTTTTAAGGACACCTAATACTCCACTTACATTAATTTTATTTTGGAATAATCTTTGCTTGTTACTTTTCCCTCCCATCCCTTCTCATCCTCTTTTTACTATAGCCTTGATCCACTTTGGCTTAAACTCACATTAGTAACAAAAAAAAAAGGATAAAGTCTCTACAAGTGTAACTGAGCCTTTTATGATTTTATCTGCCTGACTGTGTTAGCAGAAGGACTATTAAGTGAATGTGAAATTTAAAACCAGGCATCATATATGATATATTGGCTTCTACAGTGCATGCACGTGATCAGCAGGGAGCTGGATGGGTGACTCATGGTTACGAGACTTAGTATTGCTCAAGAGTTGAACAAGGCAGCATTAATCAGGTTCTTCACACTGCTTGCCCTGCCCTGGACTGCTTCTTTCCAGCTCTCCTCTGGCTCACCCTTATTCCCACTTATTCACTCCCCTAGTGCTGCAGATAACCTCATCTACCCAACGTGTAAATACAGCCACAGACATGCCTTGGCAGCGTGATGATCATAATATCGTGTCCCTACTATTGTGTGTATCACACAGAATCCTTGTGCTCATAAGAATGAAGAAAGTCCTTAATAAATGTTATTACTATTGGTATTTTGCAACAGTCTTGTCACTGGCACAAATGTTCCTATGTTAAGTGTATATTACATGCCCATTTAAAATCCTCAATCTATTTTTTTCTGTGCTACAAATGAGGCTGATAAATGATTGCAGCCTGTTGGGATTATAATATGAATTGACATTCAAAAAAAAGAGAAGTTCCAGCTCCATCTGTTTGGGTTACATAACCCATGATCTCAAGCAATCTCAGAGGCAGGATTTTCTGCATAAATAGTAAAATTTCCAGTAAGGAGATTAAGGCTTCTTTGCTGGGAAAGGAAGAAATTACCAAAAAAGCTGTCATGTCCATGGACACAAATAAGTCATGTTCCAAAACACACAGAAAGATAAATTTATGTCATTTAGTCCCTCTGCCCAAGATGCTCCCTCCACTCCTGTCAGAGAGAAGTATTTTGCCACAAAATACCATTCACCCTTTAAATATTTATGAAACACAGTCAGCTATATTTTCTCCATATGTTAACTCTTTTAAAAATCAGTGCCTCTGTTAATATTGTACATTTTTGCAGTTTTAATCCTAGTGCCTTTTTTTAATATCCGGTGGCTTTCCATGAGTGCTGGACTTCAGTAAATCCAAGCGTTGGGAGGCATAAAATATATTTCACCAGGATACAGAGGGGCACTCAGAACAGCTACTATAGGGTATCCTGGCAGCAGATCCTGCTGTGTGTGATGCAGAGAAAAACTCTCCCCAGTCTCTGACAGCGCCGTGTCCACGCTCCACAAGGGCACACGAGTTTTTAAGCTAAAAAAAACCTTATTTTTTTTTGTGTGTGAATGGGGAGAAAACTCTGTGTTTGGCCTGTTTCTGCAGACAGACGGGCAAGTGTTTCTGCAGACAGACTGTTACCACACGTCACATCCTCCAGAGGCAAAGCTCCCATTAAAAGGCTGCTGGCAGAGAGCATTTATGAGAGCAACTCGCAATGCCGGCTCGCCTGTGGCAGCGGTGGCAGCGCTGCTCCAAAACCAGCACTGCACAGAAGGTCCAGATCCTTGTCCCGATGAAAATTCTCTTTTCTAGAGAGGAAAAACAAGCAAAGCCCACCTGGGAAAGCCCCAGCTCAGACTTGGGCTCTGTGAAGGATCACTGGGTCGGTTCCCCAGCACAGCTGCAGGCTCTCACCTTCCTCTTTCCAGTGCTGACCCCATTTCTGCCCCTATTTATTTTTTCTTGCCTGCTGCAGCTCCCATGTGTACCCACGCCTCTCTGGGCTATGATGGGGTTTCTTGTCTTTTAAGTCTAAGGTAATGTTTTAACACATCTAAGGTAATGTTTTAACACATCTAGGGTAATGTTTTAGATTGGGTTCTCAGCAGATCCCTCTTTCGTCTCCCCAGTGTCTTCTCCTTGGAAAGCCAAGCAAGTCAGGTATGTGGTTAACAGGAAATGTTGTGCTGATAGCTCTTATCTTACTGCTTGTGCATTACCATCCTCTGCTGAAACCACTTCATGCCTGAGTCATGTACTCACCATCCCTGTGCTCTTTGGACACCTCCGTTCTGTTACCCATCCCCTGTGGGCTTTAGGAGCTCAGGGACCTCCAAGGACACCTCAGCAGAATGTCCTGGGAAAGAAAGCCCCCCTCTTCCCAGGCTTGTCTCTTTGCTTTTCAACCAAAATGGTGTGTGAAAAAGTGAGGAGGCCATCACTCTGCTCTCACACAAGGCTTCAGGACTCTAAAATAACTCTTTATCTCCTTGTTTTACCACAAGGGAAATAAACATGGGCATGCTGATATGCAGAAGAAATGGAGCAGCAAAGGGGCAATTGCTTGCCTGGAATCTTGTGTGCCCAGAGCATTAACAAAGCGAGTCAAACTCAACAAACAACTGCTTTGGAGCAGTGCCCCATTTCATTCCTGGGGAACTGCTGCTTATGACCTACCAGAGCAAAACATCACAGAGGTGACCTGGGAACGCAGAGATTGTTTGTGTATGAGAGGGATTACAGAGTCAGTGCCTTCCTGCTGCCTGTCCTCCCTTTTTCGTGTGCATCCCCTCACCTCGGCAGTGAGACAATCCCCAGTCTGCAGGGGTTATCGCACCTGGTTCCCTTCCTAGTTGCCACAGACAACGGTTTCCCATCAAAACCCCTTTGTCTCAGCTTCACAAAAACCCCATTGTAAACCACTGCACACTTAGGGAGGTAAATGGAGACACAGGTTTCCACAGCTGATCCTTGTATTCCTGGAGATGAGCTGAATATTGAAGGAAAAGGCCTTGGGTTTCCCTGTCCTGCTGGGCACTGCTGGCACAGAGTGTCTGTGAGGGTGCTGCAGTGAGCACTGACCAGTGTTGCAAGATGCCACTGCATGTATGACTGACTACAAATGCTTTCTGTCCCCTGAAAGGAGAAAAGACAAGTTCTGGTCTGATCAAATGGAGAAGAAAGCAGTTGGTGGAGCAGGAGCTGCCTGGGAGCAGGCAACAGGGCCAGTGACCTGCACCCAACCCCATTTAACACCTCATGCCCTGCAGAGGCTGCAGTCACTTCCTAAAGGTCAAAATCGTGTTATAGTGGGACGTGATCTCTGATGTTGTTTCAGAGTGATGGATCAATACTCCTGGCATGGGAAAGCAGCCAGAGATGAGGCAGAGCCCCACTGCCATAGCCAAGCTTGGCAGCACCATGTGGTTTGCTAGTGAGTTTATAATATGGAATTGCTAATGCATTTATGCTTTAATTGCTATTTAGCAATTAGGCGTTTGGGAGGAGCTGCCCAGACAGGAGAGATTAGAGAGGGCCAACAGAAGGAGAGATACTAATCAATGAGACGATGGACTTTCTCTGGTCTGATGTGTTGGCTAACTCCAGGAAATTATATTTTCCTCATACCTCTCCTATAAGCCTGCAAGAGCCTGGCCTGATTTCACTGACACCCAGCACTTTGAACCTGGCCACATCCAACCTCAGGAAGCGTAGCTGTGTCTGGTACTGGCCATAGGCCCGAGACCAGCAGCTGCCTCTGCTTAGCAGCATTTTTCAGGTGAGCATCCACATGCCCGATTTAAGTGCTTGTACTGAGATGTGCAGTTTTATAATTTCTTTTTAGAAATAAACTGGTTGTGCTGTCTCAGACATGATAGGCAGAACTTCATTACTCTCTCCACAGGGCTGCAACAGCAATTTCTTTACCACCCTGCACAGCAGAGGCTGCAGGATGCTCACACATGCTACAGAAACACTGATGTCATGCGGAAACTTTTCAAATTAATGAGGGCTCCTGGACATAACTGTGTTTTGCAAAACAAACATTGCTCCTGGGTAGTTTTCAGCTCATTTAAGTCACTTTCAGCCCATTTTTTTTAAGATGAGTTTGCTCTGCAGGGAAAAATAATAAAAAATTTGTGATGCAAGCTCCTCGTCTTTTCTTGATGGAGTAAAAACACGTGAGGGACTTTTTGTCTGTAAAAAGTCCCTGCTAGGAAGATTAGTGGTTACCACACAGATCTGTGAATTTGGGAATTTGGGATGTATCCCTAAGAAGCTGACTGGTTGTCTACATGATCTTGACATGGTCAGTCAATGGGCTGACAATGAGCTGACCTTTGGGTTGACACAAGCCTGCAAGTCTCTATTTTGAGGGAAAAGGGGGTGTTTTTTCCTCGGTTCTATTATTGTGGCTGTGTTTCTACCTCTCTGATTTTCCACCGAGAAGCCACAGAGTCGGAGCAACCTTCCTGCCCCTGCCTTTCCTGCAGCCTGATGCTGTGGGGACACCTCACACCGGCCCCGTCCTCTGCACATACCTGTGGGGAGGGAAGTTGCCGAGAAAGGGGCACTGCTCAGCTAGCCAGGCTGGCTAGAGAGGAGCCTGAGATGTCACTGAGGTGTTTCTTTCCCCCTAACCCTACCAGTTGTAGGCCTTTATTGTGCAGTGCTTCGGGCATGTCAGACTGAGAGTACCAGGTGAGCCAGGCATGCATTCCTGCTGCTAACTCAGTTCTAGTGACACATCTACCTCTAAAAGCTACTGAGACCCTTTGGCTTGTGAATTCCTGGCTCATTTCACCTCAGTTATATCTCCTATGGATCTTGGTACCTAAGGGGTTGATTTTTGCTTGCTTATTTTCAAATTAATATGAATTTAAAACCTTCAAAAGTGTTCCTGTTACACCAGAATGGATTCTTTCTTCTCAAAAAAGACCCATGCTCTACTCCTGCAATTAGATTTCTTTTCTGCTGCTTTGGGAGAAGTTGTTCAGCTGCTGTCCTATCAATAATCCACAAGCTGCTGTACTCAGGCCTACGCTTGCTTTTACCTGGGGGAGATTGCAGGCAATACTGTCTTCTCTCAGTTTTGCGTAACAGTTCTAGTAAAATAAATGAGTAGTAGAGATGCTATTGCTGCAATCCTCTTGCATTTTTTTAAATAATTTCATGAAATGGTGATGAAATTTAACTAGTTTCTGATGTTGCTGTCCATTTTTTTTTCATGATGAACCAAGGGCTTCTCAACTGACTACAAATGAAAATTACATCCACAAACTACTTTTTTCTTCTTTCTAAGTCTGAATACCTATATCTACTAAAGGCTTTCCCTGAGAAAAAGCTGCCAGCATAAACAAATTTTCATTTGGTACTGAAAATGGTGAAGTCTGTGGTCATTCTTATCTAGATCAAGTTCCTACGAGATCTTTGTTTCCCACGCTCATGAGTTGCCTCTTACTGATGAACAGTTTCATTACTTACCATGTGATCTTAGATAGCAAAGTGAGGTTTGATGCACCAACTTTGTCATTATGGTTCTGAATTTTGCTTACTCAGTTCCTCGGCAAACTCCTTCCATCCTGTGTTGACATATTTTGACATACAAATCCAATGTTTTCCTGGGCTCTGAAATGCTGGGCTTATTAGCTCCTGCCAGAACCTTGCCAAATTCTTCATTAACAACATAAGAATGCCCCCAGCCCATTCTATGCCTCAATTATATTATTTTTTTCCTTATTTTCTGACCTGCCAAGGTGCTCTGACAACCCAGCACTGGTGGTCCTTTCATTGCCCCACACTTCACCCTTCCTGCACTCCAGGAATGAAGAGTTTGAATGAAGAAAGAGCTGAAAAGCAATCAAAGGGGATGCTGCTCTCTGTTGCTGCTGGCTGAGGTGGGTAGCACTAAGGAGAAGACACCAGGCAGAATGCTCAGATGGTCAAGTACCTGGAGATGTTCAGTCACTGCCATTCCTGAACTCTTACTTGGCCTTTGCTTTTTGTGAGAAGAGTGGTTGCTTTAAAGTTGTTCTGCTGGAAAGTACCTATTATATCTTTCCTAGGTGGAGAACTCAGTCTCCCTTCCAAAGGACCAGATCCACAGACTATTTATGTATCTAGGTCCAACTGATTATTATCTCAGTTGCCTGGATACCTTTGCATATCTGGACCTAAAGTGTTTTGTCTGTGGTCATGCAGGAAGTCTATGGTAAGCAGAGAAGTGAAAACACAACTCAAGCAACTCCTTGTGCCCTTCTTCCCTTCATTGGGCTTTTTGAAGGGGCAGGAGAAGATCCCAATTTGCTGTGAATAAGAGCAGTATTTTGCCTCTGACCTTTGACATTTGTCTTTAAAATAAAAATCCGTATCATTGCTGAAAATGGTGTCTATTGATTAGCTTCTCATAAACTGGAGAGCTCATTTCAGCTGGCACTGCCATGGCTGAAAGCCAACTTTGCAATTGATCATTTAATTAACTGGAAGAAAATTAAAGGAACTGTAATCTGTGTCTCAGCTCTGTTGTTATCAAGCTGGCAAAGTGCTTCTTTCTGCCTGGAGCAACGATCGGTTCCTTGACCCTGCAGTTTAGAAACACTGGGTTAGGCATCCCCCCTCACCTACCCACCTGCTTTTCTGCAAGGCAGGAAGCAACGCAACCTGATCCTTCCTTCACCTGTCTATGGATCCCACACTCTTCAGGGGCCTGTACCTGATTCGTCTCACAGCAGGCTGGATCAGTTAAACCCACATTTCACCATGTCCATGAAGCCTGTGGTTCTAGATTAATAGGTGAAAAATCTGAATCTGAAGGAAAAATGAATGCACTATAAAAGTCATTATCTAGAGACTGAAATGAGAACATGGGAGCTCTTGAGTTTACTTGAATACCAACAATTCCCTGAAGGGATTGAGATATTGATTTTCCTTTTGCTACTTCAAATAAGTAAGAGGGAACAGTGTGTTTGAGAGAGAAACTACAGGTCCTGAAAATTTGGTGAGCTCTTAAAGCTTTGACTTAACCAAGTGACTTGAGTGGTCTATGAACACAGAGAGGAAAAAAGAAAGGTATAACAAGCCATTGTTTTAATGGCAACTGTGTTGCCATATCAAGAGAAGAAAGACAGCTGCTTCCAACTTGTCTTTGCATGCCTAAGTAATATGTTAATTACCTCATTCCCCCATAAATGCCTACAGTCTTCCAAAAGGCATGTTAAAACAGACATAGTCATTAAAGCTTGCACTGCATTTTCTAATGTGTTGCTGGGAAAACAAACAAACAAACAAATAAAACCTCAAGCCCTTTGTCTTTTAGCTAGATCCAAGTTGGGGAAATGTTAAGTAGAAACACTTAAGAAACTATATCATTGGGGAAAAAAGTGGTTTTTAATGTCAAAACAGGAAAAAAAGAATCAGAACTTGAAAATTCACAATGTTGGGTCAGGTAGAAGCATTAGGTCACCTTTACATTTTCATTACAAGTGCAGCCCATTTAATTTCATCTTTCAATTTATTTTGGACTCCTTCTTGCTCTGTGTGAGAAACTTGTGGTCCAGGCTGTAAAATAACAAAGGGCTTGGTAGGAGGGATGAGAAGGATCAAAAGAAGGAAAAAGAAACCTCATTCAGAATGTTCCTCTGGATCATAACTAGCTGTAGGAGTCAGAAATCTGCATGAAATTGAAACCACGTCTCCTCCTGAGAAATGCATTTTCCCTCTGCTCTGGGTTATAACTTATGCAAAGGCTGTCGCACCATTCACGCTGCTCCTGCTGACAGCTCCTCTGATTTCCCTGACGTGTCCTCAAAGCGTTTCACTTGTGTTTATAGTATCTTCAAAAGGGAAGCTGCGCAAAGGAGAAAGTAAAACTAGCCTGGTAGGTCTGAGGTGTTACGGGCTGATTGGCATATTGGGAGTGTCTTGCTGGCTCCAGAGATGTGGGAAAACAACACTGTGCTGGTCAGAAGGAGAACCAGCCGGGTGCTCTGCTTACCAGTGTGATGACAGACTGTGCTGGGCTGGTCACTGCGGCCTCACAATAAAGTCAGAGCACTCAGAGTGTGTGAGCAGAGACAGAGGGAGGAAAGGAAGTGTTTGTGTCTCCATCTTACACAGTTAAGACTGATGGCCAAGAAAACAGCACTTGGTATGCTCAAGAGTACTCAGGACCAAGCCCAGTAGCGCCAAACGCGTGGTTTAGGCACTCTGAGGGGGGAAAAGGTCTGCCCAAATCTCTTCTGTCTGGTTTGGCAAGAAGATTTAAACCCAGCTCCCTCGTGTCCCCAAGTCGCGTTCTGGAAATAGCAGTTACAGGGCTAAGGCAAAACAGCTCCCAGAGGAGAGAAAAAGGGAAGCTTTGCTCAAGTGGTTGACAAACCTTGATCTGAGCTGGACAGGACAGATGCTGAAGAAGTATCTCGGACCTCCAAGAGAGCACTTTACCCCCCAGACTTTGGCTACTCTTTCCAAGTCCCATGGCTGTGCCTAGCTGCAGGGTGGAGTTAGCAGCTGAGGATCCTGAGCACAGAAATATCTTGAAAACCAGAACCTGGACACAGCTTTGGCAAGACGATGAGATCAATCAGCACTCCTTTTTTTTCAGTGTTTATGTTGTGGTTGTCTCAGTTGCTCCCTCCTCAGTTGGTTTCTCTGCCAGGCTCCAGATCTTCTGGTGCACAGCATGAAAAGCTGGACTTTGTGCCTGACACAGAGTGAACTCCTATGCTAAGCCCTTTGGCAAAGGACTGTAGCACTAAAATCCAAAAGCTTTTCTCTAAGTGAGTTGTTTAGAGTCCTACAGGAAGCCTGGAACCAAACCTCAGCTCCCAGAGACTTTGTTCAGGGCTCTGACCACAAACGCATCTTTTCTGTAAGGACAGTATTAAAATTCCATCCTGCTTTTTGTCCACATCAGGAAAACCACCGTACAACTGGCAATATCTACTCATGAGGGGCCTAGGATAGGCAGGATGCAGTCGATTGGTGAAACTGTACAGAGTAGCCTGATGAGTGTCTGCTTGCCTTATGCTTTCATCTGTTAAATTCCTTTCATGGGTAGAAAATCCTTTCCCAAATCTAATTGCACTGAATTGGACAGAGTGCTTTTATTAAACTGCAGAATTTGTTACCACACTGGGATATGTCTCTGTGTAGAAATCACAGTTCAGATAGTATCTCCAAATGCTTAAAATGTGCACTGACCCAAGCAAGCTTTAAGAGGTGGGCATAGTTTAAAAAATGTGAATGGTACAAATGTGAACAGAAAAAGAAATAAAATCCTGGAACAAGAAGGAGAGAAGAAACACTGAGGTTAGAAAAGACCAGAGGAAACAACAGTTGCCAAAGAGAGATTGTGTCTCCCATCACGTACTCTTGTTTCAGACAATATTTCATATATGAGAAACAGCAGCATTAGGCTTCCACTGCCAATGGTTTGGTTTGAATTCGATTCAAATTTCAATTCATTTTTCTACTGTGAAAAGACTTAACCACCAGAGATCTCAGGTTCTTCCACTGTTAAGCACAGTAAGTTGTAGTAACATCCATTAGATCATTACAGCTTGTGCCGCAGAGCCCCAGCTCTGCACACATTAGAGACCTCGTGGCACTTCTCTGTCAAGTCAACACTCCACAGTGGTGCTGTAAGACGGGTTTTGTGGTCAAGTATTGATGGACTAGCATGTACCCTTCATTACGACTTAATTATTGAATCAATGAGTGTTAATTCCCTAAATGTAAGGGGCTGTACTATGACAAAAAAGCTCAGGAAAGCCAGTGCTGTGGGCAGGTTGTTAGTGACATCCCATGTGATGTGAGCTGCCAGATCCAGTGGGATAAACAGAAGGAGTCCCCGTTTCTCCTTGACACCCTCTGGAGGGAAGGTGCCTCAGACAATTAAACCACCGATTTCTTCCCACTGAAGTCAGAAGTTTTGTCAATCATTATTGATGTGGATGCACTTGTCTCCTGAGATGCTTACAGAGCCCATCCCGTAGATATTCGACCCATCAGCAAACAGATCTGAAGCCAGAAGCACATCTCACAGGCAGAAGCACATCTCACACCTTCAGGACGATTTGTTCTGCTGCTGAATCCCTGCTGCTGCCCTCATCGGGCCATCTCCTGACTCATCAGCTTTGTGCATTTGCCCTAATTAGTCATACACAAACACCAGTGTATTCAGGAAGTTCTCAAACGTAAGCTGGAGTATGAACTAAGTGCAGGAATAAAGGTCAAAAAAAGTGACTAAGGCATCATATACTGCAATAAGTTTCTGTTATCAGCCACTGGGAAAGCGGGAAGTAAAATGTATATGCTGAATTTTAGTGGAGTGATGCAAAAGTTTAATAAAGGGGAGGATGTGTGTGGGGGGAGAGCATTTGCTTAACATCTCTCAAGAGCTGCTACAGTATGAAATGCTTAATTGCAGAACAAGTTTCCACTAACACACTTCTGAAAACACAGCTGGGTTTTGAAGCATTATTCTTTATTATGAGCTTGGAGTAAGCATGTTTGGCATGAAAGAAATGTGTCTCGTAAGGAGACCACAACACTTACTCACAGCTCCCCAGCCAGTTCGTGCTGGGAAGTCTGATATCTTTGAACAATCATTTCAACAGTGTTAGCAATGTGTAAACTGGGATTTTTCTGCAGTGCTTTTTGCTCAGGGATCACTAACACATCTTGAGCCTCTGAGTGATTTAAAGTGATCAGAACCTAGTGTGAGAATACTCCATGAGGAACCCTTTCCATATATCGCACATTATGTGAATTTGGATAATGGTAATAAAGGTGCACAAGTGGATCCTAAGATATCTGTGCTTATGGGCACCAAAATTGTCATTCAAAGGGTGATAGGATTGAAAACAAGAGCTTAGTGGGTAGGATAAGGTAGGTTTTGTAAGTTGCAGCTGGGCAGTCCCTGGTCCAGACTGCATCAGTGTCACTTAATCTTTGAAGGGCACTGAGATTGCAGTCAAAGTGCAGAAGAGGCTTTCACTTTTAAGCGTGCCAAACTCACCAGGAACCTCTTCAACCTCACACTCAGATTAGAGAAGCTGCAATGGCTGCTCTGAGTTGCACCAGCCTCCTCTAAGGCACGGGAAGTACCTCTGGTAGCACCACTTCACTAACGAAACTCCCCCCAGTCGGTTTCCAGGGGCTCTGAGGGAGAAGATGTCAGTGAGCTGGGCTTGTCGTTTCTGCACCTGCCAGGAGATCCCCCCATTTCACCACGGAAATTCCTTAGGGGTTGTTATGGTGACTCTGACTGGACTAAAATACTGCGTGGCTGCTGTGTATGACTGAATTTCTTCCTATGTTTAAGCTGCCTAAACCTCATCTTGAAAGATAAAGTTGTCTGTGAGCCCTTGGGTAGGGCTTCTTGGTACTTATGCAAGACAGTCGAGGTTGAGTCTTGCTTTGATTATTTCTCTTCTCGAGGCTCCAGTGAGCACAGAACAACAGAAATATCAGTAGTTCACAGCCACACTGCCATGGGCTATCGTGTTGTCACAGCTCATATGCAAACTAAAGATGGGCTTTGTCAGTGTTTGGATGGAAAACCTTAAAGGAATAAAAGGAGTTTATAGCACCTGTGCCTCTTCTGTATATCTGATTGCTGCAGGCAGAAGCAATCCATTTCATACAGAAACTCCTTGTGATTGCTACCAAATGTCAGGTGCTTTTTCTTCAAAACAAACAAACAAACAAACAAAAATCCCAAACACAGAACACCCGTGGCTGTACGTAAAAATGACTGCTTGTTACCTGGAAGTTGGGAACCCCCAGCAGAAGTGTTAGGAAGGTGCAGTACCTGAAACACCAACACTTTGCCCTGCAGGTGTTTCTTACATCACCACACGTGCACACAGAAGCACAAGAATGTCACTTATGCCTGTCAAAGCTGCTTTTTTTTTAAAGGTATCATTACCTCTGAGCTGCAAACTGAGTAGTCTCATAAGGTTCAGCTCCAGAGAATCACTTAAAGTCCCTGCTGGAGGAAGCCTGCAAGATGTAAAGGAACCACTGAGCTCTGTGGGGTTGCTCCACCTGGAACTGTACCTTTCCTGCCTCCCCACAGTGCTCAGACACACATGACCCTGAGCTAAGAGTACATAGGTTGGGCTTTTAATTTTAATTTCATGGGCTCTGTCCCCAGTTTTCTTCTCCCTGCTCCCCCATGGCTATGGCGTGGCTCCTGATCCGAGGGGCCACTTGTGAGTGCCTGTGTGGCTGTGCCATTAAGGTGTCCCATTAAGGCCCTGTCCCCTGTACAGCCACTCCTGCCGAGCCTCCAGGGCCAGTCAAGGTTTGCAGGAGACCCCGGGGCCCTTGGGTGAGCAGCTCCTGAGGATGCCCTTGCCATGGGGAAGGGGGGAGAGGAAAATTGGGGGTAGGGTTGAGTTTGGGTTGGCCTGGATGGGTAGCAGGGAAAGCAGCGGGGTCGTGTTGTGAGGTGCAGCCCTGGTCGAGCCTCCTGGCTCTGCCATTGGGTGTTGGTTGGGGTTTGGGAAGTTGTAAAACTTGCTCGAAATGTGCTTAATTACCCCTGTGTTCTCCTTCTGGGCCACCCAGCCACGGAGCTGTCTGTTCCCTTTAATTAATGTGAAGTTCTGAACTCTTTAACTGGAAATGGTCTAGAAATCATTTCTTGTGAGGAACGGCTGAGCGAGCTGGGTTTGTTTAGTCTCAAGAAAAGAAGGCTTGGGNAGTGCCTGTGTGGCTGTGCCATTAAGGTGTCCCATTAAGGCCCTGTCCCCTGTACAGCCACTCCTGCCGAGCCTCCAGGGCCAGTCAAGGTTTGCAGGAGACCCCGGGGCCCTTGGGTGAGCAGCTCCTGAGGATGCCCTTGCCATGGGGAAGGGGG
This sequence comes from Pachyramphus minor, assembly GCA_013397135.1. NCBI lineage: Eukaryota > Metazoa > Chordata > Aves > Passeriformes > Tyrannidae > Pachyramphus > Pachyramphus minor. The sequence continues at coordinate 423,024 of VYXB01010746.1, read as the reverse complement.
GAGAGGAAAATTGGGGGTAGGGTTGAGTTTGGGTTGGCCTGGATGGGTAGCAGGGAAAGCAGCGGGGTCGTGTTGTGAGGTGCAGCCCTGGTCGAGCCTCCTGGCTCTGCCATTGGGTGTTGGTTGGGGTTTGGGAAGTTGTAAAACTTGCTCGAAATGTGCTTAATTACCCCTGTGTTCTCCTTCTGGGCCACCCAGCCACGGAGCTGTCTGTTCCCTTTAATTAATGTGAAGTTCTGAACTCTTTAACTGGAAATGGTCTAGAAACCATTTCTTGTGAGGAATGGCTGAGAGAGCTGGGTTTGTTTAGTCTCAAGAAAAGAAGGCTTGGGGGACCTCATTGCTCTCCACAACTACCTTAAAGGAAGCCATAGTGAGGTGGGAGCCAGTCTCTTCTGCCATGCCNAAAAAACAGAAAAAAAATAAAAACAAAAACAGAAAAAGGGAATAAGTCCTAGTGCTGCGCCCACGGGGGTGCGATTCGTTACGGATCCGCACCGGCGGTGCGCCGAGTGGAACCGAGCCGGCCCCGGCTGGGACGAGCGCCCGCCTCCGGGCGCTCCGCGGGGACTCCGCTCCGGGAGCCGCCGGGAGGCCCCGG
>VYXB01010746.1:346482-420877 GCA_013397135.1 Pachyramphus minor | reverse complement strand
CAAGGGGTGGGATGGGGGAGAAGCAGCTTTTGGTGAAATGCGTAGAGGGGGGCACTGATTCCCTAACCTTTGGTTTCTCTCTACTCAAAGCTGATGGCTCTTGAGAAGATGTTGCAACTAAAATTATTTGCTTTGCTGCTGTAATTTAGTGGCGGGTCTAGAAAGGGGGTTTGAGATGTAAGTTCTCTGATCTTTTTTTGGTTGGTTGGTTGGTTGGTTTATTGGGGTCTTTTTTTTATCTCTATTTTTTTTCCCTTTTTCCCTTGAGCATTTTTTATTTTTTACTTACCGTTCTGCCCCGCTGGAGTACTTTTTTTTTTTTTCCCCCCTCAATTTCCTTATCCTGGATGTAATCTGCTTTCTTCAGAATGTAGGAATCAGTATGCAAAGCTTATCCTTCCTTCCTAAAGGCAGGACTTAAGAGAGAGAGAATTTGTTGTTTTCTGTTTCCTGCAGACTGAGTTCAAAGTTGGGGATGTTTCTTATAAATCAGCAAAGAATATTCAGATTGGTCCTGTTGTAGGGGTTTTAATGGAAAACATAAAGATGTGTTTATGGTACATTCATCCTGGGGGCTGTGGATGTGCAGTTGAGCTAAGATGGCTAAGAAAAAAGGAAGGATATGAACTCAGCAGAGAACTTATTGGAAATCTCAAGCATTTCTCAAGAAATGGGTTGTTTTAGAAGGGTTTAGGTTTGCTGGTGTCCATATTCAACATACCTCAAAGGGAGAAGGCCTTTGGGTCCTGTTATTTATCATCTTTGGTGATAAAACTTTGGTTGATTGTATATAAAGTACACCTCAATTTTGACATGGGTTGAGATCTTTTTATTTTTTGCCTCTCCCTCTGCTTGTATTTGGATAGTGTTTATCTCTTGATAGGTAAGGTGAAGCTTGTTGTTTATTTAATTTCATGCTGTGAGAGGGCAGAAATTAATAGAATTTGACCAAGTTTGTGTCTCAGCCTTACATAAATGAAATTTAGTCATTAGACTGGTCTGTTGAATCCATTCTTTGATGTAGTTCCAGGCTTCTCATATATTTACAGGGGTCAAGGTTCCATAAAAAATCTTCTATGAGCATCATGATTAGATACTCAGTTATTTGGGTTTTAGCCATCCCCCAGTAGTTGTATCACTTTGATGTGCTCCTGGATATTCCCCCAGGTGCTACAGGGAGCTTGTGTCAGTGCACCACAATGGAGTGGGTGAACCAGTGTTGTTGGGAGCTTTGTTTATCGACTCCAGTTTGAGCCAAATTTAGGGGTTTTGCCGAGATGTATGAGATTTTCCTCAATATTCTTTTAAAAAACTCCTGTGCAGATGGCTGATGCAATGAGAAGTTTTTTTCTTAGGTCTGTGGTGTGACACTTCACGATTAGCAGAGGAATTCTTGGACCTTTTTAAGTAAATGAGCCATTTAGGGTTACTGGTTACTTGGGTAGTGGTTTGCAGCCGGTAGATAATCCAAGATTCATTTATTTTAGTGTGTTTTAAGTCCTTATAGCATAAGTAGGTATTTTTAATGGTATATGTGCTAAATAAAACTGAGAAGTGATTTCTGGAGTGCTCATTCTGAGTCTTAAGATGGTATAGAACAGGATTGAGTGCCTTGCAGAAGAACTTCAGCTCTTAAGTTTCAAGGCCCAGCTCTGAGAAACTGATTTTTTAGTGGCTAAGGGGGATGATCTGAGAGACTGTTTTTTGGGTTTTTTTCTGCTGCATCTTTGCTACCAAAGTCCAGCTCCCGAATCTGCTTGAGAAGCCTGTATCTTGTGCTCCTGGCTTTGAGGGGCAGTGGCTACTGCTGGTTTTTCTTAAATCCGTATGAGGTCTTTAGGATTGTATGTGCCATTGCTTTTGTCTGTTAATTTCTTTCAGTGCTGGTGGAACTGAGCCACCATTACTGGAGTTGAAAGTGAACACAAAAACCTTTTGTATATACTCTAACTGTGTCTCTCTCTGAGTTGTAAGAAGAGGAGAAATCTTTCAGTAAATCTGTAGAGTCCCTGCGCAGGTATGGGGGAGGCTGAGTGGTTTCTGGCTTTCAAAACAGTAGTTTTAGTGCTTTCTGGGTTTTTCTGGATTGTTTGCCTTGCCACAGGGTTTACCTGACAGTAGTGCCTGTGTTGTCTGTTCTTTGCACTTCCTCAAACAGTTCTGCAAATTGCTTCAATAAAAGTGCTCAGAAATGGCTTTCCATTGCCCACTAAAGGTGAAGGGGGACAGCACAGTGCCCTGCCCTTCCTCCTCAGCATAAAGGCAATGAAAATTAGGGAAGAACAGCTGTGGAGGATTTCCCTGCTGCAGAAACTTTTCATAATTTTGCTCTGTTGGTGCTTTGGTTTCCTTCTATCAAGTGGAGGTCTGATAATTTGGCAGTATGCTGATGGAAGCAGCGGGAGGCTTTCTGGTTTTTGTTTACAGTCATGCTTGCTTTGCCCTTTAAAACACAGTGTCTCCAGGCTGCAGTCTGGGTCTCTTGGTTGGGATGCCTGAAATACCAACAGCCAGTCCACACTTAGCCAAGAGGGCTAATGCTGCGGGGATCAGACGGTCCGGGTTGTCAGGTGGTCTGTAGCAGGGCGATGGGATAGTAAGAGGTTTTTATTTCAAGTACTTTCAAGGTTTTTTTAACAACTCGGCCTTCCGGAGAGATGCTTTTCCTTTCTGGTGTCTCTGGACCATTTTTGGAAGGCGGGAGTAACAAATGTAGCTGCAAACTGTTATCGGCGTCTTAAATCGGGCAGTTAAGTCAACTAGTGGTTTAAAGGTGGAGGTGTGAAGTGGATAATCCATTTTATTCTCTCATTTAATTGCCATCCCCATCTTCTTGTTGGTTTCTCTCTTATCGGAAATGTCCATCAAGGGCTTACTTAGTTTAGGCTAAGATCCTAAGTCCCTTGTAAGCCTCGAGGAGGTGAGAAGCATAGTTACATGCTGTCTTTCTACTGCCACTGGAAGAGAGGCCAGAGAAGACCATCCTGCTGTCATGGGTAACTGCCTCAGTCAGCAGTGTAACACATGCATTTACCTTCGGGTGCTCGTGCTTCCTCCTCTGCACATTGTGAAAGCAACCATAGACCTTTGTTCCTCCCTATCCCTGAACTGCAATGCCTGGAGTTTACAAGGCTGGTTCCAAGACTCCGATTGCTGATGGTGAAGTGGAAAAAAAAAAAATAAATTAGTCAATAAATATTAATAACACTGGCAAATGTCAGCAGCGTTGCAGTGTAAGCCCAAACTCTTCTGAGGTTCTTAAGATTGCACACATTGCCTTTGGTGTGCTTCCAGCCTGGAAGCCTCAAGGACTCTTGCTGAGCCTATGTAACACAGTGGATTGAATTCTTGATGTGTTCATGTTGTTCAATAGTAATATTGCACCAATTTATGTCAGAGTGCTGGATTTCAAGTAGGCTGCTTAAGATTTTTGATACTAAAGGGGACATTGAGTGACAGAAGCTGCTGTTTATTGAGTTTCTTTGTGGTGGTTTGTTGGGTTTTTTTTTTTCCTGTACTGAAGAAGAGAATTTGGCAGTATTAACTCAATTTATTCCTGAAGATCTTGGTGGTATGATATGCCAACAAAATAATAGAGTGTGCATTGCTAAGTAAACCCAGGAGGGAAGTCCTGCATGGATCAGTGGTGGCATACAAGAGCATCAGGCTTTTCCTGATGATACTGCTCTTCCAAGGAGATGTAAATACCAATCTGATTACAAGATGTGTTCTTTAAAAAACAAACAGCTTCAAAACAAAAACAAATCTTGCCAGAGCCTTACAAAGAAGGTGCAGTAACCTGTAACTGTTCCTAGCCAGCTGATGTCCAAAAGGAAGGAATGTTCCAGATTACAAGTCATCAGCTCAAACTACTCCTTTTATCTTCACATACACAGTTACATGGGCAGGTGTTTACATGCCACAGAAAAACCACCTAGGTAATGCATGGAAAGAACTTGGACCTTAATCATCTTTTCATGTTATAACAGCCCTTTCTCTTTTGAATTCGGGAAAGTTTGAGCCTCTCTTGAGAAACCTCCTTTTTATTCGAGGAAAGCATGTGGAAAATCAGAGTTTTCCATGGAGTACTGCTCTGAAATGGGAGGCACGTGGGGGTTTTATGACACGAAGGACTACAGAAATGGCTCAGGAGAGAAGGTGAGCTTTTGTACTTCACCTAATGACTGGAAATTCAGGGAAGATACAGGTTTCCAAATTACCATTGGATATGAAGGCTTTCCTCTACTGAGATCTCTGCTATTTAGCTTAGAAGAAAAGTCTCTATGAAAATTAAGTTCTGAAATTTTTTGGAACATGAAATCAAGTGAATGCACGCCAGCATATGTATTTTTTTAAATACAGTTTACGTAGGTGATGGAGACTTCAGGGCTCTTTGATGTGGAGCCACAGCCTCAGTTGAAGCTGTGCCCTGTTCATAGCAGTTAGGGGGCTGGATCTCAGATCTCAGAGTAAGTGCATTGATAAAGAGGAGTTTCACTGTGTGCATAATCTGTCATTTCTTCCTGTTGAAGTCTGATAATATTGGGAATTGTGCAGAAATGTAGCTTTTTAAAACCTTGAGATATTTTAGTACCAAGACATGCAAAATGGCTCTGCTGGCACTGAAGAACTGGTGCTTCAAGATGACATGTCAGTCATTCCTTAAAGATATCCAATGCAAACTGTGTGTTAGGAGAGAAGCTGTGCAGCTGCTGTTTGATTTGGTGTGAATGAATGCTTCTTAAGTGTTTGGAGCAGAAATGTTACAAGAAATCTTGTAACTCACTATATTAAAATACAGCCTGAACTTCAAGCGCAGAATTGAGGATACTGAATCAACAGCACTGATTATATTAACAGCAGTGGAAGGTTTTACCAGGTAACTGGTAAGTTTAATGCCTTTTTGACTCGATTTATGATAATCTTAGAGGTGTTACCTGAAAAAGATGATGTATTTTGTTTACCAGAATGAGTTCTTTCTGTGTCAATTCCAAACCAAAACTAGAGTGATGCCACTTCATGGAAACTTGTGCATTTCAAGAAGGAGAAGAATTTGAGGCCGAGGCTCCTGTTTTTGCTCACAAATGAGAACAGTAAATGAACTGTTATGTTAGAAATGGAGTTACTGGGGGCTTACCTCCTTCCATTTGTTCCCTGCTCAGCTCCATTGGAAGAAGATATGCTCCAAGGAACAGAAGACTTGAAGTAATCCTCAGAAAATATACAGGCTGCAGCCTCCACCAGCTAAACTAAAGAAGAGGGTTGTTTAGCTGGGGATGTGAATATTTGGTGCTCAGTCCTTCAGAAAGGACTTTTTTCCTTGCACCCTATTGAATCTACTGGATGCTGAACTGACATTGCTGCAGGCTTTCTGTCCTAGCTATTGTTTGGGTTTTTTTTCTTGACTGCTTAGTGGGACTGTTTGTTATTTATTCATACAGAAAAATAAAAGTTGATCTCTCTTATTTTTGTTCCTTTTTTTTGTTTGTTTTGTTTTCTTTTGTTCTTAAAACCTTTGATCACAAAATACCCCATTAGCTGAAAGCACTTGAGGAACTTGAGGTGAAGGGATGAGAACTTGCATGGAAGCAGTAAGGGAAAATGTCCAGCCTCCAGTCTAGAAAACCAGATACAGTGAATAAAATAGATATGTTTTAAAGCCATGATTTAGACTAAAACTAATTACTTTATCAAGAGTCTGCATCTGTCTGAAGACAGACCAGTTCATAGCTAAAACATTGTTAACTGAGAGCCTGACAGATATCTTGGGGATATGTTTTGCATCACTTTTTGTGAGCTTGGTAGCAGCAAAAGCAGGAGGGCTCAAGGGAGGAGAGCACTTAGTGTCTAGCTCTGTCAAGCCCCTGCTCAGATATCTCTTTTGAATAGCTCTGATTTTTCTGTAATAATAAACACACTTTAGCTGCCATGTATCTTTGATCTCAAAGGTCAAAACACAACTAATTAGGAAAGAAAAAGTTATATATTCAAGGAAAAAGCCAAATAACTTAGCTGGAAAAAAAAAATTTTCTTACAAACCACTGCTTATGCCATGTGGTTATTTTAAAACAGTAAATTACCATGCAAAGGTAAACTATCAGTGGATTACATTGTGTAGTAAGGCACAGCAGAATCACTTCACCACCATGTGAATTAGAAATTATGATCTTGGAAGCTTTTACCTTCTTGCTCACACTTTATAAGTGGGGAGGTAGTTGGAGTTTCAGGTCAATTCAAGGCCAAATCCACATGATGGATAATCTTGTCAGTGTGGTCCTGTGCTGGCTTCAGGACTTTCAGGCTCTGCTGCTGCCTCTTAGGCCATAATTTACCTGTCTGTGAAAGGGGTGTTTATATGGACTTCATGGTCTTGGTAGTAACACTTTACTGGGGCAGTTGATGTGTAGCCCAGTGGACTCTCCTCTCGCTGCCTCTCCCCACTATCATTTTGCAAACGGCAGTGGCTTTTGGAGTGTTTGTGCTGCTGTAGCTGATTCAGGCTGAACTGCCTGCTTGCTCTCCTGATTTGTTAGGGTTTTCTTAGTTAGGGGTTTTTTTGGTGATAGTCAAGCTGTGGTAAATGCCTGTAACTACCGTCATGTAAAGAAAATGGTTTAAATTACAGTTAGAAGGTAATACGTATATGAATGAATTTTAATAGTTTACATACAGAGGTGTTGTCTCTGCTTGGATACTGTGTTAGTTTCTGCAGTTGAATTTCTTTTAAATCATTCTTAGTGTACGTAAGGAATTTCTGAGTTCCTTTCCTGAGTTGGATTAGTGGACTGTGATGTTCATTGATTCATAAAGAGCAAGACTTTCTTCTGTGCAATCACATGGTTGTGATTACACATGACATTTGGGTGTGGGGGATTTTTTTGTGTCAGTTTTTTGTTTGTTTGTTTTGGAGATTTTTGTTTTGTTTCTTCTGTTTGGTATTTTCCTCACAAGAACTATACACAGATGGTAAAATAAGAGCTGGTAAACAAAATTGACCATAATGGTGAAAGCAGTAATACTTTAAAAGGAAATCATGTCAAAGCAAGACTCTGGGCAATGTTTGTGTGGGTCCATCTCAGAACTCTGTAGTGCTAATGCTACAGCTCTGTCGCCCCTCATTGAAATTGATTGGCTTCAATTAAAAAGTATTTTTAAGGGGTTAAGGGGACTAAGTGGCATGTTCTTCATTTATGCCAGGTAGAAGATGAGGGACTTCTGGATGGGTTCTCTTGTGTGTTTTTTGGTTTTTGGTTTGTTGTTGTTTTTTTTTGAGAATACTTGCAGCATTAGCTCCCCATATATCCAAATAATTGCATTTGAATAGTATTCTCTTTCATTACAAACTTATTTTTCTTATTAAGTTGTCTGTAGGACAGTTCCACTGTTTTGGTTTCTCTGTGCTAAGCACAGGGCTTGCCTGGGACTTCTTTCCATGGAGGAATAATTTAATCCAGCTGTGGACAAAATAAAGATCTAAAACAGTGAAGGAAAATGAGTGACTGCATATTCAGCACAGCTGAGCGGGTAGAGCTCTGTTGTAACACACTCAGGCTGTAGGTGAGAGCAGTCAGCGTGGACATGCCCAGGATTGAGCCCTTCCCACAGTCCACATGAACACAGCTGGTTACTCTGGGTGTTCTGCTGGGGTACAGCTGCAACCTGGGAGCTGCACCTCTGCCCTGTACAGCTGTGCTGGCAGAAATACCTGGATTAAGCTGGGCCTGAAAAGAGGACCGAGTTTTATACCAAATGCCAGAACAAGTTCAACCTTAAAAGTGAAATACAAGGCCAATTCCAGGTCTTTGGAACTTTCTAAAGTTCCAATACCATCTTGATGTCATACACTGTTAATGTATTATTGTATTTTAATAGCTGCATCTCTTTTTCTGTAATGAAGAAAAAAATGAAGCTATGATATAGTGGATATTATCTCTGTGACTCCATTTCTAAGCCAGGTATTTCCCATACTAGTTGTACAGTCTGAGGAGAGGTTGTACCCAACATTGAAGGATGCTGTGAATCTTGTGCTGGCAAATGATGGGATTTGATGGCATAACTGAAATCTAGTTAAAGCTCAATAAGGAGATGTTACCATTTTTGAGGCACGTTATTCGTTTGGTTTACGTTGTTTCCACATGGTATATTTCTGTTAAAATTCAAGAATAGATAATACAATAAATACAAAGACTTGATACTGGAAAACAATTCTAAATAGAAAAGTTTGAATTGCTATCAGATGTTTATAATTTTTTAGAGTGTTCTCAAAACCTGGATCAAGAAAGATGTGCCCAGATTAATTAATATGTTCACAGTAGTTATTTTACAGGGGAATTGAAGACACCCATAGGGCAAAATCTACCCAGTTAGAGAAAGAACAGGAAAAAAGGTAGAAAATCTATAACAGTAGTAAAGCAATATACAGGAAATCCACTGCTTTTTGTGTTAATCTAATATTGTGTAAAAATTTTCTTAACACTGGGTGGTGATTTAAAAAAGCTAGAAGGAAACAAAATGGACCATTTTAAATCTAGTTATTTTGGATTGAAGTTTATCAGTTACTGGTGATATTTTCCACTTCTTTTTATTTTATTTTCCAGTGGTAAATAAGCAGGAATTAATAAGTACATACATGGCCATTGATTAGTTTTACACTCAGGGAGACGAAAACTGGGGGCTGTATTCAGACTTGGGGACTCACTTGTAGGAATATGCCATGGTGGGCAGAGGGGCCTTTGGGATGGTAAGGGGATCTGTTTCAGATTTGGGAGATGCTCTGGCCCAAATGGTTCCTGTGACCATAATGACAGGAGTTGCACAGTCAAGTAGAGAGGCCACATAAACATCTGTAACTGGTGTGCATGGGATTGCTGCTGGTGTGCTTTGCTCGGAAGGATGTTGGGCTAATTCTTGCTGTAACTTTGTTTCTGTTCACCATACTGTATTTTAGAGCTTTTTGGATTTTAGGCAGTGAGTGAAAGTCTGGGTTATATCCTTCAGCTTGAGCGCTTGGTTCGGCAGCAGTGAATCCTGGGTCTCTAACTCAAATATCTTCTGGAACTCAGATTTTATTCAGCTATTGCATGTAAACTTCTCCTGTATATAGAAATTGCCTGGTACTGAGTTTAAAGGGGTCAGTGAAACACTGTTTTCTGTGAGTTATGAGGGATAATGTGCTTAGGATTGCTCTCTGCTTCTGTATTCTGGTGGCAGAAATACAAAATGGAAATGGATGTCTGGCACTGGAATTGTGCAGGACAAATCATACCTACAAATTCATGCAATTTCTGATGTTTTCACTGCATGTACAATCACTCTTCAGCTGAGATTTTCTTCAGGTGTTTTTGTTCTGTGCAAGACTGACACTAGAAGGTTCTAATACAGCTCTGAAGCTTGGGGGTTGTTTTAAGTGGAGCTTGGTCCCATTTCTAGAGAACAGTATTTCTGTTGTGAAGATCACGAGTTGTACACAGGGGCAGCTCTGAAAGAACTGATAAGAGAAGTAATAGGATTTGTTTAAACTGATTTTGTGGCAGTTCACATCTTGCTGTTTAAAGTCCTCTCCCTTGAGCTTCAGTTTTTCTCCCCTAGTTGAGAGAGCGCTCACTTTGGCAATACATTTTCTTTATAGGAATTCAACGTCATTTAATTGCCACACAGAAATTTGTGGGCAGCTACATATGCTGAAGTGTGTTTTTTCATTTACTTTATGCAACTGTAAGTAACAAAGCTCAGAGTAGTTGCAACACTAAAGGATTTTTTTCTTTTTTTTTTTTTTTTGGTGGCCTTCAGTGTTGAGGCAACAATGACTTCACTTGGTAATTAAAACTCATTTGTGAAGGACCTTTTCCCTATTAATTTGATCCATTAAAGAAACGCTCTTTGAAGCTGGTAGTTAATCTTCCTATTTAAATGGCTGGGTTTTACTCAGATTGGTTACAGCTTTGGTTTAAATAGCAGCTAAAAATAGCAAACTGTTGTGCTGTACAGTTTAAATATCTATCTATAGTAGTAGCCTTTCTAGAAAGGAAACATGTAGTAAAAGGGAGAGGAGATGCTGCCACTCGGGCAGCACTGGTTGGGACCAGCATCACCCTTTTCCTTGGATTTTGCCCATCTCACAGTCAGGCAGTGCTCCAGCCGGCAGCACTTGAGGATCTTAGTCCAGGATTAATTTTTAACAGAAGCACTGTGAGCTCGATTTAAGCCACGTTTCGGTCGGTAATTAGTGATTCCATGGTTGCGAGAAGCTTTGACTGTTCCTGTTGAAGGCTGCTGCTAATTGTGCTAAAATCTTGCAAAAATCTAGAAACTACCCAAAATACTTTGAAGAACTGTCAGAAGGCTGTCAGAAAGAAAATACAAGGGCTGGAAGCCCAGCTTGTGAGGTTACCATCTATTTTCATCTCTTGCTTTGTCCTTCTCTACGTGCCTTGTGTGATTCACACAAGCCTGACAAACCTGTGGACTTGGAGTGCACTCGTTCCAAAGCAAGGAGGGGGGGTTTATCTTAAAAGTGCCTGCAGTTGAAAAGGAAGCCATGACAAAACTGCAGGCATCTGGGTGAATAGAAACCAGTTACTTCTTCTCCCTTGAGTTTCTGTTGTAGGATGAACTTCCTGCGGGTGATGGGATCTTGAATGAGTGGCTAACAAAGAAAAATCAGAGGTGTAAAGGTGAATCTAAGCAGCAGAATTGCTTGGGCTACTGTCATGGTTTCAGCTGGGATAGAGTTAATTTTCTTCCTAGTAGCTGATGCAGTGCTGTGTGTTGAATTTAGCATGAGAATAATATTGATAACACACCAATGTTCTAGTTGTTGCTGAGCAGTGCTTACTCTGGGTCAAGGACTTTCCGGTTTCCCATGCTCTGCCAGTCAGGAGATGTACAAGGAGCCAGGAGGAGACACAGCCAGGACAGCTGACCTGAGCTGACCAAAGAGATATTCCAAACCGCAGAACATCATGCCCAGTGTATAAAACTGGGGGAGTTGGGCAGGAGGCGCCAGTCCCTGCTTTGGGATGGGCTGGGCACTGGTCAGTGGGTGGTGAGCAATTGCACTGTGCATCACTTGTCTGTCTTGGGTTTTGTTTCTCTCTCTTTTTGTTCTCTCCCTTATCATTACAATTATTATTTTGTTTCAATTATTAAACTGTTCTTATGTCAGTCCATGGGGTTTACATTTTTCCGGTCCTCCTCCCCCTCCCACCAGGGCAGGACAGGTAGTGAGCAGACAGCTTTGTGGTACTCAGTTGTGGGCTGGGGTTCAACCACGACAGTTACCTTGAAATACCTTTGACAAAATTGAGTTTACAGTGAAATCTGTGGTCCAAGAAAGAGGACAAAGAGAATCTAGATGGTTTTTTCACCTCCACCCTTTGTTTTCCACCATGAGAAAAGGTATTTGAGGCCTGGCTTCTGTAAGAAATGTTTAATCAGTCAGGTTAAATAGCTAAAATATTTTTTCAGTATTGTTAAAGGTCAGACTTTTCGTAATGGCTCTTTCTGGATATACCTGTATGTCAGGAGCCTCAAGCTTCTCAGACCAAGATATCCATGACTAGAGCAGGAACATCTGTTGTCACAAGGAAATTGAATGTGAAGAAATCTGCAAGATGGGGAAATATTGTCAGATATTTTAAGCTGCCCTTCTGAAGAACATGAGCTTATATACACAGAAATCAACAGAACTATTGTATGTCCAGAGTTTTTTACAACTGTAATTCCCATTAGTTAGTTTTCCAAAGATCTTCATTATTATTATGTTGATTTATTTATGTTTCTTATTACACAAAAATAGTATTTCTGTGATCTAGTAGACTGATTTTGCCACCAAAGGAGAAAACGTCCTGTTCTTGGCTCTTATAAAACTTATGACTGTGAAAATCAAGCCGCTAGTGCTTCCTTCTGCTGGCAGGGGCAGGAGGCAGAAGGAGAGGACAGTGGGATTGGGAATGGGTGGGGATGCCCTACAGTTTTATGAAGCTGGAAAAAATTAAGATAATTGTAGAAGAGATTCTCATGGCTTGCTCTGTCTTTATCATGGATTATTAAGCTTCTTTCATGTTTCAAGAAGAACATTTCTTTCATGTTCCGTGCTTCCAACGTCAGTTTTAACAGTATTGTTGCTTGCATGTTTCTGCACAAACTAAGAAAGTTTCTGGCTGTAGTGGGTAGGAAATCACGTAAAGGTCTGGAAATGTGTTCTTTTGGGTATGTATTTGACTACTTACATTGAAGAGGGGAGATTTAGGTCAGATATTAGGAAGAAATTCTTGACTGTGAGGGTGGTGAGGCACTGGCTCAGGTTGCCCAGAGAAGCTGTGGGTGCCCCATCCCTGGAAGTGTCCAAGGACAGGTTGGGTAATGCTTGGAGCGCCCTGGTCTAATGGAAGGTGTTCCTGCTCGTGGCAGGGGATTGGAACAAGGTGATTTTTAAGGTCACTTCCATCCCAGACCATTCTGTGATACTATGCCTGGTTCATTATGTCCCAGGCATTATTAGCCCATGAATCGCCTTGCTGTATAATTTGTGGTTCCTCTCACAAGATGTGTGCTAACTAAAAAGTGCTTTGGCACGGATCTGCAGACCAAGCTATGTGAATTTGGCAGTGATAGTACATGGCTTTCAAGTCTAGTGAAATTTGAAAAAGTCATTCGTAAACTGCGTTTGTGTTTTGTATCTCAGGATTGTGCAAAGTGGAGATAGGGTGCCTTCTGAAGACATAAATGTACAAAAAGAAAAACGGGCAAGAAAAACCTGGAGTTCCTGTCTTGAAATGTGCAGTTCAAAACTCATGTGACAGGTGCATGAGGCAGATGTGAACCAGTGTGGGTGGTGGGAAAAGGGGGAATTATCCGTGTTACCAGTCAACAGTCTCAGTTGTTTCAGTGCTTGCTCTCAGTGAGCATTTCTTTACCTCGTGTGTTGTGGGGGAGGCAAGTCTACAGAGGCAATGGAAGGAGAATGAGGCATTTTCTGAGTTTTCCAGTATAGGGGAGACTATGGAAGGAGGCTATACTGGAGAAAGAGTGAATCCTAGAATCATAGAATAGCTTGGGTTGGGAAAGAGCTGACAAACATACTTTCTGGATCACTTGAGAAGTAGGATATCTCATGCTGAATCAGTATCCTTGTTCATCTGACTTGTGAGATGGGCTTTGTAAGAATGGTAAAAAAGGACAAACCTACTCTGTAGACATGAGCTGAAAATAACATACTCTGTACTATGTTGAATGGACTTGAGGGGTAAGGAAACAGGATTTTTAGGCTGGAGAGGCAGCAGTCAAGGTATGAGATAAGCAGGAACAGTTCTGAGTACGTACATGCCTGTTTGAAGAACTGATCCTGTTGGTCCTGGCAGAACTCGATACAATTACCCTTTTAAACTGAGGTTTTAAATTATTCAACTTCGATAACTGGTTAATTGGCTGCCAGGCAGCTTAGTTTCAAATTTAACTTCCACAAGGACCCTCTTGCTTCCTCTGCTAACCCCCAATTTGTTTATTTAGGATTAGCTCTGAACGCAGAAAAGAGAAGTCAAGGGATGCAGCCCGGTGCCGAAGGAGCAAGGAGTCAGAAGTGTTCTATGAACTCGCTCACCAGCTGCCTCTGCCCCACACCGTGAGCGCACACCTGGACAAGGCGTCCATCATGAGGCTGACCATCAGCTACCTGCGCATGAGGAAGCTGCTGGATGCTGGTAAGGGAATGATGGGGTAGAATCCCATCCTATTTGAGTGATCCTGGTTGGCTCATCACAGCTGTAGTGCCGTTTTCAGTCACATTTGGCGCTTCTCCCAGAGTTAATTTCCTTCGTTTAACCCTCTTTTCCCCCTACGCTTTTTTGTTCCAGCTGTGCTTTACTCAGCTGTAGGTAGTTGGTGCAAGGCTGGCTGAGCTGACTGTAGATGTATCCCCTTAATATAAACTGCAAGGAATATTTTTGTAATTTGTGCCCCACTGAAGGTGAAGTTAGCTGAGGATATGTTGTCTCTGCAGTTACACCTGCCCATGCAACTACAGAAGTGTCTGAGTTAGGTTATGAACCAGTGCTGTGGGTGCTGTACTGGTTATTTGTACTCATGCACATCTACCTTTAAAGTATGGAGGAATAAGTTCAGTAGCCAGGCTCTAAAATCTCTCCCAGCAAGCCCCTGAGTGAAGTTTGTAATGCCTTTTTGAGATAAATGGTTAATATTTTTGCCATGTAGACTTTCTCCTTCAGGTGGAAGGTTTATTGCTTAATGCATAAAAGCAAAGAGGGTTAACTTCACTCTGATTTTCTGTGATTTGTGGTACCATTACTGGAGCTTGAAGAACTGATCCCTTATCTAAATGAATTATACTGGTTTTGAATGGTCCTGTAAGATTGGCTTCTTGGAGACTGGTGCCAGATGTAATTTCTGATGGTAAGTGAAGAATGGGTGGTGTTTACTTAAACAGAAATGTGTGACTGCTTGCAGGTGAGCTGGAGACAGAAGCCAAAATGGAGAAGGAACTGAACTGTTTCTACTTGAAGGCTCTTGATGGATTTGTCATGGTTCTATCCGAAGATGGGGACATGATTTACATGTCTGAAAACGTGAACAAGTGCATGGGACTTACTCAGGTGAAATACTGGCATTTCCCAAAACTGTTTCAGATCTGTAAAAGCTGTTCCCTTTTTGTATATGTGAAGTTAAACACCCATATACCTCCTATTTCTTGCAGTTTGAGTTGACGGGGCACAGTGTATTTGATTTCACTCATCCATGTGACCATGAAGAGCTGAGAGAAATGCTTACACACAGAAATGGTGAGAAAAAAGAAAAAAAAAATCAATTTAATTTACTTGTGGATAGTTCCTGTTGGCATTAATACAGTTGGATATCTGCCAGAGAATGGTTTTGAGTGAACAAACTTGTGTGCTTTTCTGCTTAAATCTCAAAGTAAACCTTGTTGAGAGATACTAACAACAGAAATAACCAAAATGTTTTGGCAATATCCGAATTATAGGAGAAATAAGACTTTGTTATTACTCTTTAATCTAGCAAAATAATGACTACAATGTAATTCTTGAGGGTTGAAAGAATTCGAGTGCCTACAGGAATAAAATTAGAGGTAGGTTGGATGAGAATGATTTTAAGCAATTACTGTAGAAGGACATGGAGAAGTTCAGTTGGCGTATTTGTCTTGGTCTGGACTTGCCTTTATAGGACAACTGAAAAGCAAATGCTTTCTTCCAGAAAAGTGTGGTGGTATACATAAGACACAAAAAAGATACTGTATTTGAACTTTAGGCACCAAGAAACAAACTGGGGAAGACAACCCCAAAAAGGGATTTGGGATTGATGCTTCTGTGTACCCTGTAATTAGTGCATGAAATTGGTATCTTTTCACAGACTTCTGACTCTCCTTTTCTCCATCTGAGGGAGCAGCACACCGTGTTCTGTATGCTTTTGAATTTAACAATTGCCCATGAATTACTGCTTTTATGTCTTCTAAAGATTTGATAATGACTATAAAGGTTTGGCAGCCCATGTGCCTCCACAAAATTCTGCTTTACTTGGTAGTTACAAGTCTAAAATCCGACCTCTCTAATTTCTGTTTTATCGAACAGAAGTTATATGGTCTCTGAATCCAGATAGTGATGTATTACTAAACCTGACCTCTGCTTTCGTGTAGCACTGTAAATCAGAAGTCTTATGTTGTCATCCTACTGATTGAGTGGAAGAGACCTGATAAGATAACATAGCACTATGGGCCCTGACTTTGGTTTTGTAAGCATTTTGTAAACTTGTCTGCCTTTAGTATTGCATTATATATCTTAGGCTAGATTAGATTCCCCCAACCCCCACTTTTGGAATACAGTAATGCAATCTTGGGGCTGGGGAAACAATTTCCCTAAAGTGTAAAAAAATTTGGTTTTGTTGCAAAAGCTTATTCTTAAGAACGTCATCTTGCTGAGGTTCATGCAAACCAATGCTAGCATGTCTAAATTGGCCAGACTGGAATAAGATGTCTGGAAAGCATTATTACAAAAGCTGTTTTGCAAATGAAGTTGGCAGACAAAAGTCTGAATTACAGTAATAATAGTACATTTTTATATTTATTAGTATTCCCAGGTTGCATTCTACTGCAGCTCTTACATCAGTGGAATTATTTTGGTTTTGAATTGAGTATTTAATATTCCCCTTTGGGACTATATGAGTGCAAGTGAATATGAATGTGATTGGCAGAAACAGAACTGCGTTCTCATTTTGTGAAGCTGCTTTTTAAACTTTCAAAGCTGGTGATCTTAAAACATAACCCCCCATGATGAATCAGACTTGAGAAAGTTGCTTTGTCTTTTACGGTTGCTTCATACAGAGCCTTAAGGATCAGAGCTTGGTAATAATAACGTTGTGTGATCTTCAACTATCAGTTTCTAGATTGGTTTAACTCTTTTAAAACATATTGAATTAAAGAAGTTTTGGTTGCTTCTGTGAACTCTGCTTTAGTTCCCCATCCCTGTTATTGAGGATATTTTGATGTGGCCTAAAATGGGCTTGACCCTGTTAGTCTTTGCCTCCACTAGAAGCCATAGACAATGTAGGTATTGGGGTTTTAATGTTTTTCTAATGAATTTTGTCAAACTAGTAGCTGCAGTGCAAGCCACCCTGAAGAATTTCATAGCTACTATTATCTGTGGAGGATGAGAGCAAATTACTGTAAGAACTTGTACCAGAAGCAAGCTCACATGTTCTAAACTTCCCTCTCTGCCATGATTCGGTCCTTGCTACTTAGCAAGCCTCAGCAAACTGGCTCTCCCACTGATCCTTCTCCTGGATGCTTTATTTCCTTCTTCCACCCATTGTGAGCTGCTTGCAGCTCTCCTGATACCATCAGTTACATTTTCTTTGCCCACAACAGCGTGACTGGTAATTGACTCTGAGAGGATCTCCCTCGAAAAAGTAAAATCTTAAAGCCTGCTGTTAGCAAGTAAAGCTAAAAAAATTACTGCAGCTAACATCTATTTGTATTAGGGTTTCTCTATTTTTTTTTTTCTGCCCAAGAATGTTAATAATGTGTTTAAAAACCTGGTCCCTGTTTACTCCAAGATTGTAAATTGCCATGAAAGTGTTTGGTTGCATGTAAACAGCAGAATAGTTAATTCTGAATTGAAAAATTTAAAGCTACTGCAGTCCTGGAGAGCTGCAGGCCCAAAAGGTATTTGGTTTGAACCTGAATTACAGATGCATTTCAATAGAAACCAACTCAATAGGGCTTCTCATTTTGCATATGCTTTTCTTATCCTCTGCCTCATCCCTTTTTCCTGAAATCTGTGAGCATGGAGTTGGCTACAAACCAATACTGATCTTAAAACATTGAAACTGGGCTGCAAAAGCCTCTCCTGTGTGGACAGACTGAGAGGGGCTCCAAGAGAGCTGGAGAAAGACTTTGAACAAGGTGACAGGACAAGGGGGAATGGCTTCTAGCTGACAGAGGGCAGGGTTAGATTATATATTAGGAAGAAATTCTTCCCTGTGAGGGTGGTGAGGTCCTGGCACAGATTTCCCAGAGAAGCTGTGGCTGCCCCATCCCTGGAAGTGTTCAAGGCCAGGTTGGATGGGGCTCGGAGCAACCTGGTCTAGTGGCATGGGTGTTGAAACTAGATGATCTTTGATCTCTTCCAACCCAAACCATTCTCTGATTCTGTGAAACTTCAGGTTTTTGTCTCCATGACAGTAAAACTTGTTATGAATAGTATTATTATCAAAAATGCTGTTAGGTTTATCAATCCTTTTAGTTTATTTTTTGAGTCTTCTCCTAGACTTAGAGTTCTCTAACATGCTTGGGGATTTTTTTAAGCCATGATGATCCAAGAGCTTAAGAACTGGTTTGATGTTTGCTTTTGCCAGGTCCTGTGAAAAAGGGCAAAGAGCAAAACACGGAGCGCAGCTTTTTTCTCAGAATGAAGTGTACACTGACTAGTAGGGGAAGAACAGTGAATATAAAGTCTGCTACATGGAAGGTAACTAACGCAAAGGAGTATTTACATAATTTGGCAGCTTCCTCTTCAGATGTCATAACACTATATTTCGACATTTTTACTTCATGTAACGAGCTTGAATTTCACTAAGTACTTTATAATTTAATGGTTGTACTTCAATATGCTGAATTATAATGCTGAATACATCACAGAGGTAACCGAAACGGCGTTTTAAAATTAGTTTTTCAAAACTGTTCTAATGAATTTTCCATTTTAAGGTAGAGGTAATTTACTTACAAACGATTGTAATTACTAAATATGTTTGCATAAAGCCTTCCCTGGGAAAAAAAAAATTCTTGACACCACTTATGCTGATCCCTGGTTTCTTTTGATTTGATACTGAAAATGTGACAGTTCAGGTCTCTCTGAAGAACTTCAATGCCATTCTTTTCAAGCTGCTGGCTCTCCCTTTTGTAACAGTTGGAACAAAAAGAGGCCAGCCTGATAACTTTCTGCAGTGAATGCATTTTCTCCTCTGCACAGAAAGTAACCTTTTACTGTATCGAGTGAATTATGGCTCACAGTTCTCTTTTATAACTTGAATTTCATTATTCTGGATCAAACAACTTCTTTGCTGCTGTCTGTGAACAATTTCTGCTTCAGAATGGTTAAAAGAAAACCCCACAAAATGCAAAACTTCTTGTCTTTTGAGGGAAACATTGGATCCCTTACATGACTTCTGCAGAAGATCTAAAATGGAGGTTGCTGCTATTACCATAACATTCAAATTTAAACAGCAAGATACTTTTTGCTGAGGCAGCTGCTTATCAGTGTCATTACTGTAACTTTCAAAGAGCAGCAGTTCACAGAAATGCAACAATGTGTGGTGTTGCCTCATGCAGTAGTGAGGGGAAGGAGCTGACAGGCTGTGTGGTGTGGGGAGGAGAACGACTGCTCTCCTGTAGCCATCCCTCCATCCATCCCACAGCACTGCTCCTTCCTCTGGCTGCTACCACTTCGAGGGGTGGGGAGGGAAAGACTTTGCTCTGGTGTGCTAATGCCAATATGATTGTGTTGTCTGGTGGACAAGAACCTCGTCTCTCTTTAAAATACAACTTCCCTGTAGGTGCTGCACTGCACTGGGCACATCCGTGTGTACGACACGTGTGGTAACCAAACTCACTGCGGCTACAAAAAGCCTCCCATGACGTGTCTGGTGTTGATCTGTGAACCTATTCCTCATCCATCAAACATTGAGGTCCCCTTGGACAGTAAAACGTTCCTCAGTCGTCACAGTCTTGATATGAAATTTTCCTATTGCGATGAAAGGTAATATATATAATTTATACTCTAAAAAAAAAATCATTTGGCTGATGTTTGCCTTATACATTTATGTAGTCTTTCTTGATAACTTGTTTCATGTCCACAGTCCAGAATCACTGGTGGGACACTTTGGCTTTTACTGAATGATCAGCATACCTTAAAAGCCAGATTTTTAGATCTAAAGAGGATGAAGGGTTTGTTCAAGGCCAGATTGGATGGGACTTGGAGCAGCCTGATCTAGTGGAAGGTGTCCTGCCCATGGCAGGGGGGTTGGAACAAGGTGATCTTTAGGGTCCATCACAACCCAAACCATTCTGTGATTCTATGAATAAATCCTTTGCCTTCAGTTAATTGCCTTTTCAAACTGATCTTTACAACGGTGACAGTTATTAAATTGAAATGAGAAGATTCTTCCAGACACTTTTTCAGACACTGAAAAAACAGGAAGGATTTTAGGTTTGTCAAATATGGGACATTTTGGTGACTGAAAAGAATGTAATACTTGTCAGATGCATTTTATTGGTATTGCCTCCCCTCTCCCTTCCTCAGGAGATCAGTGTCTGCTTTCTTCAGTCAAAATGCAAAAATTTGCATTTGAAAAAATGAAATTTTTGTGTTTTGGTACAAATCAGGGGTGTAGTCAAACACAAAAGACTGATTTTGCTATCCCCTGGACACTTAGCTTGACAAATTTGATAAACCCAAGTGAAGGAAATGATCAGCCCTGAGGTCTTTTATTGTTTGGGGCTTGTTTGTTTCATTTGTTTGTTTTTAATTTGGTCTTATTTGTTACTGCCCATTTCCTTTTCTTTAGAACAAAAATTAACTTCTAGTTAGTTGCTGCAATTAGATATGAAAAGAGGTCAGTGCAGGTTATTTCTCCCTTCTGCAGGAATTACCTTTCCAGGGCTGATGGTGTCACATAAAAGGTACTTATTTGGTCTCATTCTGCATCTAGAATAGGGCAAAATACAAGTGCTGCCCTGGTTAGCACTGCCCTCTAGAGACTGAAGAAATCCCATTTTCCTTAAAAGCAGGCAGTGTTTGAGGGGGAAGAGTAAATCTGATTTCTCTTAGTTGCAGGTTTAAAACTGTTGAAGCATGTCATTGTGTATTTTATTAAATTCTCATATTTGCCTAAGCTGGTCTGTAAGTAGCTGGTCTACCTTGAAGCAAAAAAATTACAAGTGTCTAGAAAGAAGGGATTTGCTTAATCCTATCCTGCTATAAATGCTCAGTGAGAAGTAGAATCCTATGCCTGCTGAAATTTCTCTTTTAAAGAAGCATAAAAATAGCAATTTATTTAAAAATTAAAAGTCCTGGTAACCCAAAGCTGCTGCTGATGTGCAGGGAAGGGACTCTTAAGGTTTTTTTTAGATTTGCAAGCATCCAGGTGCTCTAGTATTTGTGCTAGTCCATGTCTGCCTTTACATTGTCATTTTCTCCCTTGTTTTAAAGAATTACAGAGTTGATGGGGTATGAGCCAGAGGAGCTCCTGGGCCGCTCAATCTATGAGTACTATCACGCACTGGATTCTGATCATCTGACCAAAACACACCACGACAGTAAGTGAAAAGTGAATTTAAAGTCCTCCAACCAAAGGGGATGAGAGACAGCACTGGGGGAAAGCAGCAGAAGAACAAGAGTGGTTTTTTGTTGTTTTTTTTTTTAAAGTGCAAATGTGAATCTGCAATTAATATTTACCTGAAATGATTTTGGTTTTTTTCTGCCTGTAATTAAAGCTGATGTCTTTTCTGTTTTTAGTGTTCACAAAAGGGCAGGTGACAACAGGGCAGTACAGAATGCTGGCAAAGCAAGGTGGCTATGTCTGGGTTGAAACTCAAGCAACTGTTATATACAACACTAAGAATTCTCAGCCACAGTGCATAGTGTGTGTAAACTATGTGTTGAGGTAAGTTGAGTGGACTTCGATGTTCTTTGTCATCTTTACTGAAGACAAAGGTTCTGATGGAACTACATCTTTTTTTTTCAACTTCCTGAGAGTGCCATCCCCTGTTGAATATGTTATGATATTACTGTTCCCTACAAAGGAAATAAATTTTTGCTTAGAATACTGCCAGTCCTAGGATTAGAAATTATATTTGAAAACAAAATACATTTTGGATGTAGTGCTGAGTGTAGGACCAGCTCTTCTGTACAGTCTCACTGTAAGCATTTGAGCATTTGTGTGCTCAGAAAACTCTCTAATCTTTGTCTGAGCAGTTAATTCCACCAATAACTTGTAGTCATGGAGTCAGAGCAGCAGTAATGGTGCCTTTTGGAACTACATCTATCTTTTTCTTCCTTAGAATTCCTCTTTTAATTGAAAGCTTCAACTCAAAGCAGACTTTTTGACTGGTTTTCTGCAATTGTATAATAGTCCTAAATTAGCTTTTCAAAACTTTAGTGAATGTACCAGTATTGATCTGTCAAGATACTGCATGTTCATTTAAAACAAAGAAAAGTAGCTTAGAAAATATGTAACTTTCCCCCCCTTTTTTTTTCCCGTGCATCCTTAATGCTTTCAGAAAAGCATGTTTATTTTTGTTACTTTTTTTGATGGCCCTACAATTAGTACTTGCTTTGTCTGTTACTTTTGAGGAAAGAATGAGTAAGAAAAAAATTTTTAAAGCTCTTATCCTGGTAGTTTTGTGGGATGTGTGTGGTGGGATTTTTTGCTTGTTTGTTGGATTTTTTTGTTTGGTTTAGGGGAGGGGGTGGTTTTCAACTTACAAAACTGTTAAGCCAAATTGATTTCTTTTAGATGTCCTTTAACATCACATTCCTCTCTGTCTGACAGTGGAATTGTTCAGAAGGACTTAATATTTTCCCTTGGACAAACTGAGTGTATGCTGAAACCAGTGGAGTCTCCTGATATGAAAATGACCAAAATATTCAGTAAAGATGACCTGGATGATACCAACAGCCTCTTTGAAAAACTTAAACAGGAACCAGATGCTTTAACTGTGCTGGCCCCAGCTGCTGGAGACACAATTATCTCTCTAGATTTCAGCAGTAATGGTGGGTGTGTGTTTAAGTTGGAAAGCATGCTAATTAGCAAAGTTAGTATTTTAAAGTAGATTTCAAAAAATAACCTCCCAGTATCACTTGCCCAGTGGTATTTCAGCTGCTGTTTAACTTTATTGAGGTCCGTAGACACACACAGTACTGTTACTTAGGTTGATGGTTTCTTTTAATTTTTATAGAGTCTGATGAACAACAATGTGATGAAGTTCCTTTGTATAACGATGTAATGCTCCCCTCATCCAGTGAGAAATTGCAGAATATAAATATGGCAATGTCCCCACTACCTGCCTCTGAAACTACAAAGCCACTTCGTAGCAATGCTGATCCTGCACTCAATAGAGAAGTTGTACTAAAGCTGGAGCCAAACACAGAGCCACTCGAACTTTCTTTTACCATACCTCAGGTGCAAGAGCAACCAACCAGCCCTTCTGATGCAAGTACCAGCCAAAGTTCACCTGAGGTTAGTTTCGTAATTTGGATATGCTGTCATTAAAATGTATGTGCTGTTGGGGCTTGTGGGGCAAATCTGGTTAAGGATGCAGCCAGGATGGGAATTGGGAATTATTTCTACCTTGTGACTTTAGCTCATGCCATGATCTGAGGAAACAGATAAATTTTCATATCTTTTCATTAAAGTGAGTCTTGCAAACACATGCAATACCATCTGATAGAAATGAGGAGAGTTTGGGATTGGTCTTTTTGGAAAATGATTCAGACCCAACTTCCCTAAGCAGGAAAGTAGTTGTAATAAGTTACTGTAAATGCTACTTCCAGGTTCCAGATAGGCAAGTGCTTCCCAGATGGGGTAAGTTTGAATGTACACAGACAAGTGTGTTTTCCCTTCCCATTTGAATTTTGTGCAGCTAAGTTTGAAATTAAATTAGAATGTTTTCCAGAGAATCTGTAGATAACAGTGCAAAACAGTGTAATGGGAGAAACCTAAAACTGTGCTCAAAATGTCTTCACAGCCCAGTAGTCCCAATGACTACTGCTTTGACGTGGATAATGATATGGCGAATGAATTCAAACTGGAATTAGTGGAGAAACTCTTTGCCATAGATACAGAAGCAAAAAATCCATTCTCTACTCAGGTAAAGTACAGTAACTTAGAATTCTTCATCATCACCATGCTTATTCTGAATGTGCTTCTCTTTCTCCTTAGAGCGTCTTCAGGAACTTCCTTCATTCTTTATGTAATATATTTATTAAAGTGCAAAAAAATACTTAACAATTTGGTAAAAGGAAGAGCCTTGATGAAGCCAGGAAGCCATAGCTGAGATTTCTTCCATATTTATAAGTTTCATGTCTCGTCTTTTCCAGGAAACCGATTTAGATTTGGAGATGTTGGCTCCTTACATCCCGATGGATGATGACTTCCAGCTGCGATCCTTTGATCAGCTCTCTCCGCTGGAAAGCAGCTCTTCCAGCTCTCAGAGTGCAGCCACCATTACCATATTTCAGCAGACTCAGACGCCGTCAAGTCCTGCTGAGGAGATAAAACCGGCGGTGGAACGTGCGGACGACGTGAAGACAATAATTGTCCCTTCGTCTCCTGTGCACGTGGGCAGCGAAACGAGTAGTGCCCCGGCGTCGCCTTACGGTGGGAACAGGAGTCGAACCGCCTCTCCCATCAGAGCAGGGAAAGGAGCAGTGGATCAGACGGAAAAACCTTCTCCAGGAGCACCCAGCTTGCTAACAGTCACGCTGAACAAAAGGTATTTTAAAAGCGCAGCTTAAGCCCTAGTGCCAGTTCAAGGAACTAGATGTAATACACCTATAAATTCTGCCATGTGCTGTATGTTGTCTTCAGCATTCTGCTTCAAAGTAGGAACTGATATATTTAAATTTGGATGCTTCAAACAAGTCTGGGGTTTTTTTTTATAGTAAACCTCCCTGAAGTTAATTTCATGGTGGCTTTTACATAAGCACCTTATGTAATAGGCAGCTACTGTATGCAGACTGTTCAAATTTTGTCCTGCCTTGTACCTCACATGCAGCCTTTATACCAGAAGGCAGTAGGCAATTTACAGGTAGTTGCACCCACGCAGTATTTGTGGTGCTTTTCTTGTCCACTTTGTTAAAAGTAAGGGGCAGCTACAGTCTGTCCTACATTTATTGCTTTTAAAATGAGCCATATTTTAGGATGATAGACTGTGGTGTATGTAGTAGACATTTACCACAATAGAAAACTACATAGAGTAGTTTTATTCATCAAACACCAGTTTTATGATACATAAAAGGTTTATCCGTACGTAGAAATGTTCAGATTTAGGATAAAAGATTTATCCATACATAGAAATGTTCCCTCACCCTTCCCTCCCTTCTTTCAAAAGTAAATTGCTGATCTTTTATGCCTTTTTTTCCTGCAGATTAAAAAAATTTTTGTTAAAAGTCATTCTGAGCTTCAAGGCAAGATTAAAAGCTAACATTTGCTATGCTCATAGAAAATGATTGTTGAAATGAGTCAATTTATGAACAAAAAATAGTAGAGTTCATAAATTCAGTTCTGTGATGATGTATATGTTTAAGTGTCCACGAAAGAAGAATGGCTTGAGGAGAGTAGAAACGTCTTAACAGCCTGAATCAATTTTTCTTAGATCTACTGCACTGGATGAAGAACTAAATCCAAAGATGCTAGCTTTGCATAATGCTCAGAGAAAACGAAAAATGGAACATGATGGTTCACTTTTTCAGGCAGTTGGAATTGTGAGTTTTGTTTTACCATTTTAAAATACTCCCTTTTAACCTTGCAATTTCTGAAATGAGGCATCACTGCAGACTCCTGAGTTGAGCTGTTGATAAGCAATGGAATCTTGGGATCAGAGATGATTGTTTGATAGCGAAATTTATATCTATACCTACACAGATACTCCAATTTTAGTTCTCTTTTACTGTCAGCTGTTTCAAAAGTGCCCTCTACACTCAAGCACATTTCTTAATTAGGTAGAAGTTAGTCTTCTGTGAACATACATACATGTTCTTCAGTAGGACATGCACAAATGTAAGACATCACATTGGAATGTGTAATTGCTGTATTTATTTCACTTTTGAATTGAAACTCAGTTTTCATATTTGTTGATACCATAGATAGTGTTGTTATGCTTCTTCCTATGTTTTCATTTTTCCATTGAGTCTGAGATTCCTTTACTTAATGAGGTAACAAGACCATCCGAATCATGAAGGAATAGAATTCCTATAATAACTCAGCAAATGTCTATTACTCTCTTCCACTCTCTTCCATGAACACTCTCTCTAGTATTAGCATGTGTGATCTTGGAGTAGGTTGTCATCATCTGTCCTAACTATTGAAAAGAAGCTTTTTAGATATTCTTATATTTGTGTCACTTAATTGGGAGTTGTCCAACTTGTTATTTTCTGCAGGGGTATTTTTGTCTCCATAATCTTTGTCTCTCACTGTCAGTTCTTTTGAAACCTTGAGCTTTGCCATTGCACACTGTTCTCTCTCTTCTTGCCTTCACGGCAAATTCCCACTTCTTAAGTTTTGCACAGTTAAGTCTTACTTCCTCTACTGCAATGTAGCCTTTGAGATCCTTTGTTTTTTCTAGTTGCCCATCCATCTCCTAGTTGTAGTCACCCATCATGTCTTACAGTGCAGGACTGTTTTTCTTCTGAACTATGCTGTGCCAGTATTCTGCTTTGGGCATGAGATAAATCACTGTATGTTGTCTTTATCATTGCTGTCCTCTAAAAGAGCTGTGAAAGTTTTTTATATGTCCAGTTTTTCTATGAGGGAAACACTTTATTTTTTTTTAATCATAATTATGCCATTGTTTTCATTTGCTAAATGCTTTGCATGTTGTTCTGTTGCTTCCAGAAGCCCTGTTAGAATTCATAGCTCTGCAAGAAGTTTCATTGCCTTCCATTGCCCTTTGCTCATGCAGTGGTGCTGCAGCTGTTGCATTGTTGCTGACAAAATATTCAAAATAGCTTTATGTCATTAAAGGTCATTAAATACACAAAACACAAGCAGTTCAATATTAATTGTTGTAATAGTTTTCAGTCTTCTGTGCTTAGTGCCAGTTTAATGCTTAAAGGTTCAGACTTCATCCTTTGCTAAACCTCTTTCTTTTTTCTGTGTCTGACAAAAGCGTTGTAAATATTTTGATGGTTTCTCGAGTCAGAAGATGAATTTCCGTGAAGCTGGGTCTTACTGATGTTATTTTAAGAAAGTGCTTTTGCTGTTTGGCTTCTTTCTCCAGAATGGATTTCTGAGAGGGATACATGGGCCTTTCACACATGCAGAAGAAAAACGATGTTAAATCCAGGCTTAGGGTATATGCTCTTCTGGAATTGTACAAACACTTGGCACAACTTCTTAGCTTTAGGGAAGCAGGACGTATTTTGCAAAGAGTGAAAATAAGTGAAGACCAAAGGAAAATACTACTTTAGCTTCCTAGGAATCAGGAGAATTAGGCAAGGGCAAGATGTGTCATAGTCTGATTATAAAATAATGTTCTAAATCATTACATGGAGTTATGAGCCATACCTTTCTTAATATGAAGGGCTGGATTGCGTTCACAATAAAAAAGTGAACCATTCAACAATGTAGGTGACTGACCTCAGTATGAACTGCAGCTTCTGAGTAAACTGTAACTCCTGTTACACATCTGTTCTTTTGACTTGCATGGGTGTTTTATAATCTGAAAACATGCTCTTTACTGTTTTAAGTGTTAACTATAATGGCAGGGTTCTGAAATACCTTTTCCTCTTATTGTAGCAGTCAGTAGTACTAACAAGACCAAACTTTGCAGATTCAACTACTTCTGCCAGGAAACTTGATACTAAGACTGCATTTTTAACTTCCATCTGTTTCAGTGGCAGCTGCTTCTTCCTTATCTAATTACATGAAGCCCTTACAGCTTCCTAATCCCCATATCTGTGCTGCTGTCAAAACAATATGCTAAGGAGCCATATCTGCAGTAGACTGGCTTAGGACTGCATTCCCCACCAGGAAATAACTGGAGTGCAAGCAGAATTCACATCTTAAATTTAGATAGAATCGACCTACCGAGGTTCCTGAATCTCCTGTCTATGCACTGTTAATTCCAGTGCAGAAAACCATTAGAGGCTCTAGTGAAAACCTGATGCTTACTCACACCAGAGCAGTGCTAATTAAATGGGTGTGTGTGTGTACACATACACGCTAATCTTGAGCATGGTAACTGGTGATAACCAGGATTTAGTGATTGTTTTCTGTAAGGGAAGTAAGGTCTTGAAATCTGATTCAGTTTTCATTAAAGTAATTTTCAAGGTTAGTGTACTTGTAAATACATTTCTCCCCAAGTTCTGAACAAAGTGCACTTTAAATTGTAACAATGCCTACATTAGTAACTATTGATGGGAACTGTTAATTTGGAAGAGGGATGTGGAGCGATAGAAAGATACAATATTCAATAAAGAAGATTCATTTTATTTCTTTCTAGGGGTCTTTATTCCAGCAGACAGGAGACCGTGGAGGAAATGCATCACTTGCTTGGAAACGTGTAAAGGGATGCAAAACAAATGGTCATAATGGAGTGGAGCAAAAGACAATCATTCTACTATCAACTGGTTGGTATCTTCCTTTAATAGGCAGCGGGGGTGGAGGGGACTGTGTGAAAGAGAACTGAGTGGCCAAAACTATCCACACTTAGCTCCCTATGAAAACAGCTCTGGAGGAGAGGTTAAGCATGGTGAATAAAGTGCACTTTTTCTCCTTCCCCTCCCTCTTTAGACATAGCAAGTAAACTTCTAGGGCAGTCGATGGATGAGAGTGGACTCCCCCAACTCACGAGTTACGACTGCGAAGTAAACGCTCCCATACAAGGCAACAGAAACCTGCTACAGGGTGAAGAACTGCTCAGAGCTCTGGATCAAGTTAACTGAGCTTTCACAAAACTTGTTCCTTTTTTGGACACTGGTGAATCATCACCTAAAGCAGTCTATTTATATTTTCTATATCTGATTTTAGAAGCCTGGCTACAGTACTGCACTAATTCAGTTAGTTCAGTTTTGATCCCCTTTCTACTTATTTTGACAGTCTTTTTAATATGTTCTTTATGTAACAATAACTCAAACTATAGTGCATTTTTATAATTCTTTGGTACATACACTTTTAAGTCCATTACATTTAAAACACACTTGCAATAGCAGCTTTGAAATATGCACCTAATTTTAAAAAAAAATATTTATTTTTTGGCTGGGGAGTTGGTCACCAAAACTTATCATTAGTAAAATGTCAACACAGGAAAAACTGGCAATACTTCCATGCTGCTTTTCATAGGTAGTTGGAAGACTTGTGCTCTCTTACTCTTTATGTTCAAGTAAGTTTTTTATTTTAATAGTTTTTATAAGAAACAACAATGCTTTGCAGCAGTGCATTGTAGCCACAATCGCACAATATATTTTCTTAAAAAATACCAGCAGTTCCTCATGCAATATATTCTGCATTTATAAAAACTAGTTTTTAAGAAGAATCTTTTGTTTGCCTATGAAAACATGTTTAAACCTGGATTATGTCATTATTTTAGTCACGTTGTAATATAAATTGTCCTTAAATGCTGTCTTATGCTTTTGACTTCAATGAGTGTGGTTAGTCAAAGGAAAGGGTTTATCTGGAAAGGGCTAGCAGCATTTTATTTGGATACGTTCTCAATTTAGAGAAAGTTTGATGTTCTTAAAGTAGTCACTTTGCCAGCTTAAAAAAAAAAAATCCCTGCCTGTAGTTGTTGAAGTTAATGCTAATATTGTGTATGATCTTAAATCTAAATGTTCAGCTTACCCTGTGTGGTATAGGTGATATTTCAAGCAGATTGTAAAACATCTTGCATTGTTAGCAAACTTTTATCTAGTACAACATTGAGTTGCTCAATATTTTGATGTTTTTGGTTTTATGCACCTTGTTGCTATTAACATCCATATGTTTTCATGTAGATTTCAATAACTTGAATATATTTAGAAGTCTTTTTATTTAGAAATATATAGTTGTCACAAACATCTTATTTTCCTATATGTACTGTACAAAACCTTCATTCACTCATTCTTTTGCTCTTTGTGGTTGGATCTAACACTAACTGTATTGTTTTCTTACATCAATAAACTATATGTGGACCAGGCCCACTTGGGGAGTGTGTTATCTGAGAGAAATGAGATAATTTATATTTTTGTTAGTGGTTATTGTTCATCCGTGTTCCCTTTTTAACTTAGAGTTGATTGGAAATCACTGCTTCCTTGTTTTGATTGTAACATCTCTGCGTTAATTATTTGAGCCTATCCAGTGCTCCTAGACAGTGTTGTACTACCACTCGCCAAAGACGTTACACTTCTCAGTCTGTTATCACACCAGTGAGCAAACTTGAAAGCGGGGAGGCAGCGTGTTCGTGTTACTTTAGAGCAGGAAAATTCACCTTTAGGAACAGCTGAAAGGCTTGTCTCTGGAAGCTTTATCAAGGTAACACAGGAAAGCTGGAAAAAGTCAAATTCACAGGCGTGATCGATCTAAGACGGGTTTTTATCACAAAACCCCATGATTAAAAATGTAAGCTGGTACTCGATAAAACTTGTTCTGCATTCGTGTCCTGTTGACTCAGTGACTTTTCCTAGTTCGGTGTCATAAAACACAATGCTAGTGGTATAACCCTGTGTTGTGTAAATATGGTCAAGATATTCTGTGCATTCTCCAAACTATTTTAAAAAAACCTTATCTCACTGTAAGTAATCAACTGTGGAGTGTCACAGGAATTACTTTGGTTTGACGCTGTAAACTTTGGTTTCATTGTACTGCTTTGAAATCAGCATAATAGTACATAAGCTTAACTTGTTCTCTAAAATGACTGTTTCACTGAAAGATGCACTTTCCAAACTGCCACAACTGTATTAAACCAAAAGGACACTATTAGCAAGATAAGGCATTGGCAGCAGCAGGTGGTTACACACTTGTTACAGTTTTGAGTAGAAGTTGCACAGAGGATGAAGTGTGTAGGGGCACTCAGCTGGAGCTGAAGCTTCGTGCAGAGAATGTTTTCACTATATACACCCGCCACTGAATAGTAAAGATTTTTAATGCAGCCTATGCAGCTTACAAAGTTCTCTGGCTAAAAGCAGCAGAGCTCCCGCCTGCCTGCCATGTGAAATTCCATGGCATTTCTTTCTCTGTCAGCAGTTAAAAGGTTTAAACAGTGAGGTCTGCTAAAGCCCCCACTGTTGGGGCATCCCTCCTGCTTAGCTCTGCACGGACTGAAGTGGTGCTTTGGAGAGACAGTGGGCAGAGTCCTGCAGGCAGGTGAAAAGTGTGGCTGGGTTCTGCTTTCTGTGCTGCCCCCGCAAGCTTTGAGCTGGCTGGGTGGGGTTATCCCTTTGCATCTCCCAAGAGATGCCACACCGTCCTGCTTGATGGTGTTCTGCTGCTCTCTTGACCATATTTTGGAGGAACCTGACCTGTTTGGATCTGTCAGTTCCTCTTCAGTGTACTTTAAGAGGGCAGTTAAGTTTTCATAGAGAAAAATCCATGGGGGTTAAAAAGAGGAGGAAAACTGAAGTGACCCACGTGATTTGTGGTTGTGAGCCTGCTGGAATTACAGAACTGTTTGGGTTGGAAAGGACCTTAAAGATAATCTCATTCCAACAGTACTGTGATGGACAGGGACACCTTCCACTAGACCAAGAGGCTCAAAGCCCCACTCAACCTTGCCGTGATCACCTCTGATCTTAGTGACAGCAGCTGTGGATTTGACAGAGCCATGTTTCATCTAAGAATCTTCCCAACTCTCACATTTTTTTACTATGCATAGTAACAATGCACAGCATAGCTATTTTGGTTTACTCTAGGAGAAAAAAAACCACACAACCTAACAAAAGCTTACCAGACCTCCTAGGGACAGTGAAGAAGGCATGGAAAAGTAATAATAATTGCTCTGGCCTTGCATGAACTTTGGTAAATACAGATGCTGGTTTGCAAAGCTAGAAGTACACCTTTCGGTTGGTTTTTTTTTTATTTCTCTTTTACTAGCTTTTTTTTCCCCCTGCTAAACTACAGGGTTTTTTCGCCTTAGGCTCCAGAAATGCACAGTCTGATTCTAAACCTACTTTGGAGCACAAGCTTCTAGGATAAATTGCTTCCTTAATGTTTTCTTATTGATTTTGAACACTTTCCTTGCTGTCTTTTTTAAATGTAGAGGCACTATGTTAGAAATTAGGAGGAAATTCATGACCATGAGGGTGGTGAGGCACAGGTTCCCCAAGGAAGCTGTGGATGCCCCTTCACTGGTAGTGTCCGATGCCAAGTTGGAGCAACCTGGTTCAGTGGAAGGTGCCTCTGCCTGTGGCAGGGGTTTGGAACTAAGTGGGTTTTAAGGTCCCTTCCCACCCAGACCATTCTGTGGTTCTTGGTTTATTCTTTGCCATTAGTAGTTAAGAAGAAACTGTGGGTAAACACAGTGTTTCCTCCTGCATATAGAACATGCTAGATTATGTGGAAATGATAAACTGAGGAGAATAACAAAGTTAGCTTCCTGGTTCTCCTGGTTACAGCAGTAGTCAAGCCAAGGTTTCTTCAGGGCACAGCACAATTATTATTATTTTTACATATGGATTCTAACTGATGTTTTAATCATCAACAATGATGATTTTGCTAAAAGGTAAAGGAATTTTTAAACTAGTATTTATGATGATATAGTTCATTCCTTTACCTGAAAGTAGTTGCAATAGCAACTGTGGCTTCCCAGAAGTCACTTAAATCTGCTGTCCAGTAACTTATCTTGGGTGTAATATACTGAGTAAATTAATGTCGCCTGTAGTCCAAAGTACATCTTTCTAACATAGTTTCCTCTCACCTGGTGCAAGTGGCTTGGACCTTGGTGATCTTTGCAAACCTTAGAGTGAAATGGAAACAAGTTACTATTAAGTTTCCATCCTTGAGTGTCTGTGTACACCCATTAAACACTCACAAAGTAATTACTGAATTAAAGAATCACAGAACAATTTACACATAACACTGGTGACAATTTAAAGACTTCAGAGCTTATTTTGGATGAAATTATCAGCTCTGCTTGCAATGAAATACAACTGTAGGGTCAAAAAAGTCTGATGAGTACAGGTTAAATTATTGCACATTTAATAGTAAATTTTCATTATTTAAAGAGCTGTTTAATTAAACAGCTAAATGATTGTAGCTAAAGGCAGAACTGTGGACTGTTCCACCAGTATCTGTTGGCAAGTGTTGTCCCCTGTTACACTGCTGAGGGAACCTTTTGCAGTGGGAGCTGGGAGCATCCTGCCACTGTCAGCCAGGCTGGACATGCCCCAGGTCAGCCATCTGTTCCCATTCCCACTGATGAGCTGCGCCTGAGCAGAGCACACATCTCACTCAAATGTCACTGCACTTAAGCACATTATCGAAACTGTAATTGTCCAGCATGAAAATAAACACTTCACAGGCCAGGAGTACTTTGTCGTAGAAAACCATTTTTTCATAGGAATTCACATGATTGAGTATTCAGCTTTCATTAAAGAAACTATTAGCCATTAGGCACTTGACTCCCTGGAAAGCTCCATTCTGGAGGAGTAGTGATTTTTGATCCAAATTCAGAAATGAGTTGTTGTTTACCTTCTGCTTCCCTGTTTACCTTGAGCAAGTTACCAAAAAGTGAAAGAGTTTGCTACTGGATTTATACAGTACAGTAGATTTTGTGAATAATAGCAGTATTCTCTCATGAAGAAGTGGTATATTTTAATGGAATTCTTTTTTGGAACCAAGTACAACGTATTGCAATTGATATTTCTCTTGAAACATTTTGACGTACTTGTGACTGTATTTCTTTTTGATTGTGTAACAGTAAAAAATTCAATAAAAGAGAGGGTTTGTTTCTAATTTGTGGCATCTGTGACATTTCTGTTCATCCCTTTTCCTTGCAGTAAAAGACAGAGGTGGCAGCCCACTTTAAAATGAAGTAAATAACCACTGTGCATAAAAACCTGAAATTCCTTGTAGGTTCAAGATCTTAGTGACTGCTGTCAGAAACTTGGGCACCAAGCAGACATGTGGTCACTTTCCCACAAGCAGTCATATATTTTATATTAGATATAAGCATGATATTGATATATAAGCTGAATCCTGTTCACCTTAGACAAGTGGTTATGCCCCCTGACTTAAGCAGACCGCATGCATGAACAAAGGAAGTCAAACATACAATTTAACAAGTCGGACATAGGGATGGTGTAGGTTTTCCTGTGGAAAGCCAAAGAGAGAGAGAGAGAGCAACAGATACGGAGCCAGAGGGACAGTGAATGTTTATGAAACTTCTTTGAGTAATCACATCAACACCCTTAGTATCAAAACAGGAATCCGCCATCATGTCTACAGGTGATTTCAGCTGCTGTTGGTACATGAAAATAACTTGACAAGGACTTTTGACTCCTGCTCGCCTATTAAATCAATACCACTTCCTACTGCACAAACTAAAAAGATTTCGCAACTTTTTTGCTTGGTTGAGAAGTCTGAAAGCAGAAGGCATGTGCGAGTGCTGTCACAGTAGAGTATGATCCTGTCATCTGTTACTAGTGTATTTGCACATACAGAAGGTGGAATATGCTATTTAATAAAATACATCCGTGATTTATTTTCATGAAAATTGATTAAAATATTATTTATTTTCATGTTTTCAATTTGAAAATGTGTTCTAATACAACATATAAGGTGTTGAAAAGGAGTTGTCTTGTGCTATGTGCACCGGGAAAACCCTGTTATTTATGTCTATGCAGGATAAATGGCTTTTAACTTGCAAGTTAGAAACTAGGAATTAATAGGTCAAACAGGATTTTATCCTTTTGCTTAGGAGTTATATAAGAATATGAAGAAGATACAGTAACCAGCACACTCTTCCTTAAATCATCTAAGTTTTCAAAATTTTTTTCCTTTAGTTTGGAAGTCCATCAATTAGGAATTGAAATGTAGGAATGAAAAATCTGAAGGAGCACTGAAAACACAGTTTATGAAGAAGAGTATTAATTAGTCTAAAAATTGATACTGTATTTAACTTTATATACCACACAAGGGGCATTATATGAAGAGACCCTGTTACTTGGTTTTATTCCTCTGCATTTTCATTCTTTACACTGTACCCAAACTTTCTGCAAGGGAGGCCTTAGCACATGTTAACACAGGCACAACAGCCTCATCCTCACTACATCTTGCATCATCTGACACGATCAAAGTGCCACAACACACAGCCCCATCTGCCTTAGGAAAAAAAGTAAAAATTCCATACAGTGCTTCTTGAAACGCTATCCCCAAGAAATAACCCCACTCACTGCATGCTTAAAATACAAAAATCAGAAAACACACTCAAGCTTTACAAATTCAGTATCACTCCAGAGCCAGGCTCCTCTGCTCCCGTCAAATTAAGGGATAACTCCTGTGACTAAATAGGGCTTGGCTTGAGCTGTATGTAAGGACGAACTCACTCCATGGTGTGTCAATTTTAACTTACTTGTGCTTTGAATCCTTAAATCCACTGAGGGGGAAGCACATTATATCTGTTTTCCCAACAGCGTTGTCATTCTGTTTTAAAATCAGTACAATCTGTTGAAGTCAGGGTCGTGTACTGGATGAATAAGGTCACTGCCCTACATCCCTAAACGTGAATTCAAATGATAAGATGAAAATGTCTTTTTGGAAAAAAAAAAAACAAAACACCAAAAAATGCAAACCAAACCTCAGTAGGTGCATCTCTCCTCCTGCAGCTGTTAAAACCTGTCCAGTTCATATGCAACAGCTCTGTGAATGCTCCTGTTCCTATAATCAATGACATTGGCAACCAGTGGTGCTCACAGACAACAGCTGTTCACCCGATGGCCATTCATCTCCTAATAAGACTGCTAAAGGTTGAATTCCAGCAACCTTTTGGGAAAAACAATAAATATGGAAAGATGCTTGCGTGCCTGAAGCACTGTGTGAAAGCTCCTGTCACTATAGGAGCTGACAGCCTGATGTGCCCCGCCATAAGGAGCAACCTTTGGATCAATGAGTTGATGCTAATGGGTGAACTGGAGAAACCACGGCACCGCAGCCAGCAGAATTTAACAGTCATTTTGCTATTTGAGAGAGAGAAGTGTGAATTTTTAACCTGGTCGCTGGTCAAAACTCCTGCAGGTTTTAAATATCCCAAAGGCACCACACGCGCAACACGCTCCATCCCGCGCTTATTCCACACTTCCCCTACATGCTGCTTCTCACCCTTTAAGGATCCCCTTGCGCAGGGGCGATCTCCCACCAGCCGAGACCACATCCCCGTCGTCCCCAGGGTGCAGAGGCACTTGGATGCTCTCCTGCCAAGCCTGGGGACCGCTCCCGGCGCAGGTGCCGCTGCCCATCCCCGTTCCCACAACCCGCAGGCTGCCCGCAGCCCAGCCTCGACCGCAGGGGCGATCACCGCAACGCCGCCTTGAAATCCGACCCTCGTCCCTAAAAACCCTCTTGGGAGCCTCCGGAGGGCTGCGGNTCCGGCGCCGGGGCTTCTCTCGGTGTCCGCTCAGCCCCTCGGTGCGCGGGGGAGCGCGGGCAGCGGAGCCCCCTCCGCCCGCTCCGCGCCGCCGGCGAGGCCGCACCCACCCACCCTACGTGCGGCTCGGCAGCCGCGGCCCCCTCCCCGCCCGCCCCGCTGCCCCGGCCGCCTACGTGTGGCCGTGCATGCGGGGAGCGCCCGGCACGGCACAGCACGGCAGGGCAGGGCACGGCATCGCATCCCTCCGCTCGGGGGGGCGGCCGCCGGCCCGTCCCCTCTGCCTGNGTATCACTCCAGAGCCAGGCTCCTCTGCTCCCGTCAAATTAAGGGATAACTCCTGTGACTAAATAGGGCTTGGCTTGAGCTGTATGTAAGGACGAACTCACTCCATGGTGTGTCAATTTTAACTTACTTGTGCTTTGAATCCTTAAATCCACTGAGGGGGAAGCACATTATATCTGTTTTCCCAACAGCGTTGTCATTCTGTTTTAAAATCAGTACAATCTGTTGAAGTCAGGGTCGTGTACTGGATGAATAAGGTCACTGCCCTACATCCCTAAACGTGAATTCAAATGATAAGATGAAAATGTCTTTTTGGAAAAAAAAAAAACAAAACACCAAAAAATGCAAACCAAACCTCAGTAGGTGCATCTCTCCTCCTGCAGCTGTTAAAACCTGTCCAGTTCATATGCAACAGCTCTGTGAATGCTCCTGTTCCTATAATCAATGACATTGGCAACCAGTGGTGCTCACAGACAACAGCTGTTCACCCGATGGCCATTCATCTCCTAATAATGGCTGCTAAAGGTTGAATTCCAGCAACCTTTTGGGAAAAACAATAAATATGGAAAGATGCTTGCGTGCCTGAAGCACTGTGTGAAAGCTCCTGTCACTATAGGAGCTGACAGCCTGATGTGCCCCGCCATAAGGAGCAACCTTTGGATCAATGAGTTGATGCTAATGGGTGAACTGGAGAAACCACGGCACCGCAGCCAGCAGAATTTAACAGTCATTTTGCTATTTGAGAGAGAGAAGTGTGAATTTTTAACCTGGTCGCTGGTCAAAACTCCTGCAGGTTTTAAATATCCCAAAGGCACCACACGCGCAACACGCTCCATCCCGCGCTTATTCCACACTTCCCCTACATGCTGCTTCTCACCCTTTAAGGATCCCCTTGCGCAGGGGCGATCTCCCACCAGCCGAGACCACATCCCCGTCGTCCCCAGGGTGCAGAGGCACTTGGATGCTCTCCTGCCAAGCCTGGGGACCGCTCCCGGCGCAGGTGCCGCTGCCCATCCCCGTTCCCACAACCCGCAGGCTGCCCGCAGCCCAGCCTCGACCGCAGGGGCGATCACCGCAACGCCGCCTTGAAATCCGACCCTCGTCCCTAAAAACCCTCTTGGGAGCCTCCGGAGGGCTGCGGAGCATCCCAGGCACCAACCCCGGCTCCCGCAGGAGCCACCCCACCACCGTCTGAGCTCGCCGGGTCCGTACTCACGGGGGCTCGGGGCTCTCTCCGGCGCCGGGGCTTCTCTCGGTGTCCGCTCAGCCCCTCGGTGCGCGGGGGAGCGCGGGCAGCGGAGCCCCCTCCGCCCGCTCCGCGCCGCCGGCGAGGCCGCACCCACCCACCCTACGTGCGGCTCGNCCCGCTACCCGGAGGGGTTTTGGGCCGCCGAGCATCCCCCCCACCCGAGAGCCAGGGGATGGTGGGAGGGCAGCGCAGGGACCGGTGGCCCTTGGCGGGCACCGCCGCCCGGAGTGTGGCGGAGAGTCACGTCCCCACGGCAGCGCGGCTCCGAACGCCTTTTCGGTGGGGAAGCCGCTGCTCCCGAGCCCGTCGGGTCGCAGCCCGCCGGGCTCGGTGCTGGGGGCTCCTGCGGGGACTGGAGCGAGGGGCGCTGAAGCGAGGGATGCTGAGGAGCATCCCCGGGGGCGCCGGGGCTGTGGCACAGCGGCGCCTGCCCGAGGGGACCCGCCGCCGCTCCCTCCTGTCCGACCCATCTCCTGCTCCCCGGGACCGGCCAGGGATGCGCTGCTCGGAAGGGGCTTTGTGCCTGCGGACCGGGCTCGCCCTCCACGGCGGGGGCGAGCGCGGCAGAGCCCGGGACGCGGGGAGCGAGCGCCCAGCACCGAGAGCACCGACGGGGACTCGCCCCACACGGGGCGCGGGGACCGGACCGCGGTGGGAGCGCAGGGGGTCAGGGC
Organism: Pachyramphus minor; assembly: GCA_013397135.1. Lineage (NCBI taxonomy): Eukaryota > Metazoa > Chordata > Aves > Passeriformes > Tyrannidae > Pachyramphus > Pachyramphus minor. The sequence goes on along the minus strand of VYXB01010746.1, from coordinate 382,872 downwards.
AGCCCCAATGCCCCAATCCCGCTCCCTCCCGGAGCAGCCCCGGCCGCTCCTGACGGTACTTCCCGGCTCCTCCCGGCACGGGCGGTGCGCAGGCGCAGCGCAGGCGCCGCGGGGTCGTTGTTGTGGAGCGGATGTGCGGGAGTGTTGTGGAGCGGCGGGATGAGCGCGGTGGGATGAACGCGGTGGGATGAGAGCGGTGCCGGCGGCGGGATGAGCGCCGTGCCGGGGCTGCAGGCGGACTGCGAGGAGCTGCTCGGCGCCTTCCAGCAGGCCGACACCGTGCGCTTCGAGCGCTTCGCCGAGCTGTGGCGGGAGCGCCGCTTCCACACCGTGTTCTAGTGAGTGATGCCGTCCCCCCGCATCTCCCCGCATCCCCCGCCCCGTCCTCTCCCAAAGGCCGCAGTCCCCCGCTGTTGGGCTGCCCCCGCCGTAAAGGGGGGTGTGGGTGAGCCGTGTTACCTCTCGGGCCTACCTGAGGGTCTGAGTAAATGGCAGGGGAGCATCGGTCCCTGTGTGATACTGGAAAACAATTTTTAGTTCAGTCTATTTCGTGCATTAGTAATGCATATGATGCTAGAGCTGACTCCCCCGGGAGATGGATGCAATTCTCATGAGATTAAAAAATGTGACTGCGGGACATTGCATTTTTCGCTTTGTGTCTAATTTAATACAGAGAATTTAATATGTGAAAGCTTAAAGTTTGTCCTTGAATGCTCCCCAGAGCTTGGGCCCTATAACCATATGCCCATATTGTGATCTTGAGGATGTCCCGTGCAGGGCCAGGAGTTGGACTTGATGATCCTTGTGGGTCCCTCTCAACTCAGAACATTGAATGATTCTATACTTTAAAATACCTAAAGCTTTCTTCTGCATTATGAATTTTGTAAAGCCTGCAGTTTTTTGTTTACTTGCTTTAACATGCTGCTTTTTTTTGTTGTTGTTGTTTGTTTGCTTTAGTGGCAGAATAAGAGCCTTGGAGAGGAACAAGCTCACAAAGAAGACTTTAGAACTGGCCCAGCAGTACTTCTTGCCCCCGTATGCCTTCCAGATCCGAGTCGGTGCTCTGTACCTTTTGTATGGGCTCTATAATACCCAGCTTTGTCAGCCAAAACAAAAGGTAATTGTTCTTGAGGGTTTATTCTCAGCAGATATCAGATGTAAGACATGTGGTGTACGGCTGTCTTCTCTGTCATCATAAATTGCTAGGGCATTTCCTCTCATTTTCTTAAGATAAAAGTACTTAAAACCAGATGGTCCCATTGGAAAAGGTAGGGTCAGACAACATGCTCATCAGTGTAGGGTGAGCTACATTATAGCCTCAGTTAGTCTTTAAAATTCCAACAGAATGAAGAGTGGCTGAGTTATTTCCAGTTCCCATTAACCAGAAGTCAAATTCATAAATAGTTTGGGAGGGTGCATGCCTGAATGACATGCCTCCTGGATGCCTTTAGGATAGGAGACCAGTAGCTAAAAGACTTGGAAACTTAGTAGAAGGAAAAGTGGTTTACTTGGGAATTGTGTGATGTGTGTTGTGTGCATATGCACAGGGGAGTCCAAATTCTTTAAATAACAAACTGAATTTGGAGTAGTCTACAATGATGCCATGATGTCTCATATCTTGACTTTGGAGAAATCACTACCTTTTATAGAAATGAATTTAGGCAATTTTAAAGCCACTGCTTATAGTGCAACTGTAAGAGAGTGTGTGAGTGATCAAGGAAGTTAATTTAGGTAGAGAGAAAATGAGGTGGCAGAGTAGATGTGACAGGAGAGAAAGGAAAAAATAAAGGAGTGATACTTTTATGAGCATTTCAGTGGCAGCACGTCCTGGTATGAGTAGTTTCCTGATCACTGTGAATGGAGTCTCCTCAGTGCAGACTATTTCACACACTTCAGAATGTGAAGAATTAAGGTTTTCAAATGTCAGTAAGGACTTTTGTTCCATGTCACTGTCAAAGAAAGCTGCAGCGAGAAGATTTAACCCAACAGTATAATGGGCTCATCTGCATAAAATGTTGATAGTAATAACAAAAGTTGTAGGATCCTTCTGTAGTTCTGTGGTCATGTGACATGGTATACCCTGTACATCCAAGTATTGCCTGTAGTAGAACGTGATCACAGTAGCCACGTGATCAGAGCTGAATTAATGTTTGTTTGTTGAAATATGCAGGTTGTCATAACAGTATGTAACTGTTTTGTTGCAGATCAGAATTGCACTCAAGGACTGGCCTGAAATTCAGAAATTCCAGCAGGATCTGATAGATTCCCAGCATTATGATGCAGCATATATCTTCAGGAGACTGCGACTGGCCAGAGCATTCCATTTCACAGCAATGCCAAAGCTAGTGAGTTACTACATTAAAGGCTTACATTTTTAAATAAAATATCCCTATCTTTCAGTGGCTAGCAGTTCAACAGCACTTGTGGTTAGTTTAGCCTTGAGGCTCTGTTGAAGTATAGTGTGTGGCTTTACGTAGGTATGTGATGTAAAGCTTAGAGAATGTTTGAATGCTTCTCACCTGAAAATATTTTTTTCAGTATTTAATGTTCTTATTAGTTTTGAGATGTGTTACCAGTTGTGGAAATGAGTCTGGGTGCTGGATTAAATTCTCGACTAGGAAATAATTTGTGAGAAGTGCTGATTCTGAGCACTGTGACAGCAAAGCTCTGTGCAGTTGTTGAGATGGTTTTCTGCCTTTCAGCATCTCCTGACTGTTGGATATGCAGCAGGAATTCTCAAGAGGAGGTGCCATTTTAAGTTTGCTTTTAGGTTATAAACATTGTCTCTTGCTTTAGCTGAACTACAGAACTAAGAAGAAGATTGAGGAAAATGAATTTAAAGAAGAGTTTAAGGACCCAAGTAACAGAGTAAACAGCCTCATCACTAATGATGTATTAGAGGTACAGTAACTTTTAAACTACAGATTAATCACTGGGGTTTAAACTACAGATTAATCACTTCTGTTGTCCAAGAGCTATAACTTCTCTAATCAGCACAGTCTTGTCCTTTTTAAGTCTCTTATGGAATTCAGACTAGGGTAATAGCCTGTAATTTTGCTGAACACTCAGAAACGTGTTTCTGAGTTTGGCAGAATTGTGGTACCTTTTTTCAATACTGAAATATGCTTTAATATTTTGTGGGTTTGCCTCAGTAAGGTGTAGAAGGAGAAGGGTGTAAATGGTTAATTTTCACTTAAAGAAAATTGGACAATGTGGGGGAAGCATGTTTGGCTTGATGTGTCTGCAGGTTGCAGTTGGAGAGTTGATACTTGTGGTAACGTGAATTTACTTATCCTGCAAGTTCATAGGCTTCTCTAACCTTTATTTCTCCTTTTAAAAACTTGGTTTTGTTTAATATATAATACATTTTTATTAAAAATGCAGTAATTCAAGGCAGGTATAGGTTCTTGCATTGCTGGCAAATGTGTATCATCAGCAAGGTTGACTACAGTGTTACAAAAATCTGTGAAGTAAAATGCTTCCTCTGAAGAGATGAAAATAAACCATCATATCAGAATGAAACCTCTGTGAACACTGATCCTGAGTAACCTTCTTAGTTTAAATAATACAAAATACTTTCTTCTTCTGCTTATTTGATGGGTCAGTGCTAGGTAGCAGGATTGTTTTGCTTCCTAAAACTCAACTGATCTAAACAGAATCTGTTTCTATCATTCCTCCTGGTTCAATTAGAATGGTTTGTGTAACCCTGGTTTTGTACATTAAGGACTAATATAGCTTTATTGCTGGAATTTTTTTTTTCTTAAAAAGACACTTTTTAAAAATTTATTTTAGGAACTGATGAATATTCATGACCACTATCAGAAAATGAAGTGTGTCATTTCAGCTGACAAATCCCAGCCAGACAAGGCCCTGAGCTTGATAAAAGATGACTTTGTGGTTACTCTTAAAGACATAACCTTGGAACATCAGGAATGGCAGCAGAACAGAATGGTGGGTAATATCAACCATTATGCTGTGGCAACTTAGCAGATTGTGTGAATGTGTGAGAACTGGCTTTCTTGGTGTGATTACCTCTGAGCTTGTAAATCTCAGACTGAAGCAGAAGGAACTTAATGCTCGAGACGGGGAATGTGTAAAGCTGCTTTTTTTTATATGGTGTGGAGGAAAGGATGTGTATGTGGTGCTGCCTCTTTGGTGCCATAACCATTGCTGAGAGGGAATCCCTGAAGGTGTGACTCATAGGCACTATTAGACTGACCTCATGAAATACCTCTGTAACACATATTCTAGGAAAGGAGAAAGGCCACAGTGTAAGATCAGTGAAGAAAACGTGCATGTGTGTAAATATATGTTTTGGGGTTTACAGTTCTTGTATTTTAGCTGTCTTGTATATGACAGATGTTTAAAGAAAAATACCCTTTTTTTCCACCCAGAAATTATTCCTAAATGCTAAAGAAACTGATGAACCAGAAAATAAAAAGAAAGATGAGACTTTGCTGCAATCAGAGGTAAGAAAGCTCAACTAGTTTGCTGCATTGCACAGGCTGAATCTGTTCATTTTTTGACTTCAGATCACAGGCTAAGTGATGTAGGTCAAGGCTTGGTAGTGTCATAGTAAGTTCTAGGGACAGCTGGTGGGGCTGGTTGGTTTTTCTTGTTTGCTTGTTTGGTTTTGATTTAAATCATGTTGTTTTCTGATGAGCTGTGAGCATTTATTGCTGCCATAGCTCTTAAATGCTCATAATAAAAAGTCTCAGGTAAGGAGCAAAAAGAGCTGTATTTTCTGGGCCAAATCCTTAATGCTTCCTCCTGGAATTTCAACTAAATGCAATATTCATTTTTTGTATGCTACAAAATTGTCTCATGTTGTTCTTGTCTCCTTATTTCGACTTTGAATTTGATTAAGATGTGAAGTTTCAAATTTGCTTTTCTTCTCCCGGACTTTGTAACAGTGAAGGCAATAAAAATTATTCTCTGCCTTTTTAATGGAATTTGAACTTTTTTTTTTTCTTTAAGTAGTGGTTTCGCAGTATTCTAATTATGTAGAACTATTTCTAGAGTTATAGTTGTGGTGAGATGTTGCTCAAGTGATCATCTGATATGATATTGCGTTTCAGTACTGCTAAAAGAGAAAAGAAAAAAAGAAAAAAAAAGAAAACTTTTCCTGATTGGACTCTTGTTTGTTTGCAGGGTTCTGAAAGAGCAAGTGCCCTGGCCAGAATCAAATACAGGTCTTACTCTGCAGTTGCTGAGGTAGGTATAAAATTTGATGATAAAGATGTATTTATTTTTATAGAACAGTTTTAAGTACCACTATAATGTAAGTGCTGGGTCAGAAAGGAGTGAGTTAAAATTGCACTCTAATTCAGCCTTTGAATATTCTAGTTTTCCTAACACATTGGGGAAATTCAAGGCTCTCATTATTCTTATTAGGTTTGTGGAAGAGTGCAGATAAGGCCTGTGCTTGGGGGATTTTCATTTACAACATATTTTTTTAATGTCTATGCACTGTTTAAGTAGATGGAATTTTAAGGAGATGGAATAAAAATGCTTGCGGGTTTAATTGCTCAAATTCCTCGGATCTTAGATACTGGAATTTCGGAAGGTGCTTGTGAAAATGGAACTTGGGAGTTTAAAAGTCAGTTGCAAGTTCTTGGACGCATTGTTTGAATAACTGCTACTTTGAAATAAATTGTTGATTTGGCATTTTTTGGCAGGCTTATGAGAAACATTGCAGCTCCTTCTGTTTACTACAATCTCATGTTGAGAAATGCATTATTAAATGAAACAGAGCTCTGGATTGTATGAGCAGTCTGGAATGATGAATATGCAGTGATAGTGTTTTCTAGGCACCTAAGTAAAATGTGATGTTAAGGAGGCTTTATGGTGCAGCAGTAACCTTGTGTAGTAAGAGAAAAGAAGAGAATGGTTTGGGAATTAATGAATGTTCCATTATCTGCATTTTAAGTTATACATCCATTAATTCAAAAAAGGGCATTGCCCTGTTAAAACTGAAGAACAGCAACTAGTGCAAATTCTTCCTCCCTCTTTCTCTCCACTTCTATCCCTTCTCCACCCTGGCATGGAATTCGGTGCTTTGGTTCTTGCTGGTCCTTAAGTGACATACAGCAATATCTGGCTGTAGAAGTTCAGCTTTTTTTTGTGTCCTTCATGTGTTTGGGTTAGGCTTCCAAATCCAGAAGACATCGTCAAGTGAAGTTAGAATCTTCTGAATTGGGGAAGTCTCCGAGCCGAAGTAGAAAAACCAGTAGGAGAGCGCAGCCAGCAAGGAGAAGAGATTCCCCAGAAGTCAGAGGTATTTCTTCATTGCATCCATGAACCTGGAGAGACTGCAAAATTTTATCCATTGCTTTGCTAGCAGAGGCAGCTGTGGGTCCGTGACACAGGGGGAAATTACGTTTCCTGAGGGAGCTGTCCTTCTGATATCCAGCTTTTAAAACTATAGAAGTTGCTTTGCCATCTAACATTTTTGTTTACTCATTATTTGTGAAGTGAAATAAAACAGCAAAATAGGTTTGAATTATCTTTATTTTGAAGACAGGAATCTAATTTAAAAGTTCCAAACTCTGTTTTCTGACCTGCTTCTTCTAGGAAAAAAGTTACTGACAAAATTAACACCTCCTCGAAGATAAGCATTAGGCAATGTTGCCTTTGCTTGACTTTAAAAGGGTAGATGAAATGTTGAGGAGGAATAAGGGCATTTTGAATTATCACACTGGGCTGAGTTGGTGATTGATTTGTTTTAAATTGGTAGTGTTAATCACTTGTTATTGAAGGTTTCTTTAGTGAGCCATTCTGAAGGTGCTGTGAAATGTGGGTTTCTCTACAGCATCTGACTAGGATATGAAGAGAGCAGCAAGTGAACAGTCTTTCAACTGCTGGACCAGGGATGTACAACCAAAAAAGAAAAAAAAAATAAATAAAAGCTAACAAAAAGTTTTTCCTCAAAATCTGTCTGCAGGTGAAATGGAAGGGGCAAAGGAAACTGTTACTCAGCACATTGGAATGCCAGTAATCGTAGAGGAGAACTCAGATGAAGAAGGTACAATGACTGGAATTCTAACAAACCAGTGGCTTGTTTTTTAATAGCTCTCTGTTGTATTTTTCTGAAACTGAAGCTGATATTTTGGATCCTTGCCTTGTTGCCTTGAAAAAGCTAAGATTTTAGCTAAGTTTTGGCTGAAGTTTTTAGCCTGTTAGGTGTTGTAAGAAAATTGAAACTTTGATTTGAAGCTTTCTTGAGAGCACACTGTGGCAAAGTACAGTCATGTTTTTCCACACTGTTTTGTTATAGTGTGTTCAGAGTTAAAATTGGTCCAGTTAAAAGGAATCCCACTGTTTTGTAATAAAGGTCTGGCTTGAAGAGTTCCCTTGTGTATGGAAAAGTGATATTTTTTTATTTTTTGGTCTTTTCACCCACTTATAGAGGATGCTTGTTCTAGTAGATCTGGGAGGTAAGATGAGGTAAGAATAGCCCCTACTGCCTTCACTTTCATTGAGGGAACACAGAAGGTTCCTCCCTAGCCTTAGTTTCAGCAGGGCAGTGTTTCAGGGATTGAGTTCCAGTACACATGTACAGTAATGGCATCCTCTGCTGTACTGGAAGTTGTCTGACATCACTGAGGGAGGACTCGGAACTGCAGCTGAGGAGTGGATGACTCAGGTTACCGGAAATAATGTAATTCTAATTTGGAAGCAGTGATAAAGCAGATTGCTCAAAGCTGGAGTTGATGGGTCTTGCTTACACAGTGGAAGGCAGACTTGATAGACTAGAGGCACTGGTTCTTAACCTGAAAGAGGAGGATTTAATTAGGTTGCTTAAAAAGGGGGAGTGAAGGGTTAACTACAACTTCTGGAAAGCTTTAATGACATTGAGGAGCGTATCTTGTTGAGTTCATTTGCTATCCAAAATTGTATGTAATGGAATGATATCTCATACAAGCGAGCATAATAACTATTAAAATACATCTGTAGTGAGGTAGCATGTTTATGTTTGCTCTTTTCAAAATCAAAAGAGCATCTTGTAGTGCTGAAGGGAGATTACATCCTCTGATCACTTTTAGTTGCACACTAATTGCTTTTAGTTGTAGGAATTCATTCAATTTTAAATGGTCAGATTGAAGACATAGTGATGCATTTAATATTGTACTTTATTTACTTTTCCTGAACTTTTTCACTTGCTGTGGACAGAAAGGTTTTTTCTAAATCAGGGACATCCTGTATTTCTCAGAATTTTCCAGTAAACTTTGTGCTTAATTTTTGTGAGTATTCTGTTTGTCAGCTTCATAGTAAAGTCTTGAAGGGGGTTCATAGGGAGCAGAGAGCTCTCAAGATGGAATAAGTTTTGAAGTACAGTATTCATCAGTGGAATTTTAAGTGATATTTTGAATGATAGTTTGGTGTAGAATCTAGAAAGATTTTTTTTTTTTGTTTTCATATTTAAAACCACATTGGTAGAGGAATTGGGAGGGGATCTCAAGAGCTCATCTAATTATTTTCCTTTGCTGGATAAAATTAGTTCTACTTGAACAATTCGCATGAGGGAAGACAGAAAGAAAAGCTTTTAAAAAAAAACACACCCTCTCTCTGTTTCATTTCAGAAGTATCTCTCCCCAAGAGGAAAAGAAGATGTTAGAGAATCCAGCTCTAACACTGGAGAAGCACTAATGTTGATTTTAATGACAAAATGTAAATGTCAGAGGTAACACCTCAAGTGCTTGTTTTGGATGCCTTTGAACATACAGGAAGTGTCTGGGACCAGAACTACAGGTGATGCTGGAAGACTGGTAGTGACTGGGATTCTTTAGGTGTCTCGTGGTACAGCACCTGGTGCCTTTATTCATCTGGAGAATGCTTCTTCTGGGAGACAAGGTAGCTGTGTGCTGTCTGAGATGGAAAGAGAAGGTGGTGGCTTGTCATATTTATCTTGTACATTTGAGTTGTCACCTGGAACTCGTGTTGATCTGCAGTGATGATTTTAGCTGAGACTGTTAAAAGAACAGCTCACTTGCCCATTCAAAGACGTGCTTGTAATCTTTTCTCTCTGAACATAAAATTAAGGTTACTGGCTGCTGAAAATTAGTGCAAGAAATTATTTTTCACGGTTTACTTGCTCCATTTTATAGTGTGTAACTTCACTGTTGATCACGGTTTGATCCCACACAAGTGGAAATGAACTTGGTGATAAGCCTTTTGTTGTACCCTGTCTCCAGCAGATCATGTGGAATTGTTCTCTATTTGAATGAAGAGATGTAAAGTGAGTTTATTAATTCTGCAGATGACCCGAAGATGTACAAGGGCAGGACTGGAATTCAAAATGATCTTTATGAATTGGAGAGGAGTGGGAGAAGAGGTGTGGAAATAAACACGGAGCTCAGTACTGAGAACAGGCACAGGATGGGGCAATGATTGCTGGGCAACAGTATGGCAGAAAAAACAAACAAACAGAATCATCAGCTGGAGTGTTTTCTGTGTTTACTGCTACAAAAAGCAGTAGAATTTGTGTCACTCAGCCCTGAAAGGCCTTAAATCTGCCCATCTGACCACAACAGTTCAAGAAGAATGGATAGTGAGAAATTCTCCTTGGAATTTCTTCAGCTGTTCTATCAAGAAAGGAGTTGAGGTGTCTTTTTCTACAAGAAGAAACATAAAACAGAAATTTGAAAAAATTTGAATGTAAAGGGAACCTAAGCTGAATGAATTAGTTTGCTAGTGTGACTCTCAAAGGCCAAAGGAATTGAAGTGCTGTTATCTAGAAGAAAAAACATTTAAGTGGAAATACAAATGGTTTTACTATAAAAGGGGTCCATATTAAGTGCATTCATTGGTGAGGAGGAGTGGGCTTAAATGACAAACAGGTTGGACACTGAAAAAGCTGTTAAATAAGTACCAGTGTTGCACTCGACCTTGTTAATGAGAAAACTTTGTAATAAACACAAACTTTATTGTAAAGTGAACAACTGAATATTCAGTTGAATAACCAAAATCTTTACAGTCTAGTCCAAAAGTCACTATTAGTCCAGATCTAATTATTACAGGAAAAGAATACTTCTACACAGAGAAAAAAAATCCCTACAGTGGTAATAATACAGTTAAATTTATCTTATATACACTTAACGTTCTACCCTTTTTTTGTCTTCCACTGCTCTTCTGGTCTTAAGGTGGTTGGGCTTAGTCTGTGGATAGAACATGCCATAGATATCATCTGCTTAAAAGGATTCCTCTGTAGTGATAAAGGTTTTGGAGGTATCACTTCTGTAAGATTTCAACAGTTTGGTTTTTACTTGGGTTTTCTGACTTGTGCTTTTCTCTTACCAGTACAAACTCACCGTCTCTATGCATTTCTGCTCCTAATTTTTGGTGAGCAGGTACAAGAGACATGAGGAGGTTCTCAAAGGAAACTTAGTCAGACTTTTTTTTGTCAGCTAGGGTCCTGTTGGTAAAACTGCATTTGTCAGGTGTGTCAGTTCCAGCGGGTGCTTTGGGGGCGGGTGTGCAGACTGATGGACAGCAGTGTAGGTGTAATGAAGAAGGAGAGCTCTTTCTAGCAGATATTGGGACTACAACTCCAAATTCTTAATTTCTTAAGGGTTTCTTTGCTTAGGAAGTTGCTTAAGGATGAATTTTACAGCACCAATCCTCTTCTGCTGTTTCTAGGCACAGACGTTAAGTTAGGTCTTCCAGCTATATGGCATTGGGTTCTTGAGTTGAAGGGAAACTTGAAAATTACTTCTCTTTTCCATTTTCCTCCAATTTGCATCTCTCTTTCTCAAGAAAGCTGAAATTTAAACACGGCTACAAAAACTTACTTTTCACTTTCTTGACAGGCTCTTTCCAGCTGAATTATTTTTCCATGTGTTAGGTGTAAGTTTATTTTAACATGTTTAAGGAATATTTTTAATACTGTTCGCTGCAGTGGCACTTTTTCGTAACATGACCATCTTATTTGCCTCTCCCTATATCTTTGAACCATCCCAAGAGCTGAGTAAAGGGGTGGGATTTGTCAGAATTTTTAATATTCCGTGACATGAGTCTTCCCTGCACACACCTCTCAAAATGGTTTGCAGGCCTGCAATGGAAGCATGCAATGGCTTGACTAGGCACAAAGATGGGTGCATTCAACTAGTAGTTATTTTAATATTGTGATAACGAAAACAAATGTTCTGTAACTTGTTTTTAAAATTACACAGATGTAAAATGGAAGTTACGATTAAGAATAAACTTAGAACTACTGACTATATGTGTGGTTGTGTTTCAAAACAGTAATCCTGAGAATTCAGAGCCAACTGTGAGTAGAGTTTCATAATGCTGGTGTAATCTTTAAAAAAGAAAAAAGTAAAAAAATAAAATAATCCCTTGCTGCACTCGAATGGGCAATTACAGGCTTTGAAAAACAGGAGAGGGACTTCCTAAAGTGCTTCATTGAAGCAAGCAGCTGTCATTGAAAGAAACACAACAGCAGGAATTCTGGACTTCCAAATAGTAGTAGTAGACTTTCTACTATCTACATTCTCTCCTGGTTGTAGCCTCAGCTGCTACAGTTGTTAAAGGCTGCAAGGAAGCTTCATCTCTGTAACGCCAGCCTAACTTCCAGTTGTGCTGATGGATAGGAATGAGACGACATGACAGTGTGTATCTGGATGTTGTTACAGTTTTCATAAATTAAATATGTTTTGGCTGAAGCTCCTCTGAGGTGGATACACAACTGACTGAAGAGCTACGTTCATGCAATAGTAATCACCGTTTCTTTTAGCTTTCAAAGCTGAAAGAGCTTCTAAGGGGAGGTTTGAGCCAGTGCTGTGCAGTGTTTAAAGGTACAGTGTGGGTGATGAAAAGCAGAATAAACCTAAGACACTTACAGGTGACATCAGTTTACAGAATCATAGAATCAATTAGGCTGAAAAAGACCTCTGAGGTCATCAAGTACAACCTTTGACCGATCATCACCTTCTCAAATAAACCAGAGCACCAAGTGCCACTTGCAGTCTTTCCTTGAACACCAAGAAACCGTTTAAGTGGGAGGCATTTTACAATATAATTTTTATTCTTATAATTTAACACATCAACAAGGTATAGTTAAGTAAAAGTAAGTACAAAAGGCTGCACTTGGGCAAATTACATTCAAATACCAATTTGGGAATGCTCCTGTAACAGCTGCGCTCAGTCTGGATGTTTTTCCAGCCCTCAAACCGAAGGTGGATCAGCAATATGGGGATGATGTGAAAAATTCCAAATGCCATGGAAGACAGTGAAGGTCTGTGGTGTGTATATTGTGGAGTTGATATAGATATCACCTCTAGAATGATTGGAGAATCCTTAAAAAAAGGCAACAAAAAGAAGCAAGAGAGTTTAGTCTGAAAAATAAAGGATTAGAGAGTGAATGCACAATCTTCCTGGGAACAATCTTTAGAGCTTTGTAATATGTGTTTATGCAAATAGTGATTAATTGTTCTCCATGTTCACTGAGGTAGGGATGTACAATTTGCACCAGTATGAATTTACTTAGTAAGAATCTCACAGTTAAGTAAACAATTTGGCCTTATAACAAACAGCAAAATAACTTTAGGAGTTCAAAACGATGTGAGATGAACATTGCTTATGGTTGTCTGAGGCAGGCCTGATCCTAAAGGACTAAAGGAAACCTTGAGGTTTTATTTCAGTATTATACTTGCATGTCTTACATAGCAGGACCCTATGCAGAGTGTTTGTATTCTCAGCACACATGCATAGCAAATTCTTCAAATGGCACTGATATTTTATCTCTTCTTTTCTGGAATGTTTCATTTTGAAGTTCATTCTACTTCTGGAGTTGGCTGTTCACATTTTACAAAGCTTGCTACATGGGCCTGGCTTCCTCAACCCCTTTTCATCTTTGTTCTCAAATCTGGGCACCTGATTAAGCCAGGTAATGGAATGCTTCCCTCCTCCATCTGTATGCAGCCCAACACTTGGAGATGGGACTGCAAGAACTTCAGGAGCTACAAGAAGTGTCTGACAAATGTGTTAAGCTCTGACTTGCTCCTAGCATTTAGAACAGAATCATAACATATGCTGAGTTGGAAGGGACCCACAAGGACCATCAAAGTCCAGCTCCCGGCTCAGGACAACCCCAAGAATCCCACCATGTGCCTGAGAACATTGCCCAAATGCTCCTGCAACTCTGTCAGCCTTGGTGCTGTGACCACTTTCCTGGGAAGCCTGTTCCAGTACCCAGCCACCCTCTGGGTGAAGAACCGTTTTCTAATATCCAACCTAAACCTCCCCTGACACAACTTCAGACCATTCCCTTGGGGCCTGTCATTGGTCACCACAGAGAAGAGATCAGTGTCTGCCCCTCCTCTTCCCCTCATCAGGAAATTGTAGAGTGTATTGAGGTCTTGCCTCAGTCTCCTCCAGGCTGAACAGACCAAGTAAAATCAGCTGCACTTTATATGTCATCCCCTCAAGGCACTTCACCATCCTCATAGCCCTGGGGTCAGTCTTTATGCTGCACCATAGTTTGACTGCAATAGAAACATGGAAAGAAACATTATCCTGCAACAGCTTGAACTTTCTGTAACAGAGGCCAAACTGCTGCTTCTTTAGCCATAGAAATGTAAACCTGGATACAGACAATAACAGAGGATGTAAGGGCTGGCCATAACCCAGCTAAATGTTATTGGGCATGGGGAGAAACTTATTTCTTTAGAAATGAGTTTTGTATGTCTGTTGGAAAGTGAGGTGGCAATTAAGCCTGAGAGACGGGCTCCGCGCCGCCCGCCGAGCAGGTGAGTTCCCGACAGAGGGCTGAGAGTTGTCAGTGTCCATCCCAGCGAGAGCGCGATTACTACCTACGGGGCAGTAAGGTCGCGGCGCCTCGTGAAAAGAGACACCGCAAGATTTTGGAAGAGCGTGGCGAAGCTCTTACCCCCTCCCAGGTCGGATTTGGGGTGTGAAACGTCGCAGAAATGCCCTGTGGGGGGAGGCAGCGCCGCTCCCTTCCCGCAGCCCCGCGGGACCCCCGCGGCCGCGCCCGCTCCCCCCGCTGCCCGCGCCGGGCGGGNGAGGCCGGGCCGCGGCCATGGCCACGGACGGTGAGTGCGGGGCATGGGCGGCATCCCCGGGGAAGAGGGGTCGGGCACCTGCCGCCGGCCGCGCCCCGCGCTGGACCGGGATGCTGAGGGGAGAGGGATGCTGAGGGGAGAGGGATGCTGAGGGGAGAGGGATGCTGAAGGGAGAGGGATGCTGAAGGGAGCGGGATGCGGTGGGGAGAGGGGTGCTGAGGGGTGCTGAGCGCGGCGGGGGACAGCGGGGGAAACAGGGCCCCGCTCCAGCGGCCCGGCCCCTGGGACCGGCGGGGGGCCCCCCCCGGCCAAAAAAGAGGGTCGGGGGGNNNTTCGGGGGTCCCTGTCCTCCCCGTGGCCGGCGGCGGACGGTGCCCCCTCGGCCCCGCCGCCGGTGGGACTCCCCGGGGATGGTGGAGGGGTGTGTTGCCCGTGTGCTGCACGCGGAAAGGATGGGTGCACATGGACACGGATTTCAGGGAGAATAAAGGAATAGGAAAGCCTGCTTCTGAGATATTAATGGAGAACAGGTGTTCTTGTAACCATGGGAGACTTGTCTGGGTCTAGGAACCTCGGAGTTGTTGGGGTTTCTGACCGTGCTATGATACAAATGATTTTAGGGATGATTGCATCCCGATTTTTGATTGATTGATTGTTGTTTTGATTGATGTTGTTGAGCCACCCTGGCTCAGCTCTTGGATGTGGCAGTGGTGCTGCTGCACGGAGGCCAAGTATTTCTCTTAATTTTTCAGATCACAGCACCAGTGAGTTAAAACCTGAATTGTTGCTGTCAGCCAAGGTCCTGAGAATCTCCTCCTGATTTACTATAAAAATGACAACTTCAACACTTCTTGGAGATTGCCAGGTTGATTTTGCTCTATCTTTTGCCAGGTTTAGGGAAAATAATCTCATAAGTCTTTAGGAGACACATATAGCACTGTACAACCTCTCAAAAACAAAATTCTAGACTTGAGCTTTTTATTAAAATGGTTTGGCTTAATGGGGAAGTCCAGTTTCTCTCTTACTTTTGTCATTTAGTGATATTCATTTGTGTTTGCTGTTCATCATTTCCTTTCTAGGCTGTGTCTCCAAGGAAGGGTCATCTCAGGCTGATGGGTGGAGTCATAGATTCTCCACAATGTGGAATTGTTTGGTGCTTCAAGGTGGCCTTAGGAGAATTAGGAACTAACCTGATTTGTTCAGAGTAATAGTACACTGTTACCTAGCAGAACCTGTCCTTTCATGAGTTAGATCCTCAAAGCAGCTGATTCTTCATCTGTTTGAAAATTACTGAATGTCTTGATTGATAAATAGTAACCTGAAATAAAGAAGACTGGAGGGAAGCCTAATGTTAAAATGAGTAAGGTGGCATTCCTTGGACTTGGTGTACTTGTATTAAAGTCCACTCAGATACATAAATTCTGATTTTTACTGAAGTGGGAAAATCTACCTTGTTCTTTTTAACATTATACCCAAAATACACCTCAGCAAATGCCAGCCTTTTCTGTACTTGCATGGAGCAGTGGACTGTTGGGTTTTTTCTTGACTGGGGAGATCTGGGAGGAGCAGGGGCATCCTGATAGCTCAGGTGATGTTATCTTCTGTCCTTGTGTCAGAGCTGTTCCTCATAGAAGGGCAAAAAAGCCAGAGACTCTCTTCCTCTGTGATTCTGGGCTGCCAGAAGAGGTGGCAGTGATGACTTGAGGTGATCAGAGATATGTGTTACAGCTGTCTGCTCTGGTTTTTATTGCTAAATAATTCATTTCTCCTGCTGGCTTGAGCATAAAGTGAGGGAAGTTTGGTTTCCAGTGACTATGGCTTCAGCTCAATTGGAAATGAGTATAGCTTGGACACTGTTCAGGTCAGTGCTAAAGAGAACTGTGGATCATTTGAATACACTTCTAATGGTTTTAATTAAAGGCCCAGAAGCAGGCTGTCCCCATGTGCTGAGAGACAAACCAGAAGGGAAGAAGATTGGCCTAGCTGAACAGAGAGCTTTGGCTGGAACTCTGGGATAAAATAGAGATACCACCTTTGGAAGAAGGGGCAGGGAACTCAAGAGAACTACAAGGATGTTTCGAGGTTGTGCAAGGGGAAAATTAGAGGGGCCAAAGCCCAACTAGAACTTAATCTGGCTACTGCTGTAAAAGACAGTAAATAATGTTTCTATACACACACCAGCAAAAAAAGGAGGGCTAAGGTGAATCTCCATCCTTTGGGTGTTGGGAAAATAGTAACAAAGATTGAAGAAAAGGCTGAGGTACTTAATGCCTTCTTTGTTTCAGTATTTAATAGTAAATTGTTCTCAGGGTACACATCTCCCTGAGCTGGATGACAGAGATGGGGAGCAGAATGAAATCCCCATAATCCAAGGGGAAATAGTCAGCAACCTGCTACACCACTTAGACACACACAGGTTTATGGGGCCAGATGAGATACATCAAGGATGGAGAGGGAGCTGGTGGAAATGCTCACTGAGACATTTTCCATCATTCAACAGCAGTTCTGGCTAACCCAGGAGTTCCCAGGTGTCTGGACTTTAGCAAATGTGATGCCCATCTACAAGAAGGGCTGGAAGGAATATTTGGGAAACTACAGACCTGTCAGTCTGACCTTGGTGTCAGAGAAGCTCATGGAGCAACTCACCTTGAGTGCCATCACACAGCACATACAGGACAGCCAGTGTGGCAAGCCCTGCTGAATTAACCTGGTCTCCTTCTATGGTAAGTTGACCCACCTAGTAGATAAGGAAAAGGCTGTGGATGTTGTCCACCTGGACTTCTGTAAAGCCTTTGATGCCATTTCTCACAGCTTTATCCTAGAGAAACTGTCAATTCATGGCTTGGACAGGTGCAATCTTTCCTGGCTAAAAAACTCTCTGGCTGGCCCAGGCAGGGGTGGTGAACAGTGCTGCAACCAGTTGGCAGCTCATCACAAGTGGTCTCCCCCAGCACTCAGGCCCAGGCCCAGTCCTGTTTAGGGTCTCTAGTGATGATCTGGATGAGGGGATCAAGTGCACCCTCAGAAAGTTGGAGACAACATCAGGTTGGGTGGGTGTGTTGATCTACTGGAGGGCAGAAAGGCTCTGCAGAGGGATCTGGACAGACTGGATCAATGGGTCGAGGCCAACTCTATAGGATTCAACAAGACCATGTGCCAGATCGTGTACCTGAGTCACAACAACCCCAAGTGGTGCTATGGGCTGGGCACAGAGTGGCAGAAAAGTGCCTGGCAGAAAAGGATGTTGGAGTGCTGGTCAACAGCAGCTGAATATGAGCCGAATATGAGTGTGCCCAGGTGGCCAAGAAGGCCAAGGGCATCCTGGCCTGTACCAAAAATAGTGTGGCCATAAGGACCAGGGCAGTGACCATCCCCTTGTACTCGGCACTGGTGAGGCCTAACCTTGAATCCTGTGATCAGTTCTGGGCCCCTCATGACAAGAAAGACATTGAGGTGCTGGAGCATGTCCAGAGCAGGGAACGGAGCTGGGGAAGGTTCTGGAGCATAAGTCTGATGAGGAGCAGCTGAGAGAGCTGGGAGGGGCTCAGCCTGGAAAAAAAGATGCTCAGGGGTAACCCTCTCACTCTCTACTATTCCCTGACAGATGGTTGTAGCCAGGTGGGTATCAGTCTTTTCTCCCATGTAACAAGTGAGACTAAGAGGAAGAGAAAACAAGAGGAAATGTCAAGTTGTGTCATGAGAGGTTTAGATTGGATATCAGGAAAAATTTCTTCACAGAAAGGGTTGTCAAGCCCTGGAACAGGCTACCCATGGCAGTGGTGGAGTCACCATTCTTGAAGGGATTTAAAAGATGTGTAGATGTGGCAACTGGGGACATGGTTCAGTGGTGGGCTTGGCAGTGCTGGTTGAGCTCTATGATCTCAGAGGTCTTTTCCAATCTAAATGGTTTTATGACTCCATGATATCCTCATAGTATTAAGACAACTCTGTACATTTTAAAATAAAAAACCTCCCAAGAGAATATATTTAAAAGAGAAGACATACATGTGACTGTTCAAAGCAGTTTTTAAATACTGGAAATACTGGCTTTCATTTAAAAGTTCATATCATTGTATTTTGGTTTTGGTTTTCTTCTCTTGTTTCATTTTGATGTAACATTGCTCAAATTCTTGCTAATAATAGACCTGCATCACATCTGGCTGTGTTGAAAGCAAATCTTTAAAAAAAAAAAAAAAAAAGCCTGCTTTGTGGAAAATATTGATTGCAATTGCATGTTCTTTTCCAAATATGTGAAACACTGGTACTTCTATAAAGAGCTTGTGCTTGTGCTTATGCACCTGCCCCCATGAGAAAACATTCACATACACAGTCAGACTTCAAAGTAAATTGGAGAACATTTTAAATCTGTTTCCTTCCTGTTTTGATTCAAGTGGAGGGTATTCTCCTGAGACGCTGCCTCTGAGGAGAGTTTGTTTTTCACAAAGATAGGCAACTTCATATGCCTTGGAGGAGAGGGTGGAGAGTGTTTCACTGAAGAGCTGGGATGCAGTTTCAGAGGTGCAAGCAGTGTTCCTTCTTCGAAAAAAAAAAAAAAATCTAAAGGGCCACTGGGCTTTTAAAAATACAGGTTTGAAGACAAAAATGAATTACCAAAACCAAATATTTTTGGGCTTGCAGGACACCTTAAATCAAATCTGTCCCCGGAGCCTTGCTCATGATGGCTGTAGCACTGATTCAATATGCTTAGGTCACCATGAGATGGGTCCTGTTCAGTGCAGACAGGCAATTATGGAGGAAAGCTTGTGAGTGTGGTGGTGTGGCTGTGGATGTGCTGGCCCCGTGCTGGAAGCGCTGTGGCAGTAAGAGTGCTGTGAGCTGTGTCAGGGTTTGTGAAATGCGGATCTGTGGCTTGCCTCTGCTCTAAGTAATGAAGCCAGCACTTCCTGAGGGACCCATCTGCAGGAGTCTGCGATGTTTATTGCCTTCTTGGAGTGTTCTTTTAGTTTCTGAGCACGTGGGAAACAAGTGTGTTCCATCTGCTCTGGTTAAGTCCTTCCATGGTGCTGTTCAGCTGTAGAGACGACTCTTACTTAAATAGAAGCAGTCATAATTATCAGGGGAGATTATCTAAAACATTGGGAGGCTTTATTTTGAAAAGCAGCCTCTTATGTGCCTTAGGCAGGTTGAGGTCATGACTGGAGGGGCTGAGTAGTCATTAAGTAGACCTTTTGTTCACGTCCCATTTGTATGATCTATTGTTGATGGCTCTGGTTGTGCACTGAGAAAGTTTGATCAATTATTCAGCAAGGGCTTGAGTCTAATCTGTCTCGAAGCTGGGAAGCCACTAACTCTACAAACTGGTGCAGTTGGTTGCTATTTAGAGACTCAGACTTTGCACAGACTGTTCTTCATGTAGTTTTTGGAGGTGAATTCGCAACTAGAGGAGAACACAGTTATCAGCCATATATCTGATGTGTGTATACCCAGCGTATGATGGTGGCTGTAAACAAATCCAATTAGACATGTTTTAATTAGTCATGGATATACTGCGTTATCTATGTTGTCTGGAGTGGACTTCTTGGATATCTTCCTTTTTTATGTGTGAGATAGATTGGTTTTGTGTTGGAGGGTTAAATTAGTGGGTAAAAAGCTGGTTAAAATTGCCAATAACAATGTTGTCTGTCGGTGGCTGCAGAACTTGGTTAAAGCAATGAAAAGTGACCTTTGTGGCAGCCTTCTCAGTGGGTATGAGAAAGACAAAATACCATTTGTGAAGTCCCTAGAAAAGCAGCTCACAGGAATCAAGAGGGAAAGGACTAGGAGGGGAGTTGAAAGAGTAATGGTAGATTGCAAACTGCATAACCATGCAGATATTGTACAAAAACTAGGATGATTCCTCCCTGTGAAAGCTCAGGGCAAGTTCTGAGACAAGCTTATGTCCTCATTTTGGGCCAAACAAAATTAGGAGCTGTGCTTTTAGACATGCTGAAGTTTCAGCTGATTCACAGGATGTACAACAAGAACAACTGGAAAGGGGTGCCAAGATTTGGTGTGGATAGAAAGATAAGCCTGGAGTGAGGGCAGAACTGTGGATCATGAACAAAAAATTGAGACTGAGGTGGAAAGGAAGGCAGAAAAGAAAGACTAGGTCTCCAGAGAAGCTCAGGGAGGAGGGCATAGAGGAGAATGGGAAGTCAAAAGGAGATAGGAGATAGGATTTCAAGAAGTGTATGATTGCACCAGAACCAAATGACAGGTGGAGGAGGAGGTTGGACAAAGTAAGGGTATTGGAAGGGTATCACAGAGCCCTCTTTCCATATAAACCCACAAAACTACCCTTGTTCCTCCTTCTTGTGAGATCACAGCTGCCTGGAATGCCTGTGCAGAGTAGCTGGATGGCATCTCTTCGTTAACACAGTCCCGATTTCTGGCTTGGAATAACTTGTACGACTCTCTGGTGAAAGCTCCTCATGAGAGGAGGGCAGAGTCTCCAAGCAGCACTGGGGAAAAGCAAAGATGGAATGGGGCCAGTTTACTTTCTTCCTTAGGGTACCTTACACCATTCTGACCCCTCTGTATCACAAGTACCTTTCATGTTTCTCTTGGCCCCTTGAAGGAGGCCTTTAGGGCTGGGACTTTGTTGGTATCAGTATATCATTATAGATAACATTACAGAATGAAAGAATGGTCTGGATTAGAGGGGGCCTTAAAGATCATCTGTTCCAACTCCCCTGTCATGGGCAGGGACATCTTCCACTAGACCACTCCTTGCTCTGGTTCTGACTTTGAGACTGACATTGTGCTTCCCCTCCACTAGACCCTGTGCTCTTTCTGTAGTACTCTGTCATGAAATGTGTTATATATAAGCTTGATTTTACTATTACCTGTATTATTGTTTTTATTGAGCTTTTGTGACTCAAAGGTACAAGATACTGAGTGCCTCCAAGGTGGGGGATCAGTCTTAATTTGCCTTCATTGACTTTGATAGGGTTTGAAAGCATCTGGGAACTTGCAGATAGTGTTTACTCCCAGAGCTGGCAGACAGGTTTTAAGATTACTGTCATTCTAAAGGAATGCAGGTTTGGAGATGCCAAAACTAGTTTTTTTGGTCAAAACTGGAGTTTTGAAACACTTAAGCATTTCTTACAAAAATGTGGAAATCAGAATGTGGTTTACATCTCAGAAGTGTCTAGAGAGCATGTTCAGATAATGTATATAAACTTTAAGAACATTCTCCCAAACGTTTCCCATTGCATCATGCTGAGACCCAAGTGTTTGCACAGTTGAAACAAAAATGTTCAGTGACTGAACCAACACCCAGTAATTTTAACACAGATCTATTCAGCCCTCTGTAATATCTTGCTGCAATTGAAAGAAGAGAGCTTTCTGAAAGAATTTATTTTTCTTTGGTGTGGTAATTCTTCAAGTGTGGGGAGAGGGTTTCTACAGATAGAAAGCATCCACACAGTGCTGATTCCTGCTGGTAATGTGGATTTTACCAGAATATAAGCATGTGGACCACTGTTTAAAGGTAATTATTTGGATCTTGAGATCATTGTCTGCAGCAAAGAATTTATAATGTATTTATCAGAAAATGGCAGGGGGTCATGAAGCATTGTCTGTTTTAGAGTGGGTATTTTTTCTAGTATCCTAATCATTCATTGGAATCAAAATTTTCCATCAACAACTTTTGTTGAAAACACTTAAGAAGATTTGTTGTCTGAAATCTGTTTTGCATAACATGCCATGGTTATGCTTTGTGTTTAAAAACTTTGAGTCAACCCTGAAGAACAACACAGTCACCATGAGTGGGAGGGTTTTATCCTCTTTCTTGTTTTGCAGCACTTGAAATCTTCTGAGCTTCTTTTCAGAGGAGCAGATAAAAAGAAAGAAGGACTTTTTTTTCACTGCCACAAGGACTAGAAGGTTATTTTTTATAGGAGCTGAGATTCTCACCTCGTAATTTACTTCAGATCTATGCATTTAGGTAAAATACCTACTAGTATTTGATGAGGGTGTAGATTTTAGTTGGTGAAGTTGTGATAGTTGTGTTTGAAGTCTTAGAAAAACATGCATGCTCCATGAAGCAGCTGTATAATTACAAATTATTTTATTTTCCGTTTGCAAAAACGACTTTAGAATTTCGGTAGCATTGGCACTCAGTTCTATCCATCAGTCCTCATGGGGATGATACAGCTGTGTGGTGAGCCCTGCTGAGAAATTAGTCCAGGAGGTTCTGGTGCTGTACTTCAAAGTAAATGCTTGCTGAGGTTTCACTGGAGCTGTAATAGATGAGATGTACAAATGCTCACAGCATTTTGCAGTGCTTTGCTCACAGCACTGCTCTGGGGTTGGTTCTGCAGTTTGCATTACTTGATTTGCTACCTGCATTTCATATAACATTAACAACCCTTCCCCCCCCCCCCTTAACTTGGGATTTCATATGGTTGCATATGATGTATCACAGGCTTTTCAATGGAAGCAGAGTGCATTTCATGCTGAAGTCAAAAAACATCCTGTAAACAACTTAATGTGTGTTTCTATTACCATAATTTGCGTTGGGAAGTTCTGCCATGTTTTTTAAGGCAGTCCACAGTGAGGGATCTGATAGCCTGCACTCTATGCTATTTGTGATGCTGTGCATCAAGGTGGTCAACCTGCCTGGTTCCAAGAGCCGTGTGCTGGTGTTGTCATGCAACTGAACCGTGTGACATGCACCTAATGTCATGGAGAGCCTTAGTAAGGACACATCACAGGTGAGAAGATAGTGATCCCTCCTCTCAGTTACAATCTTGACTGTAACTGATGGTCTCCTCATTTGAGCCCAAATACCAGCAAACCTCCCACCTTTTTCATTACACAGGAACCCTCTAGCTGGCCACGTTATCTGGTCTGTCCAAAACGGCAAAATGACCAAAGGGTTGTAATTTAGTAAAGACAAATTGAAAGTCCTACCCTGAAGGAGAAGTCGTCAAACTGATGATTGTCCTGGCCATGCTGGTACAACTCCATGAGTCCTGGTTTTGTGCTGCTCATGGATTTCCTCTTCGTCACTGGGGCGTGCTCTTATGTATTCTGTGCCGTGGAAGTCAGAAGGCGCAAAGAAGGCAGGAGATGTGCTGTTCTCTGCCTCTCTGAAAATTGGTTTTGGTGTGTCTGAATCACAAAATGGTTTGCGTTGGAAGAATCTTTGAAGACCATATTGTTCCAACTCTCCTGCCAAGGTCAGGGCCACCTTCCACCAAACCAGGTTGCTCAGAGCCCCATCCAGCACTTCCAGGGATGGTGCATCCACAGCTTCTCTGGGCAACTTATTCCAGTGCCCCACCACTCTCACAGTAAAGAATTTATTCTTAATATCTAATCTAAACCTACTCTCTTTCAGTTTAAAGCCATTACCTCTTGTCCTATCAAGAATAAGATCCTTCAGGAGCACTTTCTCATATGGTGTTGCTCAGCAGCCCTTGCCTGCTGGGAGTCACTGAACACCATTTGAGTGTCCCTTGCCAAAACCAGAAGATTAATCATAAGCAGTCCAGGAGTTCTTGAGTTCTTTTGGAGCATTAAATCCATGACTAGATGGTTCCAGAGCTGTGGCAATGGAAAATTGGGAGCTGGGCTTGGCGTACTCACTTGAGTTGGAGACACTGAAGGAACGTTTCCTTCCTAGGCACTGCAGCAAGATCCATGAGCTCTTGTCAGATAATAAAAAGAAGAGTCACACAGATCAGCCAGGTGTCTCCATGGGAATCCCTGCAGTCAACAGACCGTGGGAATTGTTTTAAGTCAGTCAATGTAAAAAGTGGAGTAGCATAGAGTGGAGATGTGCCCCTTCCTGACACTGTAAAGAGGAGCCTTCAGGTTCCTGAACTGCTGCCTGTGTTCTCAGTTTAACATCAGCAACCACTGGAGCATGAGCAAGAAGTCAAGATTGCCTTGTGTTAGGAAACTCTCTCATTAGTGCACCATGGAGTTCACAATGGACTTGTGCTCCTTTGGTGCTGCTCTTTGGTCCGTTGATCATTTAACTGGAGCAGCTTCAGCAGGGTGTACTGACAGTTAATTCCTCAGGATGACTCCACAGGCCAGGGCGGTGTGGATCCTGGGCTTCAGATCCTTCTAGGCAAAGCCAAGACTTCCACTAGGGCTGTCCCATCTTGTAGCCACACAACTGTTGGAGGAAAGGTGCTGCCCACTTGATCTCATGCAGTGCTTCATCTCTTTGGTAATAGATGAGCTCATCAGGAAATGTAGGCAGAAGTTTCTGTGCTGTGGGTTATGGGAAGGATTAGGTATGAAAGAGTTCTGCTGTTTTGGTTAATGCTGTCATGGTTTCTGTGAGCAGGTGGGTGCCCGGCGAATTTTAATGCAAAAAATGTCAGATCCCTAGGATTAGGTGTCAACTGACTAATGATTTTGAGGGATGCAGTCTTGAATTTGGCACCTAAAAATAGCAGGTGTGTGGGACTTTGACACTGATTTCCTTTGAGAACTGATTTCCTTCTCTGGGAACTTTAACTTTGGGGTTCTGTTGGTGTTCAATTCTAGTATGCAAATACTGATTCACCAAATCTCACCCCAGGGCCTCCCTGTAGCATTTACTGTGTAAACTTCAACTAATCAGGTGACAATTGGTTGCATGATGCATAATAGGGTAAGGAGTTTGAGGCCTAAACTTTACATGGCTTGCAATGTGTTTGTACCATGATAATCCCAGGGTAGCAGTTGTCTTACCCTCTCTCCTTTATTTTTCTTTTGAAACCTAGTCCACTTGTTTTATAGTTACTTGAGCTCATCACAAACATAAAAATAGCTTCTCTATTTAAAGAGAACAGATGGTTTTTCTAATGATTTTTTCCTGAAGATTGAATGAATTGTGCTTGAGTCAGAAACTGCCAGCTCATAAACGTATGTTTTGATTAGAGGAATGCTTGATTAGGTTAATTGAGTGTGATTCAGTGTGATGTACATTTGGCCAACTTAAAAGCTTTCCAACTTCATCTTGGATAGAGGTAGCAGTATCTCAGTGTTTGTATTTGCTCTCTCATTTCCAAAAACATTGTCTAAGGAGTAATGAAACATTGAGGGGACACTACTGAAGTAGTGCGGGAAGCTAAATTGTTTATAAAACAAAGAACAAAACAAAAACCAAAAAAACCCGAACAAACCAAAAGCAGAAAACAAAAATCCCCCATGTTTTTAGAATGACACAAGCAGGGAATCCATAATCAAGACATATGCAGGCATAAAACTTGCATTTTATTATGCTATAAATAATTATTTTAATCATGGAATAAATTAGGTAGGAATAGAAACATTCAGGTTGGAAAAGAGCTTTAAGATCATCGAGTCCAACTTGGGGAGTGATCCAGCTCTGAAGTAGACTCACAGTGAGTGCTCAGGTGAGTGGCTCTCTGAGCTCCCTGGCTGTACTGAGTGCTGGTCCACTGGCTGCGATGGGAGCTGGGATGCCCAGTGCCCACCTACCTGCAGGAGACTGGTTTTTAGCGTCTCCACTTCGAACTGAGGTTCACCCTTGCTGTGACATCCATGTGCCAGCTGAGTGCCTGTAGCTCCAAGGAGCTGCTGCTGGAGATACCAAACTCAGCGTATCCAGGTATCTCTAGGGACAGAGTTGCAGGAAAGGGAGGGCAGTTGAAGAGGGACAAGCCAAAAGAACGTAACACTTGCAGAAGGACTGGGAAGCATTTAGAACACCAGGACATGCTTGTCCATTCACGTCTTGTTCCTGACAGTGAGGTCTTTGTCATCATTACTAAATTGTAAACTCCTTCCTGTTTCCACCCAAGAGGCTTCAGATGAACATGTCGTATTCAAATCCAAACCAAGAGACAGCTAAAGGTAGTCATGGGGAACCAGCCTGAAGGACAGAGGCAGAGAGTAAATTGTAGAGTACGTTTACCTTTGGGAAGTCCCTGTGTCGCGTCATGA
Organism: Pachyramphus minor; assembly: GCA_013397135.1. Lineage (NCBI taxonomy): Eukaryota > Metazoa > Chordata > Aves > Passeriformes > Tyrannidae > Pachyramphus > Pachyramphus minor. Next base: position 356,935 of record VYXB01010746.1, on the reverse strand, counting down.
GACGGAGCAGAGACTTGGTTACACTGAGCCTTGCTAAGCTAAAGACTTCAGGGTTGTGTTTGTGACATCCAGGATAATGTGCCTTTTAGCAGACAAGTCAGATTTTCTGACTTTAATAGAAAAGGTGACATAAGATCCTCTGAGCAGGCCCAGTTGTCACATGAGGTGCTTTAGTTAGGCCATGGAGTGAGTTTAATGTGCTGTAACCTCCATGCAAACTCAAACCCTGTAGGGCAGACTACAGCAGAGATGATGTGGAGGTTGGGAAAATAGACACAGTGGACTTGTGCTCCTTTGGTGCTTCAGAGAATAAGCCTAAACCCCAACTTCTTCACTCTCTCATGATATTTGCTGGAGTCTAAGGGATCATCATGTCTCCTTGAGACCTCAATCCTCTTCCAGACGCTGGCATGTAGCCAGAAAAACTCTTAAGAGCCCTGTTCTGTTCCCTTATCTTCTGTGACTAGAAATGGGATACACAAAGTGCAGTTCTTGATGTTCCCACTGTCATCCAGCAGTTGGTGTGGCCAGAGATGCTTCATTTCCCATGACTGTGTAAGACTGAAAAATAAATTCCAAGCTCTTCGAGAGGGTCCTGACAACCATGTAATTCTCAGCATGTCTTTTAGCAACGAGGCAGTCATTCTTTTATTTTATTTCTTTTTCCCCAGAGCTCCTTTTTCCTGCTCTACTTTCCCCGTATGGATCACGAAGCTGAGACCTTCTTCTCCAGACCTGATCTCACCATTGCTTCAGTGATGCTGACTGGTAATGGACAGCAGGAGGCTGGCTCAGCCACGTCTCTGTGTTCTTCCGAGGGTACTTTGTGTGTGTGTGTGTGCACTTTCAGGCACGGATCTGTTACGTATTTGAAATGAATCCCCTCCCACAGCAATTTGATGTGGGCAGTGACAAATCAAACAAAACAGGCTCTATCCTTATTTCACCCCCTTTTTGTGAGCAAAACTGTATATTTCAAAACAGCGAGGTAGATATCACCTGTTGGCACAGTACATGGGCTGCTCGGGTGCAAAACTAATAGGGGTGAAGAAGAGGTGTGGGATGATGTGTAGAAGATGTTCCACCAATCCCAGTGCAGAGGGATGAAGTGTATCATCCCACCTCCTGCTACAAGGGCGATACAGATGTGTCCACGTGGTTGTTGGAACGTGACACTGATGGAAGGCACTCGCTGTAGTTTTAGTATTTTAGGGCTAAGGTGTGTTTTGTCCTCTCCTTGTGGAAGAATGATATTAGTCAGCCACATGCAGGTGGATATGTATGTATGGTAGTGAGCTGTGTTAGAGGATCTTTCATTATGAATTTCAGAGAAAGGAGCTAAAACCAATTTAAAATCAAAGAAAGCACTCATAGGAGCAATATTCATCTATCTCTAGCATTACACGAAGTTTGAGTGCAGCAGGTCCAAGTACTGCAATTTTCCATCTTGAAAGGAGCCAGGTAGATTCCTCATCCTGTGGTCTGAGTTACAGGAATAGTGGCTTTTGAGAAAGGAACAATTAAGAGAAAAATACGATATTTATTTTTCTCTTTGCTAACATCTTTATTTCTGTAGAAGATAGAGACACTGATGTTGAAAGTTCTAAAATGCAATACCTTATTTCATAGATGTGACTTTATAAATAGCAGCGTGGTCAGGTGAAATACTCTCAAAGTAACACAACAACCACTTGAAGAGTCTGAATTTGAATTCTTGTCTTAATTAGTGGCCACGCATCATATCTGGTAGACAGCACTCCACTCTGTGGTGTCTTTATAGCCATTTTTGTAAGAATTTGTGTCTAGATGCTGGAATAAGAAAGTGAGAGAGGCTCTAGAGGGCAGTGCAGCACCCCTGTGATGGGAGTGCCTCAAGGGTTCTTTCACAGGAATCTTACTCTGCAGGATGATTGTTTCAAATAGTTAAAAATAATAAAGAATTAAGTAGAAGTTTTCTGTCATTTCAGAACAAATTTTGATAGATGAAAATTTTTTGCACTAAGAAAACTTGACCTTCTTTTTGGAGGAGCTTTGGGCAATAGGCTGGCTGTACTCATGTTGAAAAGGTTTTAATATCTTGAAAAAAAGTTTTATAATATGTGTATGATTTAAGGAAACAAACAAACCAAAACTCATCCTTCCTGTGCATCTAGCAGGGTCCACAAAAGACCTACTCATTTTCACATTGTTTTCCCCCTCCTCCAGGACGGTCTTATAATGTAACACATCCTCTGACTGGAGATGCTCTTGTTTCCCTTGTAGAGAGATAAATCAATAAATCATTGTGTCAGCAGAGCACAGCTTGAAGCAAATCTTCCCTGTGCTGGAAGGTTTTGAATTAATTTTAGGTGGGAGCTCAGATGTGCCATACACACGTGTCTACTGATAATGTTGCAGGGCTGCATTCAGAATGACAGGGTGGTGATTCAGTGTGTCAACCTGCTCTTCAGGATGTCGAGCCACAACCTGGAGGCTGCCTGTGCTGTCAGAAGGGGTCGGTAGCTCCTTGCTACCCAATAAACATCTTATGTGCAGCTGGCTGATTATCTAATGAACATTTGGTGTGGGTTTCTGCTTTATGAGAGAGTTTAAGTCTCCAGTCTGTGACCTCACACATCTCCACAAAGTGAACCAAACCCTGGATCTGCAGAGCCTGTTGTCCTCTGAGCACTTGCTTGCTGTGAGTAAAGTTGAGGAATTGCACTCAGATGCCCCCACTTCTCTTTGGAAAGGTGCACGTGCCTGTGCATATGTGCACACACACACTCACTTTTCTCCAAGGGTGTTCTGAAGGGGGATTTTGGCTTGCACGACCCTCTTCCCCTGACAGCTCTGAAGCAAATAACAGGCACTTAAAGTAACATCTGCTGTTTACAGCCATCAGCTGTGGCTTTGTCTTTGCTGTCCTTCCAGAGCAAGGTGCAGGAAGTGGGGGTGTGCACAGTCAGGAGGTTGTTCACATTGCCTTTATTCACATCACCTTCAGTGATGGGCATGGAGGAATCAGTGCTGAAATCCAACAGAGAGGTGCTTGAGCAAGGACTGTGCTACCAACATCCCTCTGTAAGTCAGTGCATGATAGATTTCTATTAACTTTCACAGTTGCAGTGCTTCTTCCAAATTAAAATTGACTGCCTTTCGCAGCAGGAAAGAGAAGATTACCCCAAATAGTTGCTCTGGTTGCATGCAAAATTCTGTATGTGGGCTCAGCATTTAACAACTCATACTTTTGAAATACCTATTTGTTTGTTTTCTAAGTAGAGTACATCTTGTTCATCTGTGCTGATGATGATAGGAAATGAGAGATGGGCATAACAGAGACAGGACTTTACATAACTGAGGTGGAAAAACAAGATGCAACATGCTCTCATTTCAACCTGACAGAAGGAAAATTGCTTATACATATTTCCATAATAATATGTTTTTTAAAAATAAAACAATTCTATCTGCTTTATTTATTTCTTCAGTTCTGCCTTTAAAAAGAAAAAGCATTTGAGCCTATAAATGCCACACTTCTACCATGACTTATTTCTCTTGTTGCAGCAATACCTGCTTGCCCTTTCTCCAGTTTTTGGAAGCTACTAGTGGCTTAAGGCTGAAAGCATCTTGTTGCAAAAGGGGGCTGCTATAATGGAGGGATCACAGACTACTTAAGGGGGCTCTCCTGCTCCTCTGGCCTCCAAAGGACCATGCAGTGTCAATAGAGAGTGGTCGGAGCAGAAGCCTTGGCTCCAGCCACCATGTGATGATGTGTCTCAGGCCCTCAGCTCCTGCTGTGAAGAGCAAGTGTGCAGCATTTGGATTGATTCACTCCCCCAGGAAGTGTGGAACATTTTTCAGGGCTGCTGAAAAATGTTTGTCCAGGTGAACTGAACAATCTGCCAGTCAGACCACCCCGGTTTTCAGACACCAAAATGTAATGTTGTCTAGTAGGATACCTATTGGTGCCAGACTTTGTGGATCAGATCAACTGCTGCCTGATGAAGGTTGCATACGTATTACTCTAGTAGAGATTACTGTTAATTTATGTTTGTACCAATTAATTTCCCTATGTGTTTCCTTATTAAATAAGGTATCACTGTAAAGTGAATTAACAGAATGATGCCAAATCCCTGTCTACACGGTCGGCTTCTGAATGAGCCTTTTTATTTCCTATATGGTTTAAAACTGAGCCGTGTGTGCTGTCTTACTTGATTTAGATTAAAGAGTATGAAATCAGCTTAATTTCGTACTGTTATTACTTAAGGCTGCTTTGATTTTTGAAGAAGAGAGATAGCCAAAGGACTTAATGTCATTGAACTGATATGCTGCAAGTTCTTGTCTTTTCTTTTGTGTGCACGCTTCTGACAACCTCTTTAAAATAGGGGACCTCTTTTCTGTACACACTGCTTGGTGTTCTCACACAGTTCCTTTGACTCCCTGATGCTCCAGGTGTTCAGAATTGGATTGATAATAGAGGGGGGGGCAATCATTTTTCTGAAAATTTGAGAGTCAAAATACAGTTGTCAGTTTTTAAACACAGTGAAGTTCTTTATTTCCCCTTTCCCCCCATGTTATTTGGCCTTTTGTTATTGGGGGTGATCTGCAGTGAACTTGGTTGAATTTTGCTTGTTTTGACAACAAGAGATGAAAACCCCAACACCCTCTAAGAAAAAGCTCAGAATCTTAAAATAGAATCCGTATAAGCAGTGCCCGGGCACACAAAAAGTTACTTGTTCTACTAATGAGAGATAGTTCTGCTTCACTCAGCTGGGTCAGTTGGAAACTTAGAAAATCAACGATGATGACTCTGGGCCCTAAAGCTTCTGTTGGTGTCACTACTTTTGTAATTCTTACTCCTGCAACCAGCAAATGATGATCATTTGGAGTTTAATATTCTCTCTTTATGTATATATAGTCTTATTAAAGGTGTGCTCATGGCTTACAGGTTGGGTCTGATGTAACCATCACAGCTCCCTGACTTCGCTGGGATTAGGTTCTACACTGCAAGATCTTAGGTTTTAAAATTAAATGCAGTTCCCCTGAGCTAGTTGTGAGGGCTGCTCCTCAGCTGCTGGGGCTACAGGAATGTGTCAGCTTCAGATAAAATCTGGACAAACACCTGAAATGGAAAGGCAAAGTTGACAGCAGGGCTAGGGAAGGTGCAGCACTCTCCTGTGTGGTTTGGTTCAACACACTTGTTCCTCAAATAATGCTGCCTATTTTAGTGCTGAGTGAAACTCTTTTCTCTCTTATTTGTGAGGAAGCAAGCATCAAGTTATGTGGCAGACAAGCACATCCATGTGTCAGTCATAGCGTGGCAGGGTAACTCCTTTTCATTGTTGAGCTGGTGACATGGGAGAGAGAGAGAGAGAATGTGATGCTGATGATGCTGAGGCTGGGAAGACTGCACCTCCTGGGAGATCCTTTGGTGGTGGGTCCTTTTCCAGGGAGCACAGACTCCTCTGTGCTCTGCTGGGATGGTGTGAATTGCTGTTGCTACAAGTAGAAAGTGCAAGACAGGGACTGGTGGGCGTCACGAACGTAAATCATTCGGAGACTTGACAAGTCTGTTGCAGTTTTGCCAAGTTTTTTGCCAAGAAAGGCTTGGTTCCTGGCTCATCCCCTGAACCTATCTGCCAGGAACATGGAGTATGGGAGCCATAGGGGATCGTGGTGTGGTCTAGACAATTGCTATAAGAGGAGCTTGCAGGTAGTTCACTGTGTGCCTGCCCTGAAGTTTAATGTAGTCATTGCTAGCCCGGTGTGTGGGAGTGGGAAGAGACAGAAGGACCAGCCTGGCACATTGGCAGAAGGTGGATGTAGGACCCATCCTTGAAGCACTGGTAGACACAGAGAGATAATGAAGTTTTCCAGTCTGTCCCTGGGGCTCCAGGGGGAAGCATGACTGTAGTGGTTAGAAGTAAGATCTGTTTATCCAGCATCTTGTCTGTGACAGCAAGCAGTGTCTTATAGGAGCACAGAAGCAGGACTGGCATGAGAGGTGCTTCTCCTTTCATGATTTCTCCCAGCTTTCACAGGTCAGGTGCCATCCCCAACCAAGGGACAGGTGTTTCTGCTACAAACTCCCACCACGTTGCTTCACCAGGATGGAGAGACGCAAACTTCAGGCAGGCAAGGTCACACTGCTTTCCTGTAAATGGCAGGCATGTGCAAAGTGTAATGGATAATTCCATGATGTCAACGACCAAAAGCAAACGTCTTGCAGGGTGTAATTGGTTTCTCTATAGTGTCAAGTGCTTTTATGTGTTCAGCATAAATATCTTTGCATTGATTGGGAGAAGGAGATAAAAATCGATGATTTACAACACCGAAGTGCTTTGGAACATGACATTAAAATGACTCTGGAAGACTTATCTCACAGGGGACATGGTAAATACACAAGAGGTACAGGAAATGAAGAGACTCTTCCCAAGTCCTGAAACCAACCAATAAATTTAATAGAGCCTGTGTTCCTCTGCCTAATGGATTTTAATACTGACTCTCCTTTCGTAGAATTACTCTCTTTTTTATTGTTTAGTTGTGGTTATTTGCCACTCTTATTTGTCTGGATGTTTAGGATCCCAGGCTAAGCAGAGACATTATTGTTTTGTGAAGAAAATCGCTAGCTTGAGCAAAATAGGAACCAAATCCTATTTTAGCCAGCTTTGTACATTAAGCAGTAGAAGAGTGTCTTGACCTATGAGTTCCGAGGAGCACAGATAGTCATAGAAAATAAAGCTGGGCAGGGCCACGGGTCTGTTCCCTTGCCCCACATCCAGATGTACAGTATCTAACTCACTCCTGACAGGTTTTCTTGCTGCGATCTAGGCATTGTATCTAATAGATACAGAGATCAGATAATTCCCCTTTCTATCCATAGCGATTTTTTATTTCCCCTTTCTTTATATCTCCTTGTGTATCATGTTTTCCACCCCCCCTTTTTTTGTGTGTGTCTGTGTGTTTTTTTTAATGAGCATTTAAATTGGTCCCTTTCTTTACTCCCCATAAGCTACCAGACACTGCAGTATGCAGCAATACTGAGAAAAGAGGAAGAATTGCTTTTTGTGCCTCATGCAGGGATGGTCATGGCTCCATACCACCAAAGGCAAAGGCAACCAACTGTATGGGATGTCCCCATGTAAAATTTCCCCTCAGTGGAAGAGCAAGATGTGCAGCCCAGCAGTCAGCTGGACATGGCACTGGTGTCCCTCAGCTGTCTGTGGCACCGCAGTTGCAGGGGACTCTTTATGGAGGAAAGGGCAGGATTCCAGAGAAGCTTACCGACTTTTCTATGCTGTCCTGCAAACTAATCCTTGGCAAGAATACTTAGCTGGGCATTTCTGCCAGGGCAAGACTGCCTCCATGACTTGTGCAAACTGACTTGGAGGCAGCTGAACTCTGCTGAGTCACCTGATGCAGTGCCACATGTGAAGCAGACAGAGCACAGCAATCTCTTGATCTTCTCTTGCAGACATTGTTCCACATCAGCCCAGGGTTCCCTTGTTAGAGCCCTGCTGCAGCTGAAGGCTCTTGCTTAGAAGAGTGTTTGATTCCCAGTACTGCCCCAAGACTAATGTTTTCACTCTGAACAAGAATTTCCCAGTTCTGTTGCAAGTATAATTATCCTGAGGATTATCTGTTTTTTTATGGTGATCTGTTCACATACACCTTTTTTTCATATGAGTGAGTTTGATTCCTCTAGGGCTGGAGAATAAGATACAATTGCAATGGTTTTTGATGGAAGTATTATACGGTGTTCTTGTATTAATCAGGAAAATCCTAAATGTCTTTCATCACTGGCAGCAACTTGTGTGACAAGCTGTTCCCTGGAGAGGATGAATGCTCTGAGCTTCCTGAGGACTTGCAGCCCCTTGTCTGAGAATCTCAACTTGAGTTTGGGCTTTAAAGTAGAAGTAAAAATGGCAAATTTAGGATGAAGGATTTCAGGCTTGCCTGGTACAGGAGGCATGCAATGAAGTATGCAAATGTGTTGCTGGTCTGTTTATCTGAAAGACAGATGTTGTGTGCTTGCATTTCTGTGAGGAGTACAAAGCAGGATGTCCCTGAAATACTGAACTGGCATTGTGCCTCAGTATTAACAAGACACAGCATACAGCTTTACTCTATTCTTGAAATATCTGGAAGTAACAAGGGCAGGAAACCACCTGAAGTAAATTGTCAGTGATGTTTTTAAGAATTTGCACTATGATTGCATGTAGCTACCTGCAGACACAAGGTAAAATGTCAGCTAGATCTAGTGTCACTTTCTTCCTCAAACCTAAACTGAGGAAGAAAAAACTGTTTGCTCAGGACTTTCTGCCTCTTCAGTGCACAGGCCTACTTTTGACTTTGGCTGCCTGCTTTAATTGCTGTTTAATGAAAAAGCTGTAAAAAGCCTGTGGAACAGCCAATAAATCATATATATGTATACGGAAAATTAAAAAAGCATAGGTGTTCCTGAAGTGACATGAGAACAACAGGGGATGTGGTCACCTGAGACCTTCTGACCTTTTTCCCCCAAAATCTCTGCAGGAGCTCCTGTTTTTCCACCTGGCTGATGTCAGAATTGATGATTTCTGTCTCATCATCTCCTCAGCCATGGCTGCCTTTGAATCCAGTCCAGCCCAGCCCAGCTCCTCTGCCAGGCAGACTGGTGTGGGTGGTGCTGACTGTACACTATCCAGCATTGCCAGTAAACTGCTGCCCTAGGGTGAGGCCAGGAGTACTAAAGTTTTTAAGGAACAAGTCAAGTCTACTGCTGAACTGAGGATAGAAACATGCTGTGAACTGAAATAATTAACACTGCTTTGATCACAGATTGCTTTGTCTAAGGCTTTATACAGCACTCTGCTTTATACTCCAGAGTTCCAGGTAAGAGTGAAAGGTGTTAATGATAACTCTTCATTAATCTAATCCTTCAGATTGGCAAATTAGTTCCTGGTTTCTGTCCCTACCACGAGTGCTGGTGCGTGGTCTGAGTTCTACACCTTCCCCATTGTTCCCTCAAGCTCCCCTGCACAGAGGCAGAGGAAGGTGCTGTAACCTCACCTGTGGTTATCATTTTAGGAAAATTGAGTTTATTAGAGTATTTGCATTCATTTGTCACAGAACTCCTGGTAAATGAAGTGAATCTCTCAGTGACAATGCTGCTTCCTCTGTGTTTGTAAGGGACCCTTTTGATTATCTAACTCTCACCTAGGGCTGCCTGTTCTGTTGTGGAGCTCTGGTTTCTGGATTACTCCTGCACACAGGATGACTGGATTAGTTGTGTTGACTTGTTTATACCACCAAACCTATGAAAGATGCAAGGGTAAAAAGCAATTTTGAAGAAACCATTTATAATGCTTTTTGCTAAGTGATTAAATCAATTTTTTTCTTCTTCCTTAGTGCTGCTTTTCTTCCTGTGCCTTTCCCATTGCTACCTTGTGGTTTGGCAAAGAGTGATGCTGGACCACTGGGTGGAATAAATTTATGACAGCTTAAGGTTCGGTTTAGGTGGTCCAACCATGTGGTTGCCATTGGCCAGATAAAATCAGGCAATAATGACCTTGTTCTGGATGGGCATCAGGCATGCCAGGAGTTATTCCAGCCTGCTCTGTTTAGCCATTGTTTGTTTTACACTTGGATTGACAAATGCCAGTCCAGCTCATGAATACCTGTGCTGAGTCCACATGTTAATTATCAGGTCAAGGGATGATCATACAGGACCATGGCACTGATGGGTTACAGGTGTCATCCAAAGGCAGCCAAACCCCATGTTCTGTCTACTCCCATCCCAACCAGTTCAAGAAGGTGATGGCTGTGCCAGGAGCTGAAAGGTCATTGTGACTATTAGGAAAAGTGTAGATGTGTGATGCTACTGAGGGACAAGCAGATGCTTTCTGCCCAGTGCCCAGGTACAGATCCTTGGCAGGAGGAGTGGTGTGGGTTCTGCAGTGCTCCAGGCTGTTGCAGTCTGCTCTGGGAATGTACAGGGCCTGCTGATGTTATTGGGGTTGCTGCAGGTGCCACTGTGTCCCCTTGGCAAGCCTGCCTGTTTTGTGCCATCCTGGCCTGGGGAGCAATTCCTGCCTTATCTGACCAGCAATCTGGTGTGTCACTGGTGTAGCAGCTTCTGGGTGCCACTGGGAAAATGGCAAAATGCAGATTTTGGCTCTGTGGAGTGCAGCAAGAGGGGACATACTGGTTCCTCCTTTTCTGCCCCATCAAGGGAGCTGTAAGGCCCACTTCTGGAGGGGCCTGGCCCCTGGCTAATTTATGGAGGGGTAGGTGCACTGGGTTGGCTTGTGCGTATTTGATTTGATGGGAAGAGAGGGAGAAATACTTTTTTATCCTGTACTCCATTTTCATTCTTTTCTGTCTGTCATCATCTGCTTCTCACTCCTCATGTCTTCTGCGAGGCTGGGACAAACCACGGTCATGGTAGTGCTTTCCCTTCTCCCTCTCCTGCATGCCCTTGGAAGAGCCCCAG
>VYXB01010746.1:124031-345685 GCA_013397135.1 Pachyramphus minor | reverse complement strand
AAGGGCACAGAGATCCTAAGCAGGGAGTCAGCAACCACTGAGCCTGTCTGGAGGAAATGAGGTTAGCAGAAACAGAAGTTTCTGCAGCTTGCCTACCAAGTGACGGCTCAAGTTGGCCCAGGATCTTGGAAACCACTTTTTAGCCTGGGCACTTCTCCATCTCCATCCAATCTGTGCACCAACCATCCATGCTACAGAGCAGGAATGTGACTTTTCCTGGACCTGTCTTGTAGAAGGTAAAGTAGCATATGGAAGTTGATGGCTCAACCTGACTGCAAAATATATCTAAAGAGAGAGAGGAAACATGAGGCCCACATCTTTAAAGAAGGGTGTGTGGGTGCCATTTCCTCAGCAACTGAAGCTGTTGCAGTGTCTGATTTATCTGTGGTTTTAGTCTCCCTTCAACAGCACTTCTGCTGAAGGGACAGTTGTGAAGAAATTTTCTCCATAATAAACTTTCAAGGGAGATCAGATATGATATCAGAATGTCAGTGGGGTTTTTTTTGTTTAGTTCATAATTTGTCAGCACATGCTGATTGTTTCAGATTTGATATTTTTGATTTTGTCCATGAGATTTCTGCTTTGAACCCTGGCAGTGCATTCCTGATATATCCTTTGGTTTTTCTATTTCTATTTCTAAAATTTTCATCATTCTCTCTTCTTTCCTGCTTAAGGTTTTATAGTAATCACCCGTCCTATTTTTGCAGTACCTGAATTTGAAGTTCTTCATCTATTTAACGTAGAAAGTTTTCTGCAGGTAAGAATCCATGGGAAATATTGGCACTTAGAACGTACAGAAATCGAGTCTCAAGGAGGACAGACAGAAATTGAAGTGCTTGTAAGTCTGGAGAACTTCTCGATAATGTTTCTTCCCTCTCAAGGTATCTTTCTGTCATTTGCAAGATTGTGGCAATTCAACCACGGAAGGTAGCTGTGAACACAGTGAATAGGTGGTCATCACTTTTTGTACTCTTGCAATTCAGAATGACAATCCACATCATTAAAACTCAACGCATGTGTACTTGATATTAAATAAATTGGATAGCTCTGAGATTGCTTATTTCTTCCAGGGATACAAGGGTGAATTGAGCCAAAGCAGTTTGCAGCCCGGTGTGTCTCAGCTCAAGGCTGCTAATGATGCATCGTAGAAACACAGAGCATCAGCAAGTCCTTTGTACTTTGCTAATATTTTTCCTGCAGTAACACGAGAGCAATTACAACTTGGAAGGATGGAAGCTGGAAGGCCGGAGGAGACAAAAAAATTAAAAGAGAAAAACAGGATTTCATGAAGTGAAGGCAGGGAGTGTGTGTGGGTGGGTGAGGGAACAAGCATCTGTAAATAGTTGGCACTGACAGCTGCTTTTGAAATATATGGGAATCTGGAAAGAGAGAGGTGGAACAGCTGCAAGGGTGTGTATGGTTTACAGAAAGAAGAGAGCAATGTGCAGCTTGTGAGAGAAGGAGCAAAAGAGCAGAGATAAGCAGGAATCCATGGAAGGGGTGAGAGAAAGTGGAGCAAAACCAGAGTGAAGTTGGGGAAGAAAGAGGAAGATTGAAAGAGATTTTCCGGAATGGATATAAACTGTAGTGCAGATGATGTAAGATTCACTGTCTTGCCAGTGACTGCCAGGGAGAGGAAATTGCTATTGCTGCCTGCCTGTCATTCCAGTCTGTCCTCCCTCCCCCTCTTTTATCTTTTGATTTATCGTAATAAGAAATTGGCCTTCCTAAGAGCAGGTCATAAGACTCAGCCAAGGGATTAAAGCCAATTCTCTGACCTCTGAGCATATTGTAATGCTTGTGAGCCGTTGACTCATCGTCTGTATTGGCAGGTTGATGGATTCCTAACTAGGTTGTTAGTGACATCTCAGTGTTGCTGCCTGAGATGTGCCTTTTGTGTTTAAACTCTGACTTGGAGAAACAAGTTCATTTCAGGCTCTTTGTGTTTCTCTCCTCCTCCTTTTCACAGCTTTTACTTCTTTAAATTAGACTTCTTTTGACAGATCATCTCCATGGTAACTAACAGGACCGGGCTGCCTACAGAAATTGTAGTAATAAAGTGGTTGGTTTTTACACATGATGAAAAGATGATGAAGCACAATGATAGGTGATAAAGACACAGGTAATTGCTCTAGAATAATATTGCTGCCAAGAAGATGACTGAACTCCCACACAGAAGATGAACAGATGGTGTATTTATTGAAATTCATAGGCTGAGGGAAGAAAAATGTAATTGATGGCTGTGTAGGTTTTGTTTCAGTTTACTATGTGCTGAGCAGAGCCAGGAGAGCAGCGTGCCGGCAGATGGAGCCCGTATGCAGAGCCACCGGGTTTTCTCACTGGAGATCAGAATTCCAATCAGATTCATAAAGGCAGAAGAACCACTAATTGCTCTGGTGCATTTTGCTGTTTTAGATCCATCACATAGCCCTGGTTTGTTTTAGAAAGGGTGTAACACTTTTGTAAGAGCAAGAGCAGTGGTAGTAAATTACACCGGCATACCAGGAACGTAGAGGTAGAACGTGGAAAAGTGAACATTTGCAAAACTTGTGCTCAGAGCAAGTTTTCCAAGACCAGGTGTGTGTCTCCGTTAGTAAATGGAAGCTGTGGCTTGTTTGTTAACCTGGTGGCTGGAGACTGTCTTCTGGTATGGCAGGTCTGCTGTGCAAAATTCACTAGAAGGCAAGGGCAGGGTGTTTTCTTCAGTTGCTCTCTCTGTGTTTTCAAGTATAAGATAAAACTGGTCAATTTGGTGTTGATTTAGTAAAAATGTTGGCTGTCTGTGTATGACAGTGCTAGGGATCAAGTTTGAATGATCCCCAACACAAGAAAGACCTGTTGGAAGCAGTACAGAGCAGGCCACAAGGTTGATCACGGGGCTGGAACACCTCTCCTATGAAAAGAGGCTGAGAGAGTTGGAGTTGTTCAGTCTGGAGAAGAAAAGACTCTGGGCAGACTTAGAGCATCTTTGAGTACCTAAGGCAGATACAAGAAGGCTGGAGAGGGACTTTTCACGAGGGCATGGAGTGGACATGGATAGGACAAAGGGGAATGGATTTTAGCAGAAGGAGAGTAAGTTTAGATTGAACATTAAAAAGAAATTCTTTACCATGTGGGTGGTGAGGCACTGGCACAGGTTTTCCAGAGAACTTGTGGACTCCCCATCCCTGGAAGTGTTCAAGACCAGGCTGGATGGGGCTTTGAGTAACCTGGTTTAATGGCAGAGGGGATGCAACTACATGGTCTTTAAGTTCTCTTCCAACCGAACCCATTCTATGATTCTATGACTACATTGCTGTCTTGGGGTTTCTGTATGCATAACAAATACTAACTGTTGGGAGAAGCACTGTTGGGAGGAGCTGAAGTGCTGGTGGCAGAGAGCTGCCTTTCTGGAGCCTCCTCTGTGTTCAGCAGCTTTAGCATCCCTGTTGTTCCCCTGCTAACTCCCATTTTATTGTGATTTATTAGTGATAATCTCTGGGTGCTGTTTAGTGCATCATATGATCCTCTCTTTCTCTGCAGTCTGGTGCTACTTTATTGATTGTATAACTCATTTTCTCATCAAGTTCTGTAAGGAAACCGCTTCCCACTTGGGTTTACATCCAGCTGCACCTACTCACATGTTGACTACATTTCTCGCTCTTGCACCGCAAGGAGCTTTGAGAAGGCGTATAAATAAAAGAAGAAATAGGTTCTTTGTCTTATAATGGTAGTGTCAATGAGATTGAAAATAAATATGCAAGTACTACAGAAGAGACTCTCTTTCCAGGACACTTTGCCCTAGTGAGGAAGTCAAAAGTTGACTTCATAGCGTTTGTGTCAAATTCACTCTTCTTTTTATTCCCTCTCTCCAGATTGGCAGGGCCCCCACAGTTTTTTGTGGCACCTGAAAAAGCTGATTTGCATGCAAATTGCTCCCGTTTAGATTGAAACATTTCTGACATTCTTCTTTCGAACTTCTTTTTCCTGCAGAAAATGAGGGGTAGAGAAAGTTACTTAAGTGATACACCTTCTTCATACAAAATTAAATAGAATTACACTGGAAGTAGAAAGATGTGCTTTTTTGAGACCTGTCAGCCAGCCAACACACAGAGCATAAAGTTAGAGACGCCAGAGAGATGTATGATATAATAAAAGGGAGAAAAGGAAAGGAAGAGTGTGAATCTGAGGACTGAAAGGAGACTGACCTACCAGCTATATCTGAGCAGTTACTCAAGTGCATAAGGCCTGGTTGGAGTTGTATTAACCCAGCCTGGTGACTGTCATTGTGGTGACTGGTTCCTAAGGAGCCTCCTCATTTATTTCCAGCTCTGGCCATCCCTGTTTCTAGATCCAGGTGCCTGAGAGGCCCTGCTGACCTTGGCAGGGCATGGTAGTGTCTAAGGGACCTGGGCAGCCTGGTGGAGTTCTCTGGAGAAGACAGTACAGGACATCCTTCGAAGGATAAGCCTTTCTTGAGAAAAAGGGCTGGATTTGTTAGCTTGAACATAGATTTGTCAGGTGCTTGGTGGACTGGGTGCTGCCAGCTTCTCTGTCAGCCTGTCTTTGTTTGCTGCCCAGCTGCTGGCCTCTTTTCATTCCCCTCCCATTACTGCTCTGCCCTTCACCACTAATTGAGTGTTTCAGGCAAAGCTGGTCAAAACATTTTTATTCAAAACTTATTTTGCTGGCAGCCAAGCTTGGCAGCAGCAAAGAAAAAGATAAATAAAAAGATACTGTCATTTTTCTGTGAGAAATTCTCATTTCAAAGTTGGAAACTGAACTGTTGTCACCCAGTTGAGGGGGAACACATTGCCAATTGCTTTTTCCTTTTCCAGTTTACCTTCTCTCTTTTTTCCTTCCATCTCTGCTCTCCCTCCCCATCTCCTTTTTACCCTACTTGGCTGTATAAAAGCTGTCAGAAAGGTCAAGGAAATCTAGGCTGATGTGGAGACTTTCTCTCCAAGCTGTGTTTTTAATACAAAAAGTAATCAGGTCTTTTTCAATCTCCCTTCCCCCAAAATGTACTGGTTATTTCTGGGCAGGTTTCTGCTTCAGATAGAATCATAGAATATCATGATTTGGAATAGTCCCACAAGGATCATTAAAGATGGACTAAGGCTTCTCTGGTTTCTTTGTCCATCAGGGAAAGCAACAGCCAGTGGGGTGAAGCTGGGCTGGTGCTCTGAGTGCTCGTTCCCAGACCTCTCCTACCGGCAGCAGAATCCATCCATGGAACTCTCTGGGCCTCTGGATCCCACTGCTTGCACGCATGATGAAGGTTAAAAGAAGGATGTTGTTTTGCCACTGCTGTAACAACACTACCTGGTAAAGACAACTACCACTTGTGTTTATCTTTGTGGAGGAGGAGACTTCAGGCCGGAGGAGAGGATTCTGGTATCCTGGTAAATGGAATCACAGAATCTCAGAATGGGTAAGGTAGGAGGGGACCACAGTGGGTCATCTGGTCCAAATGCTCAAGCAGGACCATTCCAGAACACATGGTACAGGATTGTGTCCAGGTGGTTCTGGAATACCTCCAGTGAGGAAGACTCCACAACCTGTCTGTGGAACCTGCTCCAGTGCGTGGACATCTGCACAGTAAACAAGTTCTTCCTCATATTCAGGTGGAATTTCCTGTGCTCCAGTTTCTGCCTGTTCCCTCATGTCCTGTTGCTTGGCATCACCAAGAAGAGCCTGGATCCACCCTTTTGACACCCACCCTAAAGACATTTGTATACACTGATGAGGTCCCTTCTCAGTTGTATCTTCTTGAGACTGAACAGGCCCAACTCTCTCACCCTTACCTCATAAGAGAGATGCTCCAGGTCCCTAATCATCTTCACAGTCTACCACTGGACCCACTCCAGGAGCTCCATGTCTCTCTTGTACTGAGGAGCCCAGAGTTGGATTCTGCCCTCCTGGTAGGGGATTCATTTCCAGAGTGGTGACCTTATGTCTCTCTTCTTGGCATAAGCTGAGAGCACCTCAGCAAAACAAACATGAATAAAGATAATGCTCCAAATTAATGCCTTGCCCTTGTTTAGGGTGAGCTGGGATTATGCAATATCCATAGTTTTGAACAACTGGGTTGCAGGAGCAGGGGACTGGTATTGACTGGTGTGTACATAGCACACCAGTTGGGCTGGCATGGTATGCTGTTCGTTGCTTGGTGATTAGCAGTGGGAATTAGCTTTCAGATACCATTCCTACTCCTGAGCTTAAAGCAAATGATCAGAAAGGTTTATTTGACAGGTAAAATTACTGGAGCAGGCTGTTTGTTTGATTTACTGAGTGAAAGTTGCAAACCAAGCAGTTAATTTTTCATACTTTGTTAACAGCTTGCAATCTTCTGGGTCCAGATTATTTTTAAATGTAAAAATAATTTAAAAGCATAAACAAAAACAGCAATCTGTGGTGCAGTGCCAGAAGAGCGGTTGTGCAGTGTCAAAGCAAAGATCCCTGATGCTGGCTGGTAGCAAGTACCTGGGGAGAATATTTTAGAACAGGATTTGGATATGCAATCCCAGTTTCTGACTATCAGCAGTCTGGTGACTTTCTAACCCAGAGGTTATGTTGGTAGCCTGTGGTGAAACCATAGTCCATTTATCTGTTTGGTTTTGTAAATACCTATGCTTTCAGGCCCTGAAACATCCTGCAGCAGTGAGTTCCATAGTCTTTTGTTGCATGAAACATTACTCCTGTGCATTGTGATTTGTACCTGATACCTGCTTATTTTGTTGTGTGCCATCTAGTTGTTTTCTAGAAAGTTGTAGTTACCATTCATTCCCTATTCGCCACCTCCATGCCACTGACTGTTTTATTACCCCTCCGATCCCTGCCCTGATCACATAATTGCCTCTATCTCACTAAATTGGGATTTTTCTTTGATTAGAAGCCCTTGCAAACCACTCATTATCCAAGATGTCTGTCTCAGGGTAATGCTGTTATAATCTTCTAAGACTTCTACACAGTAGCGAAGAAAGGGGTTGCAGTATGGATTTGTAATGGCAATACTGGTTTTGTGGTCTTACTCGCTAGTTTTCATGATACTTCTTTATTTGCCTTGTTCCTGAACACTGAACTATTTTCAAAGAACTATTTGGACAGTCCCTTTTCTGGATCAAAATAGTCATGAATTGCATCCTTCAGCCTGTTGGCAGGTGACACTGGTGCAAAATTTGGCTTTCCTACTCCAGGTTTATCATCATGAGTGTTCCTTATACACCTTCATCGTCAATGACCTCACCAGCTCTCAGGAAGGTGTCCTATTTCTGCAACACTTGAGGAGGAGTTTTAATTAAATTTTTATGCCATTAGGAAGTTGCTTACCACAGTTGTTTTTAGGTCTGTCCTCCTATGATTCCACACTGAACTTGCCAGAAGTTCATGATCTGTTTTTTTTTTCCTCCTCTGAGCATGATATTCACATTCTGAAGGATGTTCTTTTTTTCCCTTTTTGGCTGCCAGTAATTGGCTTAATCTGCTGTTCAACCCCAAACAACAGCAATTGATATTTTTGGTCCTTTTAAAGTATTTTGAATTAAAGAGATAAGCATCCTGTTACCTTCCTATAGTACCTGTACATGGTCTCCTGAAAGTGTTTCTGCCTTTGCAGCTATACTGCTACACTGATTTTTACATAATTCTCCTTTTTCAAATCCAAGTTCATTGCTTAGATTTCTGTGGGCTTTTGTTTCTTCTGTAGGGTGTTGAAGAATAGCCATTCTTGTGCGTCGCTGGGGATGAGCTGCTTTTCTATTACAGGTTTTTAACTAGTTATTTATAATGTCTAAAAATACAGTGTTTTCAGCACCCTGTCAAGATAGTTTCCCAGTCTGTGTGGTATAACTGTAGTTTCAAATCATTCCTCTTTTCTGTCTGCATACCCAGTCTGCTGTAACCCTGAGGACAGTGTCACAATCTGGTATGTTTTAAACTAATCTTAATCTGTGGTTTTTTAACACTTGGCACCATTTCCCCACTGACCTTGCTTGCTCTGATGTTCTCCTACTTCTCATATTCTGGGAGTTACAGCATTCCACTGGGTTTTGTCTTCCATTGAGCCTTATTTTGCCGTGTCCCCTTTGTGTGAGTCCCTCCTATCCCACACCAGCATGGAGGTGGGACTGCGGTGGATGCAGCCATGAACGTAGTGATAGGAAAAGGGGGGAATGGCTTCAAACTGAAAGAAGGTAAGTTTAGATTATGTGTTAAGAATAAATTATTGACTGTGAGGGTGCCAAGGCCCTAGAATATGTTGCCCCAGAGAAGCTGTGGATGCCCCATCCCTGGAACTGTTCAAGGCCAGGTTGGATGGGGCTTGGATGAGCCTGGTCTAGTGAAAGGCATCCCTGCCCATGGCAGCAGGGCTGGAACTGGATGATCTTTAAGGTTATTTCCAATCCAAACCATTCTGTGATTCTATGATCCATGTAACAACTGTGAGTGGAGAACAGGCTGCTTGTGGGAGAGGGGTCCTTGCAGACAATAAAAGCTGCTGGCACGTTCTCATCTTGTGCTGAAGCTTTTGCTACAGGTTTTGATTTACATCTCTGATCTCCAGCAGACCTTCACCTAATTGAGTAGATTGACCCTGGCTCTTATATAGCAGGCAATTAATCAAAGACTGACTAATCAGCTCTCTCAATGGCTGGCACCTTGCAGAAAGACTGGGAATCACTTACATGCTACCTCTGCAAGCCAGCTCTGAGATTTATGGCCAGTCAGTTCTACTGAACTCTGTGGATTTACTGTAAACTTCAATTATTATAAGCTCTGAAACATAATAAAATATATTATGAAAATTAAAATAATAGAAGTTGCTTTACTTAGCTACCTTAAGTGGGAATTAAAAAGCTAAGTTCTGTAGGTGCTTTAACTAATTATACTCAGTATTTTGACTACAGTGTTAAAATTTAGCTGAATTTATCATCTCTCTCTGTATCTCTTAAATACCTTGAAAACCAGCTGGCTAAGCAATAGAGTCTAAACTTAATCTTTGGGGCTTAAAAGCAGGTTTTTTCAAAGCTCTTAATTTTAATCCAGATAACTGCAGAAGTTAATGTTTGACACTGTTGAGATGTAGAACTTGACTTTTGAGTTAAGGTCTGCATTTACCAAACTGCAATAATCATTCAGTGGTGCTAACTGCCATCAATTAAGAGTTTTAAATTGAAGATGTACCATAAAATAAGATGAAATTAAAGCAGAAGAAATGTCTACAGACACTTGCTCTTTGCCCAGATTCATTTAAGTTAGTGCAGTCTGTGCTGGGACAGAAGCAAAGGGCAGTGAAGAGATAGAGTTGGAGGCTGTAGCAGTGTCCCAAGGGCAGCCAGCCACTGGTGACATCCTCATCAAGAATGACATGAGGGGTTATTTTTTTTTTAATTTTTCCCCAGCCTATTTGTGAACTCCTGGGTGGTCCTCTGAGCCCTATTCTGGTCTCATTTTTCTGCAGAAAGGGGGTAAGCAAACTGTACTTTCTTGTTTTGTTGCTGTTGAGTTTAACTGTGATGCTCCAGAAAACCACATTTGTTCCCTTTCTGGTAACAGCTGTTAAAATCTCTAATTTATCAGTGTTAATGCACTTAATTAAATCAACTAAATTGCTGTGGCCAATTATGTAGGCTGTCTCTTAATGTACTCCACCTTGTTTTTGGTTCACCTTCTCACAATCCTAAGACCTGGAGGTCTTCTGCTGACTTTTTCCAATGTATCCCACAGATGATTGACATGTGGAGCCCAGACACACTCACCTCTGCTGTGTTGTTTATGGATCTTGGTGCCTGTATGGTTGAAGTTACCTGCTTTGGTTGACTTTCTCTTTCTTAACGACTTTTTTGTCCTTTTTGTCACTTCTATGACTTAAAACATGCAGTTAACACTGAAAGCATAATATGTTTTTTGCCCTCAAGTCAAATCCTGAGGTGAACTACCCTTGCAACTGAGCCTTTACTGATGGTGAATTCCCACTGTACATTTTCCTGCACTCTTAGTCTCATAGCTATANTTTTTGTCACTTCTATGACTTAAAGCATGCAGTTAACACTGAAAGCATAATATTTTTTTTTGCCCTCCAGTCAAATCCTGAGCTGAACTACCCTTGCAACTTAGCCTTTACTGATGGTGAATTCCTGCTGTACATTTTCCTGCAGTTAGTCTCATAGCTATCTTTTCACTGTTTTATTTCCTTTAGAGTACTGTTAGATAATTATATTGCATTCGAGTGAGGTTACACTTACTCTGGAAAGACAGTTGGTCTGTTTTAAGTGAGGGTTCCCTGCATGTTCTGGGACATGAGTATTCCCCAAAGCATCTGAGTTTCTCTTCAGAGTTCCTGAAAGTTTTGGAGGACCATTTTTGTGATATCCATTGTTAAAGTATTCACTTCCTCCCTCCTCCTGTCTTGTTTCAGAACACAGCCGGAGCTGGGCTGGGTTGGCAGCACAGCACTGGCATCCTCCTTTCCCCTGTGCTCCAGGGTATGCTCCAGGCAAATCCCTGGCTGTCATTCATGTGTGCTGAGCATGGGCAGATGACGGTGCTTGTGCGGTGTCAAGTACTGTGAAAGTTTTCTGATAACATTCCTGGTGTTTTGGGCTCCTTATTGGCTGCCTGCTCATGCATCTCCAAATGATTTTACTGTGTCTCCTAAGCAGCTGGTCCCTTTCCTTCAGTCTGATACTGCTGCTTATCAGTATTGCTGGGATTGGACAGTATTGTTTGTACGTGACAAGTGTTTTAATTAGCTAAAGTCACTCTGGAGGCATTTTCCTCTTATTTGGCAGTGTTCTGAGTTGGTACATATGTTGCTGTTTGCTGGTTCTTCTTTTATGTTTTATTCCTGGGGTATCTGGTTCTGTCTCCCTCATCTCTCTCAAAATACCTATTAGGGTGAGTATTTCCCTCTCTANTTGTGATCCACAAGTTCTCTGTGTAATCTAATGTTTCCAAAGTACTTTGTGGACTCAGTTGCAAGGTGAAGAACACTGATCATTTGTTTCTTGATTTCTAATCAAAATCTGACATTTTTTTTCTGGGGATTTCCAGCCTCCCTTCATCTCATTTGCAATTGTAGCGGTGTTGGTTTTATTTCTGGCAACAGTCTCTTTCAATGCTGAATTATTTTTTTTTTTCATATATAAAAGAAATCACTCAGCTTTAATTAGAAAGAGAAAATCCTTGCCACTGATTTTCAGGTATCTTAGTAGACATGACCCACCCTTTGGAAATCTACTTCATGTGGAGTTTGAGTTGGCCTGTCTGCTTGCTTTGTTTTCAGGTGTTGATTTGCCCGCTGGCTTGTAACTGCTGGGCATCCCACCAAACTGAGTACTGCTCCAGCCTTTCCTTCTTCCCACCATCACTGTCCCAGCAGTATAAATGTAGGTTGCAACAGACACACTGGATTTCCCCTGAAACTTCTGCAGATTCCTGTGAACTGAACCTCTCAGATTCACTTTGGATGCTATTACATTAGTGGGAAACTGTTTGAATGGAATAAGTTTGCCCTGGGGTTCAAGCTTGTGGAGGACGTTAGAATTGAACCCAAAAACCCATCTGTGAAGTGTTCAGGAACACAAGACTGACTGTAGCGAGCCTGGCCATCAAGCAGCACATACTGGAATAGCCATGGGGAAAATGGTTTGATCAAATTACTGCTTACTTAATAATCTACAGACACAACTTCTTTCTTTGCATACTTCAGCAAACCAGGTCAGATTTCCCTACTACAGGCTGAGTGGGCACGTGGATTTTGTTGATATTTTGGACTATAGGCTCAGCTTACTTTGTGGCTAATGGCTCACAGTTTCATTTCAGTTCGTTTTCAAGCGTGTTTTCAGGTAAACAAGGCATTTGATCTGTGCTGCCTCATAGAAATTTTTGTGAGGAGATGCTGTGGAGTGCAGACACATGTTTGATTGAAACACTGCTTCTGCTAAGACAGTTTCCTCCTCATGAGTTCGGGACCTTGTCATCTATACCTGCCAGCAAACAGCAGATGAACATGACTTAGGCAGAGATGTGTGGTGTAAATATTTCTGACTTCACGCTTGTCTGGCACAGGCACATTCCTTACAGTGTATCCTGCCCATGAACTCTGTTAGCCCAGAGGAGTAGAGTACTGGGAGACACTGGGTGAGTCCAGCAAGACATGCCAGAGATGTTTCACTCATGTATTCATACCTTGGTAAGACTGCCCTGAAGTGTTTTCATAAGCTTGTCCAGTTTTGGGGTTCTTGACTCAGCAACCTGACTGTTGCATGAAGTTTTCTCTTTTGTCTTATATTTCTCTTGAATAGGGCTCAGGACAGAGGGGGAAGAATAATTTGACTTTAAGCCTAAGAAGTGGAAGATATATTTGTTTTTGCAAGTCTAGAGAATGTTGAGAAAGGCTTAATGTAGTGAGTAAAGTGAAAACATGAGCCGTTGCTGCCTGTGTGCAATTTTATTGCTATCCTGCCTTCCCTGCACTTTCATGGCTTTGTTCAGCCAAGTTTACCTCCAGCAAATGCTGTGTGCAGCAAGAATTGTTTTGCAAGGAACTGCAATGAGAGTGGTGTATGCTGAACACTGGTGGAGTGTCATGGCAGATATCCCATGGCTGCTGCTCTGCAAGGGAATGAAATCAGCCACACCAGTGTAAAGCCACTTTTTTGTGGCATAACTGGGCCATGCTGGGTGTGATCTCACACCCAGATCCAGGGCACTCACATTGCCAGGATCCCTCTCTGTCCTTTGCTCTCCAGGAAGGCATGAGGACACACAGGGCATGGGGATGGGTAAGGGGCTGTGAGGGCAACAGGGACAGCTGGTGGCATATTTCCAATCCAAACCAACCCTTTGAGGTCCTGGGGTACCCTCTGGCTTCCTCCTTGCCCCATGGTTTGCAAAGCTTCATTTTTCCCTTTCCCTCACCACTAGATAACAGGGTTTGTGATTCAAATGAGGGCAGAGTGGGTCTGAACCACTCTTGTCTTGGTTTGAGTCAGTGTGGTCAGTCACTGCCTGTCTGGGGAGAAAGATATGTGGCATGTGAAGGCAGTGAGGACTTCATACAGCTTTAAATTAAAAATAGAAATTCAGATCAATGAAGAAGCTTGGCTGAAATACCCTCTCCCCCGCTCTCTGAGAAATGGGAGGCTGGTGCACTTTTAAAGTGAAGAATTAGAAATCAGTTTATGAAGGATTCTCTCAAAGGTGCTTCTTGGCAAAGGGCTGCTAGTGGAGTTTTGAAGAAGAGCATTGCCTACCAGGCACCAGTTTGGCAGCAGATGACTGAAAGGGATCTTGCTTCTTGGCCAAGCTGGAAGCACATCCCGTTGCTGGGGGAACAGCCATGCTGTGGCTCCCGGGTGAAAGGATGTTTGATCTTTAAAATAATGGTGTAAAGGTTCATGTGAAATGCATTGTCTGGGTTTTAAAAATACCAACTTGACATTTAGCAGGACATAAACAGAATATATCTACAGTTTAGCTGGTGGTTGACAAATAATAATAAAAACTGACTAGATCTGGAAATGTATTTGAATTTCTGCCAATTGTGCTCTCGTCCTTTTAGCACAACAGTTTTGGAAAAAAACAACCAGAAAAAGGGCAGCATTGAGTTGACAAGGAGGAGAGTTTATTATCTTAACATTATTGTGCTATTATTTCTGGATTTTTTTTCCATGGCGAAAATGGTGGACTCAAGAGTAAAGTTTAGAGTAAGAACTTCACATATGAGATGAAATGAAGCAGCTGAGTGCATGGGAAAAAGAATGGATGACTTGTACAGACTCCCATTTTCCTCCATAATTATGACAGTCCTGATGAATTCTGGAGAAATTTGAATGCAAGTGAACAAGCATTGTATTTCCACAGAAGAGTTGTTAGGAGATACAGTGAAAGTTACAGAGGGAAGAGTTCAAAAGTAAGGGAAAAACAGAAGAATCATTGGAAAGAAGTTTGGAGTAAGCAACTTCTCAGGTGCAAGAGTAACTCAGTGGCAGTGGCTTGAAGGAGGATGGGTTTCCTGGGTGAACTGTATTGAACCTGAGAGCTTATTTTCTCTCTGGCAACTCATTTCACAGGCTCCCTTCTGGAGATGCTATTTGGACATTTGTTTTCAGTCATGTAACATTGGAACTAATTGTATGTACACAGACCTGTGTGCCCAACTGCCCTGGTCCATTCCTGGCAGCCCATCTCTGCAAATCTCCAAGGGATTGTTGCTCCCTTCAAAATTAGCAGGGAAATTTCCCACTGGCTTAGCAAGTCTCCTCCTGGGCAATGGATGGATGGAAGTTGCTCAATCAGTTGGTTTCAGTGACTAGTCTGACACAACCAGTATTTGTGTTTCCCTTGTTGCCCTGCTGTGCTCTTGCATATTTTTAGCACAGTTCCACAGCCGACGCCTCCTGCTCTGGGACCTCACACGGTTCATCAGCAGGACTGCTCAGCCGTGCCTGGTGTTGGTATCACGGGGACAGGGGAGAGTCTACAAGTCTGGAAAATGCTCTGCTGAAAGACATGTGTCCCCAGCAGTGCCTTTTCACCAGGGCATTGCCCATCCCACGCCTTTTGCATGCAGCCGTCGCGCAGCCCAGGGAACCAGACACCCTCTCCAGTTAGTTGGCTGATCCATGGGGATTCTGCTGTGGCAAGACTCATGTAAGTCAAGGAGCTTGATGTCTGCTCAATAAGGACTTTTTCTCCCTCAGTCTTGAGCTCTTTCTAAGTAGCTTTTATTTTGAAGGTGGCAGTCTGGTCTACTCTTCAAGGGATCTGCCAGGCAGCAGCTTTTATAAACACGATCATCAGAACACCTCTTTTTTTTGGAGGGAAAAAAAGAGTTGCATTAGGAACACCTGCAGAAAATTGCCTGAGGGAGCAGTTTGCCTTAGAGAGGCAAGATACTGCTGAGAGCAGATTAGAGCCAGCTTACAAATTGCTGCAGGCAGTGGGGCCAAAGCTCTTTTGGCAGTGAGCAGTCAGGTCTGTGCACTCTCTTCCTCCCATTTTCTGTCCACCTTCCCCTTTCTCTCTCATGTTTTGAGCATTGTGAGTAGCTGGTTTCAGATATGTGATTTTTATTTTACAGACTTTCCATGTTGTTTTTGAGGAACACCAGGTACTCTAGAAGCTGGAAAAACTTTTTTGGGCCAATTAATAAATTACTGGGAGGAGCTTCAGTTTCACTGGAGAGAGACCTTTTGCAGGCAGAGACAGTGGGGATGGATTTGCCCTGAATGCTGAGGGAAAATATCCTTTCTTCTACTGGAATTCAAAACTACACCCAAAATGCACATTCAAAGCAGTACTTGTGTGGATGGTGAAAAGAGCATGTGATCTCACAGTAAGTATCACAGAGCATTCCTTAAAATATACATTAAGGTTAAAATAAATTTAAAAAGAAAAAAATCACTCAACTTGAAGTCCATTCTCTACCTTTTCTTTTTCTTGGTACATTTTTGCAGTGAAGTGTGACTTGATAAGAGCCAGTCTCCAAGACGAAATCTCCATCTGTTCATGGGTGTTTAGAAGGTCTGTGGCCTGGTATGCATTTGAATCAGTGCTGTGTTTACACCTTCTGCTCTAAGAACAGCTGTAACTCCTGTGTACACAACTCCCTTCAGCAGGCACAGAGCTGCTGCTGGCACAGCTTTGCCCTTCCAGCCTGGGAACCTGCAGTGATGGAGCAGGGCCTGGCTGGAGGGTGAGGAGCACTTCAGGGAAGTAATGACTGGCTGAGGCGCAGCAAGTGCAAGGGGCAGGGTGCTTCTGGGAGAGGAAACACTTTGTTTTAGACTGAATTCCTGCTGTGATCCTTACTTTTTCAGTGCAAATCTGTGGGAATCTGCTGGAAAATGTACATCTGTAAAGTGGATCCAAAATACTTAGGACCAGAGTGTGGATTTAAGCTCAGTAATAAATTATATATCTGTACAGGACAGAAAATAACTTACAAATTCCTGATGAATGAATGGCAATTTTTTTTTTTTAGGCAAATTTGACAGCAAGATTCATTTGAATGAAGACTAGCACTTCCAAGGTGGGAGCAGTAGGAAAGCTACAGGTGAGGCAGTAGTTTTTAAATAAACACCATTGGAAGTGGCACAGGCAGCGTTATCTTGTTTCCCTGGCTAGCATTCCTTTGGTGGCTGTCACATGTTTACCAACCAGCGGGGTTCCTTCTTCCTTGGGATGTTAAATCAACAAACACATGCAGAGAAAAGGGCAAGAGCACCAGCACCACTCCTGTTCTTTAAACTCAGGACTGTGTCTTACTACAACTTTGCCCAGCTTGTGTGAACACCACAGAGTCTGGGGATTTAGCAACCTGTCCCAGGAAGAAAGCTTTGAAATGTGTTATTTGTGAGAAAAGTGTTCTTGGGAAATTTCATTGCTGGTTTGACTCGTTTTGCTGCTTTATGTAGGTGTGATTAGGTAAGTCTCGTGTTTGGAATGCTTTGGGGCTATTTCTTGGTGAGCAGGTAGCTTTCTTGCTTTGTTACTTTGGTGATGATTACAGTTTGAAAAGCAAATCCTGTGTGACCCTCACTTGTTACTTGGATTTTCAGGCTGCTTTGGTTTTCTTGAAATACAAAGGTCTTGGAAATTTGGAGGAACAAAATAGGAGTTAGCCTTCTCTTTTCTGCTTTTACATTGTTCTGTTTCCTGCTATAATATCAGATTTTTTTGTAAAGCAGTAGTAAGACCATGATTCTGGATCCATAATGGGAAACAAAAGTGCAAAGTATTTGCATTCGTGTTAAGCAGAGGGTACATCTGATCACTGTGCAAGGGAAGCCATGGGTGCTTGCAGGTATTTGTGACTGAGGCAGGTTTTAAAAAAAAAAAAGAACTCAATATAGTGTGATGGTTGTGGGAGAAACAGCTGAAGGGATCAAAATAAAGTAGTAAATAGACTTCATAGCTTGACTTCAGTGTGTCTGAAAACATCCCAGGAACACGGTGAACTTTATTCTTGTGGTCCTTTATGTCAAGTGTTTTGCAGAATGTGTGTGTGGATGTTTGCTCACGTGGGCTGGGCTGAAGCATCAGCACTGCAGAAGCCCTTGAAGTACATGGAATCTATTTTAGTCTGTCTCCATTGCATCTGTTTTGGCTAACACTCGCCTCTATCTGCCTTCCCCCCCTTCTCTTCTTCTGGCTGTGAAGTGGCATGGCTCTCCATTTATCCCTGAGAACAGTCAGACGTCACAGCTTGAAAGAAGCTCTGGGTAGATGCTTTGAAACTTGTTAACGCAAATAAATCCTCTGAGACAGTGCTGTGGTCATTCTCATCTGGAGAAGGCCCTTCTTGCAGGTTTTGTAGTGCTGGGACCGTGCCCTGCACGTTGCTTTTACAAAGGAATTATTGAGAGTGGATTACATCATCAACATTTGTTTTCTCTGAGACCATTCCTGCTCCCTGTTAGATCGGTGACCACTCTGCTTTTGATTTTCCATGGCCTGTAGAGTCAGATATATAAGTACCAGGGTTCATCTTTGATTCAGTTCAGCTGAACTTTTCAGTTTCTGGCTGAAGTGAGATTAAGGAAGACTGAGGAGTGCCTGGAACAGAAGAAGGCATGGTATAGGAAAGAATAAACTGGGAAAGCACACATAGGTAGTCAGTTGGTCTCCTGACCATTTAAAACCAGCTCTGGTTCCCTCTTCCTTTTGCCTGAAGGATTTCATTGCTCTTCCCTTCACAGACCCCTGGGTTAGCTGAACAATGACTTTAGTTCACACTGTTCTCTGTGCAGCCCTAGTAACTGGTTAACTGGTTTGTTACACTAATGTGGATAGAGAAATGTTCACGGTGCCATGGTAGGAAGCGGTTGTACTTGCTAAGCTCTTCACTCGATTAAATACACGACTCTAGAAACCACTGACATTTTTTCCCCCAAGCATTTGCTATAATGGCTTTAGTTGTTGTTGGAACATATTTTCCCAGGGTGTGGGTCACTTGGTCGATACCAGAGGCCTAGAAATCTTCCACAATACGCTCTTTCTTTAAAACCACACCCTGCTTTATGAGCAGCAGCCTTCTGCTTCGGGGCTCCCTGTTATATACCAACAATTCCTCCATCCTGTTCCTCAAGAGCTGGAGCCTAAGGCTGCTGCCTAGCCCAGGTCCCAGGAAGCTGTGTGGTGGAGCAGCATCTCCTGTGCAGACATCCTTTGTACCAGGACAAAAGGTGTCTAGGGATCCCTCTTGTCAGTTGTGGCAATACCAGGATTTAATGTGTCAGCAAACCACCTGTGTGGAATGAAACTCAGTGTAGGACTTGTGGCTTTTAGGTTCGGAGAGCAGTGGTTTGGTGTCCTCTGAGACACAGTAAAGAATGATCCATGGAGGGGAAGTAGAGCCTGAATGCCAAAGTTGAGTCTGCTGCTCAAACACCCTGATTTCCTTTGGCAATTGCATGGAAAAGTCATAGTCATGGCCATTTTAGGTGATGTAGCTCTGATTAGATGGTAACTGTGGGCTTTTCATCAATCTCAATCTCATCACCACCACACACAACTTCTTGTCTCGGCAGCAGCACGACTGTAGAATGTCACCCTCTCCCCACTGATGTTCATGCCTCTTTTTATGGCCCCTTGGTTTGCTAAATGCCAGACTGATCGTCTGTCTTTGTGGCTGGGCTTAAATGCAGGGGCTGGAAACCTTTAGTGGAATGTATAAAGCTTGGTCTGGCTTCTACTTCAAAAAAAAAAAAAATCAATTATTGGCTGTGCTTTCAAGACAAAATTAGCAACCAAAGCTGCCCTTTTAGCATTGCCAGTTAGAAGTTTCAGAATAAAGCAGGTGTTCTGTGCTGCCGTTTGACAGCACTCCCCAGTCTAGGAAGATTGAGGGATACACTTTTTCTGTTTGATCAGCAGTTTGCCACTGCTGTTACCTGGATGTGTTTAATGGGAGCTGAAGAAGGGGCAGGGTGGCTTCAGAAGGCTCAAAACAAGCAGCAGCAGGACTGTAGGGAGTGTGTGACGCCAATATTGGAAAGTTTATTTTTTTTCAAAGGTTCTGACCAGGGGTTGGGGTGTGGCCCCTGTGAGGGTCCTGCTGCCCAGTGTCCTGCTGCCTGTGCTCCCTGTATCCTGCCAGGCGTGTGCTGAGTGCAGGCATGAGCTGCTGTGCAGAGAATGAGCACGTTGTGGCCTCTTGTCACTCCCTCATCTCCTTCAGAACCTATCTGGAGATGTCTCTCTGGCCTACAAAGAGCCAACAAGTAACAGGTCAAGGAGGAGCCAGGGCTGTGTTCAGAGACTGCCCTGCTTTCCATGGGCACATGGCCTGCTCTCTACAGGCACATGACCTGCTCTCCACAGATGGGAAATCGCCTAAGTATTAAGAGATCTGGTTTGATTAGCTAAAATCTCTTGTTGGCAGCACATTTCCAGTCCCTGGAGCAGTGGAGATCAGACAGGTTGCCAAGGCAACGCACAGCCTTCAGTGAGAGGTTTGCTGTTGCATCGTCCTTGGTCAATTGATGGAGTGGGGTTTATTTAGGTCTTTGAAAAAAAAACCAAAAAACCAGAGCTGCTGTCCAGCCTTTTGCTGTGGCGAGTCATTGTGCCTTGGGTCAGATTGGTGAAACTATGAACAAGGTTTTGTGGATGAGAAAAATAAGTACATGGGAGCATAAAGATCCAAATTAGATTCCTCTTTGAAGAGGCTAGAGCACTTCAGTGCTGAGTGGAGACAACTTATTCTTTGTTATCCCCCCAAATAAGAGAAACAGCAGCTGAGATTCTCCTTTCTCCTCCCTCTTCTCCCCTTTCCTCTCTCTTTCAAATGTAAAACACTTACTTTTATTTGCTAGAGGACTCTGTGCTCACTGTTTAATTCTTGACTCATACCAGAGATCCTTTCAGTTTGACCTTCTGTCACTGCTTTGCTTGTTGCTCTTTGCTCCCTTCTCTGTTGCAGAAGCCTTGGTAAATTCAGCTTATACAAGTTTTCACTTCTTCACATTATTCCTCCTTTTGTACCCTCTGGGGGATGAAAATATCTCATCCTGTCACCACTGTGAATGCCACTGTGGCAGTGGTTTGTGCGGAGAGTCATCACGTCTGTCCTTGCCTGTTCATTGATCTGGACCCAAAGTCAGGGAGTGTACTGGGACACGGGCATCTCTCACCATGACTGTTTCCTGAATTTACTGTCATAACAAAACTTCACCAGTGGAGTGCAGAGCCTTCTTTGGAATTTTGGAAGGGACCTGATTTGATGTTCTTGCATGCGCAGTCAAGGAGGGAAATGCCATTGTACTGAGTCCAAGGCCTTGACTTGCTAAGTTAGTAAAGACTTCTTTTTAAAGTAATTCTGGCAGTGATAGGAAAGACTCCAAGGCTACAAGACTAACAGTAGTATCACACCTGGTGAGCTGAAGGTGGTATATGGGAGACACCTTTAGGATACCCCTTTTTTGTTTCTCTTACTGCTGAGATGAATGTGGGTTGTGCTCAGCCAGGGGTACCTTGTTAGTTCACGAAGAAATCACTGTGCAAGCAAGAATTGCAAAGCAGTCACTGCATGGTTTAACATGGGGAGCCAGGCTGGCATTTTCTGAACATGCAGGTGCTGTTCTTTTGTGAGTGTGCACCTCAGCTGGTGTCATGTAGCACAGGAAGAAGAGAAGGAATTAAAAAATAACTCTAGACACTGCTTGCTGTGAGATAAATTTTGACTTTCTCTGTAATAAAACCAAGGCATGAACTTTATAGAGAGTGACTTAAATGTGAGACGGTGAGTGTTAAATGGGTGGGGGAGCCTTTAAAAATCTGCATTGGCATCCTTACTTATTTACCCTTTCTGAGAGAATGGCAGTTGATAGATGTGTCACTGTACTGATGCACAGTTATCTTCTTTCCCTCTCTTAAAATACTGCATCAGTGGTACCATGGCAACGAAGAAGTTGTCTTTAAAAAGGGGGAAAAAGCATGAATTCAGTGTTCAAGAAAGGTGGCAGACTGACAGCCCTAGTCTTCCCTTTCTACCAGTAAGGCAGTGTTAGTGTCAGCTATGACGAAAGGGTATCAGATTATGAGCTTTGTGTTGTACTGAGACTGAAAACAAGCCTGGGACATGATCTAATACAGGGAGAGTAGGATGAGAATCTTCAGAGAAGACGTGCTCTTGTCGGGCAATTAAATTCTGTTTAAGCTGTAACTTTTTCTGAGAAATGGATCACCTTGAAGAAAACTTTCCCAGACCCAAGTTATGTGCTTTTTCAGGATGGAATTCCTCTCTGAGTAGAGTTTGGTGATGGTGAGAAAAACTAGCTGTTCCTTACTACTGCAGTAGTTTTTCTAAAGGTTGGACACAAAGTCAAAGGACACGTAGAAGGGGAAATTCAAGTCCCTGTCCTGCTTGATTGCTAAATCCAGACTTGCATTTAAGTCCAGATCTCATCTCTAGCATGAGAGCCCTAAGCAACAAGAGATTGCCTTTTAGGGTCTAGATTTTTTCTTTCATTTGATCTAATTCAAATTGTATTTTTCATTATTACTACAACCTCTTTCTTACTTTCCTACGTCACAGGTGAAAGCTTTAACCTCCAAGTTAGTCACCTCAGTGCTCTGTGTGATACCTGTTTTTACAACAGAAAATAGCTCCAGTGTACAAAACTGAGAATTTGAGCATAGCTCAGAGATTAGGGTGAACACTGAGACAGAGAAGAAAAGACAGCAAACTCAAGTGTAAGGGTATCTCATAGATTTTGGACTAGGAAAGTAATTTCCGTCCTGGTTCTAATTTTTCTTCACTGGTCTGGAGAAGGACTGACAGAAACAGTTGTGAGGCTGTGGGTTTCACTGTGATTATCTCAGCTGTGGGCCCAATACTGAGAATGATCCTTGCAGGGACCAGGGGTGGTACTGGAGGATCAAGGCTTGGGTGGGTGTAAGGTTTCTTATGCTGTCCACAATAAATCTACTCAGCCCTGACATGGAGGGGACCAGCTTTCTGTTCATGAATGACAATTCTAGTGCTGTGCTGCTCAAATTCTCAGTCTCCCTGGCCTTGTTAACTTCAATGAGTTTTCAATACCGTGCTGAACCGGAGCCATTTCTAATGTTATTAATGTTATGAGCCTCTGGATCACCCTTTAGAATGACATCCATTAGACAGAGTGAATGCTCCCTGTCCATAGGACACATTTCTGTTCCCTCGTTCCATCCATATTTGTGGTGTGTGTGCTTACAGATGGAGGAATGGGGAGAGAGCCAGGACTCTTCTGGATGCAGGACGTTAGGTGTCATTGTTTGCAAACACTGTGTTCTTGCTGCTG
Organism: Pachyramphus minor; assembly: GCA_013397135.1. Classification (NCBI taxonomy): domain Eukaryota; kingdom Metazoa; phylum Chordata; class Aves; order Passeriformes; family Tyrannidae; genus Pachyramphus; species Pachyramphus minor. Next base: position 323,411 of record VYXB01010746.1, on the reverse strand, counting down.
ACTTGAACTAGTGCTCCACACTTGTTTGAAAAGCATCCAGCAAAACTAATAATTCATCTTCTCTAATTGGAAAATACCTTTTATTGAAAGCAGAATATTTCACAGAGCTGTGTCTACTTGGTTACAAATGTCACCAAGGGCATTGCTCAAGGCCAGGATGGGATTTCGGCTGCTGAGAAAACAGTGCTGCCACAGGGCTGTACATAGTAAAGTACAGAGCAGCCTTTGTAAGGTGGAAAATCTGGCCTCAGGGAAAGCCTTCTTGAAATTGGCCCTCCTTGTTGCTGGCTGATGCCTCTCACAAATTTGCTGCTGTGTGCTCTGAGGTTTTGCCCTCCCGATGTTTATGTCTTGGTCATTTTTCTGTAGCAGTTTGACCGTGAAGCCCAGACTACATCCTGAGAATTCAAGTCTGAGTCTGATTTTTTTGAGCCTCAGTGAGCAGGTTGAGAAAAATTAAGTCTACTACTACTGCTGGCCCCAAAACAGGCTGCACAGTGAGCCTGAAGGGTAAGCCTGAGCCTGAAGGGTGGAGGGTGCCCTCCTCTAGTAGTGCACCTTGGACATGGTACTGGGGAAAGGAAAATGTGGGTTTATTCAGGCCTCCCATTTCTTAGGTGAGATCACTTGCTAAATACCACTGATTCTGAGTGCCCTGGTGTGTATGATGGGCCTTCCCTTGAACTTAGCGTAGCCTGCAGGTGTCAAACACCTCTACTGGATTGCACCCCTGAGACTTTCAGGGAAAAAAGTGCTTTCAAGTGACCCAATGTGACTGAGGAGAGATGCCTATAGTCCCATGACTGTCACTATGGTGCCACCTCTAGGAAGGTGGCACCTTTGGGGTGAAAAATGAGATATTTCTAAACACTGAAGGGCCTGTGTAGGTGGATGTGACCTTTCTTGGCTGTTCTTTTGTGTCTAACTTCCACCATTTTGAGTTGAGTCTGTGTCATAGCTCCCCTTCTGTGGAGCAGTTGTATTAACAATTTCCTACTCCTCTGTTTTGCTGGGGGGATAAATGCATTGAAGCCTATAAGGTGTTTGGGTATTGTGGTTCTGTGGGTTGTAGAAGAAAGGGAGAAGAAGTTGCTGTAGTGCCTCTGAGACCTTTGAAAACACATGCCTGTGTCATAGGGCATAAGGGCAGCTTAAATCTCTCAAGATGATCTACAAATACATTAGCAACAGATACAAGTGAGACCATTCTTCCACCCTTTGATCAGATAAAATTTGCAGTCAAAAAAAATAGAGATATAGTCGGGTCATAAGTTCTTTTCAGTTCTTCATATTCCTTATATAAAAGGTCTGGAGAACCTTCTCATTCCTGCTATCTGTAAATAAGCACATAAAAATAAAGTGTGTGAAAATAAGCCTCGTTTCAGGACAAATCCTTCTGCCTTGGATGGGAATTTCACTTCTGCTACGGCACCGAACGTGGTCTGATCGCGTTTCCGATAATGTATTTGTGGATCACCTTGAGGGGAAGAGGAGGAGTTATACAACTGTTCCCTCACAGTGCTGTTGGGAAAGGTCGAGCTTTGTCTCCTTTGAAATAGATATCAGCAGAGAGCTGCAATCCTGTGAAAACACACATTTATTTCTGAAGTGTTTGTGTATTGTGTGTGTGGTGCACATGAATAGAATTGCCACCTGTCCGAGGCTGATAAGGACGAGCAGTGGTCATGCGCTCCTTGTTCTGGCAGTTTGCTGCGTGAGGAATCGGCACCCACAGATTCCCTCTGAGTTTATGAAATGCTGCATGCAAGGAGTAGCTTCACCATTTGTGGCACTTTCTGAGCTTGCATAGATGCAGATTTGTTAGAGGTTTTGCGATAATGGGCACAGCGTTGGCCGTGGCTCCTGAAAACCTTTACCTTTGATTCTGCCTTGCTCTCTCAGAAAGATCCCATTAGCTACACTATTGCTTTAGGAATCCACATATGGCACTGTTTTCCTTTATAACCTTGGCCTCAGCTTGTGAGTGGGCAAAGTGACAAGATTCTGATACCCACATGCTTTGGGCACAGAGTAGAGGAAGTGACTGAGAAACCTGCTTGGTGTTTCCGTTGCAGCCAGCAGGGAACTTCTTCCCTTATCACTTTCCTTCAGTAGTTGCTAAGCCTGGCTAAGCACAAGGATGGTTACAGATGGACTCCTGGGCTTTGCTGCACTGTGATACTGCTGATAGGGATGAGGGTGAGTAGGTATGCAAGTAGGTGGAAACTTTCTAATACATCATAATAGTAATAACAATAATAATAAAAACGTACACTTGTACTGCCTTGCAGCTTTTGCTAGAACTTCTGCCCACGCATCAGCCTACTTGGTTCACAATGCAGTGAGAATGCTAGACAATTAGTGGCTGATAATAAGAAATGTCATGGGAACCAGCAGGAAAATCATAGCTTACTCCAAATATATAATGAAATGTAATTAGCACAGACAGCAAAACAGACAATTTATGGTTCAGTGTGGGTGGGGTTTTTTTGTTTTTGTTTTTGTTGTTGTTGGTTTTTTTCCCATAATTAAAAAGTACCAGTAAACATTTGTTTTTTCAGGAAGTTTTGTATCAAATGAAATTAAAAAACTGTTGTCTGTAATAGGATTTTATGCAAAATTTAACCCTTGCACAGCAGAATGGATTAAGGTCTTGTTAGTTGCACGCTCCCCAAGTGAATCTGCTGTGATCCTTCTTGCATTCATTCCCCTGGTCCTGGTCTGTCAGAAGAGGCAAGGTCTGGCAGCAGAATTGCTGTGAAACCTGATACGAGCCAAAAACTCCTCTGGATTCAATGCATGTAATGATGTGGCCAATATTTCCCTCCTGCTCCTCCAGACAGACTCTCCCTGAAGCAATCTCATAGTGTGGTGTTAGTTTTGAGGGAGAGGTTGGAGCAGGAAGAGCATTGTTATGCCTTGTGCTCCCAGTGTCCTCTGTCAGATCTCTTCTTCTGACCTCACTTCCATTTCTAATCTTCTCTCTTCTACCCTGGGACCCTTGACACTATGCCTCTAGTTTGTTCTTGAGCAGTGTATGCAAAGAAGTCTGTGCCCTCAGTTTTCCAGGAGCACGAAAACTGTTTCTTGGCTTATGCTCTCATGTGGAGCAGCAGAGTGTATGGACCCTCTATGGCATTGCACAAAGGTGTCTATGGCTTTAATTTTTTAGCTTCAAAATGGATAAATGGGAGAGGTTCTGGCTGAATGGACTGTCTATGTCCCAAGGCATGTGGTGGCAGGCTTCTTCACTGGACTTGGGTGCCCAGGGTCTGAACCAAGAGTTGAATACATTACCATGCCTCATTTTCATGTTCTCAGGTACAGTCTGCCATCCATTGCAGTAAGGATTGACATTTTACCTGTGTGAGAAACTCTGAGACACTCCACAATGCTATAACACAAGGGATATGTTACATGTGTGCATTTCTGCTGCTTTTCCTCCTCAACACCTTCTCACGCCCAGACATCCGTAGCCAAAACAGAGCTCTATTCCAAATCAAATTTACAGTTATTTCCCAGGTGTAGCCTTATCCTAGAGTTTCAATTCTGCAGAGAAAGCCCTTCAGCTGAGGATTGAGAGGAGAGCTGAGAATGGTCAGGACTGTGTGCAGGTGCAGCATGTTTTCCTCTTGATGATGGAGGAGCAGAGAGCCAGCATGACTCCCCTCTCAGAGGGATATGAGCTTCCAGCTGGAGCCAGGTGCACAGACTTCAGCGTTTCTACCCACGTACATCACACAGTGCTCAGGTGCAAACTCACAACCTTCCTTCAGAGACAGCATGGAACAAAGTTCTAGTATCTGGCACAGATAATGCGGGTGAGAGAAAAGGAAACTTCTGCATAAAGTCGTGGGATAGGATGTACGAGCTCCAATGCCTTGTGCTGCACAAGTCCCAGCCACCTTCTCACAGTCAGACAGACCATCTCTAGGAGAGGGACGCTGGTTTTGCTGCAGGAGCCATCTGTGCAGGAGATGTCAGTTCCTGCCAGAGCTGATGTGGTCCTTCTGGGGCACCTTTCCTCTTTGCTTGGTGCCTACACTGAAGGGGGGTGAGTGAGGGATCCCAGCCCTTGTTGGTAGCAGGCTGATTGCTGTGCAGTGAGGGTCTATGCAGCCCCTTATCTGTGTTCCCAAAAACTCTGCTTCTGTGTGGACAATTGTTACTATTTGGCCTTGAAAGCTTCCTCCTGGAATTTGACGCTGGACCTTTCGTGAGCTTTGACAGGAGATGCCTTTTAAACTTTTGCCCCAAGAAGTAGGGGAAGGCTGAAGGGTTGTCCCAAGTCCTGCAGCACTGAGCTTCTTGTTCCTCTTTAGCTAACCAGGAAACAAGAATTAGACAGGCAACAACATTTGTGCCAGTCAGAGTTCCTTTAGAGCTGGTAGATAGCTGGTGATAATTTATCTCCTAACTTTCTTTCAGGATGCCTGATCTAGTCAAAGATTTGATTTCTCCTCTGGGATTTTGCAAGGAACCGTTAAGGTCTGCTGGGAAAAGGAACACTTTGAGGATTTCTGTAGCGGGGGGTTGTGTAGCATGTGTTGAACACTTTGTGTTTAAGAAGACTGGTGGATTGCATGTGCTTTGTCTGAGAAGGGGACACCCTGCTGTCTCCTTGGGCTCACTGAGGTTTTTAGGGAAGGGTTAAATAAATAATAACAGTGGCATCCTTGCCACCCCTCCATATCACGCACTTTGCAGTGAAATCACTCATATAGAGCCTTCGACACATGACTGTCAGTTTGTTACATCCCTGCTGCAGCTTCACACACAGAAGCACAGACAGACACACACAAATGAGCATCTGCACTCACAAGACATGTGGTGATCCCATGTGTTTTATATGTAAGGTAGATCATAATAATCCTTCTTCCTACCTATGCTATGCTCAAAAATAGGACAAGTCAGTGATGGGACCCAGCCAGGCTTTCATGTATATTCTGGAGTTATGTCTGCTTTAATTTGCACTCATCAACTCTGATTTATACTTGGCTCCAGCAGCCACTTAATGGTGACTTCAGCAGCTGAAAATAGCCAGTCAATGTATCACTCAGCCACTATCACATCCCCAGCCCTGCTCCCTGGGTTGATGTGTGAGGGGAAAATAGGTCTGATATGTGCCTGCCAAATTATCCAGGGGAGATGTGCCATCAAATTTCAGTGCTGGCAAGGACTGAAATGTCTTCATTGACCCTGCTTAGCGCTGGTGAGGCTCAAGGAGGTCAGAGAAGTCATGGCCAGGTAAGTGTTCAAGGCCAGGTTGGATGGGGCTTTGAGCAACATGGTCTAGTGGAAGGTGTCACTGCCCATGGTAGGGGGTGGGAATGAGATGGTCTTTAAGATCCCTTCCACCCCAAACCATTCTGTTAAGTGTCTTTGCCAATGCAGAAGAGAGCAATGGAAATGCAGACTTGATCTTGCTGTCATTTAAGCTGCTGCAATTCAGTGCATATTTCTGTTCCTCCCTTAGGCTGGAGTGAGAAAAGTCAGAGCCACCTCCAGAGTTTGTGTAACACATATTCCTCTGGGTTCAGTCCCAACCACTCAACCATTTTTCACGTGGGCTGCTGCTATGCATTGGTGATTTTTGTTTCCAATTGAGACATGTTGGCTGGTATCAATTTAGTTTTTTAAAATCCCCTAGATTGTTGTCCTACTGTGCACTATCAAGGCTGTAACTGGAGACAGTGTAGCTCTTCTAGCCTAAGTCTTTCGCTGAGTCAAGTCTTATAAATTCCCAGTGGGATGTTTCACAGGCAGGTCTGGCGCTGTTTACATCCTTTCATCCTGCTCATCTCCTCTGAGCTGCAGCTTTGTAATCACAGGCATCCCTGGTGTGCCACTGATGCTGCTGATGTTTCATTTTTACGGGGTCTCTGACTTGAATTGAACAGCTGAACTTCACCCCTTCCCTGGTGAAGTAATTATCAGAAAAACAAACCAATTTTTTTTTTTTTTTTTTTGGCAGATGACACTGAAAGTTTTTGACACATGTGCCCTTGCCACCCACATCAGATGATGTATGTAGTGTTTGTCCCTTGTTTTGGCATTTTGATATGTGTGAGAGAGGTGAAATGGCTTTAAAAGCTTTTTGCTGGCGCCTGCGGTTTGTTGCAGACCCAGTGGCACAGGCAGAAAATGATGAATTGAAATCAGATTGTTTCTTTACAGTTTGACATAGGGATGTTGATGTACAGGGCTAGGGCACCAGCTAGTGTAAAACTGCTGTGCTCGTTATCTGTGGCCAAATCTGACACTCAAGGAGCTCAACTGAATTACCTGAGCTAGAGGCTGGATTTTTTTTGCAGAAAATAATGGTAATTATGTAGTATGGTAATATACTTCTTACTTAAGGGTAAAGCAACAGTTGAATAAACACCATGGGCTATACATTAACCTGGTTCTTAGTAAATGTAATGAAGTTAGTGATTACCATTATGTGTAATGTGATTGTTTTAAAGAAAATACACAAATTGCAAAGGAGGTATTGGGGCCTTCACCTTGCCAAGCTAATCCTCCCTGCAGCCCCCTATGAGAATTTGCCTCTAGCTGTGTAGAAATATTTAATGCCCTTTCTCAGCTGGATCCTTGTTGCAGTACAGAGAGAGAGTGTCTCTGTTGAAGCTGGTTGAATTCTACATTCATAAAAAAGTTTATTAAAATCAGTGTCTTTTCTGTGTTAGAGTTCATCGTGTGACAGAAATCAAAATCTTAATTGGAAACAAGTCTGATATGTTACGTACCTTGTTGTTGATGTTCTCAATAGACTCAACCAATGCAGGTGTTGTATCTATTTCACAAAAATCCAAGTCCTGCTGGATTTCATTTCTACTTCTTCTGTGGAGAGGATGGGGAAGCAGAACCATGGATACAGCTGTGGTTAAACCACATCTTCCTCTGGGTAGTTTTTCCCACTTGTGCTGATGTTTTCTTTCTGATGTTCTGTTCTTAGTTACTCCCGCGGCCACTGGGTTTTTGACTGCAGTTGGAGCCTTCTTTATCCTCCCTGCACTTCTCTTCCCCTTCATCAACAAGAAGCTCTGCTTTGAAAAGAGAAGTGGGCTCCCATGCCCAGAACAAGGGCAAAGTAAACACTACAAAGGGAAGTCCAGAGCTTGTGAAGGCCTTGGTGAGTATCACAGTATTATACTGCCTTTGATGTACAGAATTTTCTTGAGACTTTGATCACTGGGAGGACAGAGACAGACCCATTTGCTGTTTCTGAAGTTGTTTGTGTGGAAAACAGCAGGGTTTTGGATAGTCCATAGTAACCTCCCAAACTCGATCATGTGGATATGCAATTACCACCATGGTCCCATTATCTTTGCTGTCTGGACTAATCTCTTGAAAAATGGAAGGCAACACTGGGGGAAAAAAGCACACTCTCAGCTCTGTCTGCTGTGGGAGTTTTTTGTTTATCTTGCGAAGAGCAAAACGTGAGCATTTCTGAGTAACGACAGTGCCTTTCTGCTCACAAAGGGTATGCCTGTCCTGGTTTTCTTGTAGTAGCTATTACACATTCCTTCATGTGTTTGTTGTTTTCTGGAAACATTATGTCTCGGGTAAACCCATGAGTCCTGGAGTCAAAGTAACTGGGAATTTTACTATGTTTACAAAAATAACATTTTAATTTTTCTCAGCCATCAAAAACACATCCATCCTGGTAATGATGGTAATTGGGAATTTGGTGATTTCTTCATGTGTTTCTTTGCAAATTTGCATGTCGTAAGCGTATAATCACTGAAATAATCAACAAAGAAGAGGCCTCAGAAGCCTCCCAATTAAGTTCTCCATCTCAGTAGGTCAGTCTTAAAGCTACTGGAGCGGGACACAACCCCAAGGACTGCAGCCTCTGGATGGTTGTTTTGTTGGATATTTTGCCCAATGCCTCAGCATGGCTGTTGCAAAGAACATGATCTGGTCACACTTTAAGACTCCAGGATTTATGGACATGTCAAAGGCCTGGATGCCACATGTGATAGGAACTCAGTGCGACTAAGTCTTGCTAAATGCATTACCCAAAAGGATACAAGTCCCAATGGCACTTGAAATGATTCCCACCTACTTCCCTCTCCACTGAGAGTCCTAACTTCAATGTTGCTAAACAAAGTCTATATTTTTTTTAATAAGTTTCCTTTATCAATGTAATTTTTAAGTCTTTTTTCCTCTTCTCTTCGCCTCCTATCAAGTGGTGTAAAAATGTGGCTTTTATTTCAGTTTGTAAGATGACACATCTCCTAGGAGCGTGTGGGTGTTGACATTCTATGGAGCTGTCACAGGCTATCATGTAAACATGTATTTGCAATACTTTTTAAAATGCGAATTATTAATAAACAGGGTGGTTTGCTTTTTTTTATTTTATTTTTTTTTTAAATTTTGTTTCTTCCAGATTTTGAAGGACACGAAATTGCTTTCCAGCTGACATTCCTGATAGCAATTTTCATTTCAGACTAAATCTCATGTGTCTGAGTGATAAACCTTTGAAAACATGGGTTTATAATGGAAACACTAATTCAACTTTAACTACAGCTGTGCCATACTAGCAAAATACCACATACATTAATGAGGTGCTAAATCTGATACGGCAGAGGAATGTGTTGTAATCATTAATTACAATGGGAGCTTAAAGTTGGAGCCTGCTTTTTCTGCTCAAATAAAATCAGCTCGGCGGGTTGGAGCAAAGAGTTATTTAAAAATATCATCCCTATATTTAGTTTAAATTTCACCGTAGCGTTTTGATACTTGTAAAGCCAATATGGAATATGTGTGTAGGAAATGCCAATGCTTTTAAAGGACAGCAGCATGAGAGAATATATTAAACCCTGGGCTAACAGAGTGTGTCATATGGCGAATGCAGAAACCTGGAGGCTGAGCTCGGGTTGGAAAGCCGGGGAAGGCTGTTTCTAGCATGGCAGTTGCCTGGCGAGGGAGCTCTCCTGAGAGCGGTGTTGACAAGCAATGGTTTGCTTCACATTCGGTATCTGACTTTGCTAGGTAGAAAGGAACAGGATGGGAGGGTATGTAAGATGTAACTTGTTGATAACTTACTCACTTTTCCTCTTCTCAACTTCTTCTGGTGAGCTCTGTATGTTACGAGGAGGTCACGGTTCCAAGGACTCTGCTGTTCTTTACCATGTATCCTGCCAATGGTTGCTCTTCCCAGTTCTAAGCTCTCAAATTGGGGAAAGCTTTTTGATTTTCCACATCTGGAACTAAGAGTGGTTGGAACATATCTGTCTGCTATGACTATCAGCTTCACAACTGTTTAAATAGGAAAGAAGGCGTTCCGAATTTTGATCCCTCTGACACAACTGTAACATCTGCTGTAGGATAAATCTCAACTGGCAACAACAGAGGTAACTGAAGGCTGTGGCCTGAGAATGTGTTCTGTGCATGAGCTGCTTCTCTTGTCCTTGGATCCAGTTAAGTTTTGAGTTACCTATTGGTGGAGAGTTGTCAGAGAAGTAGAAGCAAACCTATCTACCCTGCACTTGGCAGGTGCACAGGTTGACATCCAGGAAGTGTACTGTAAAATGTCAAAGCCTTTTTTCTGTTGTTTTTTTTTGCTTTTCTGTGTAGAGCCTGACCTCAGAACAAGGAAAATAACAGAACAAAATAGGTGTTTCAGTCATCATGGCTCTAGGATACATCTGGCTGATTTGTTAGTAATTTAATTTTAATTGCACAGTTTGTGTCCTTATGAAAGGAACAAGATAAGGAAAAGATTGTTATGAGAATTAAGATTTCATTGAAAATCTTTCAAGAGACTTCAGGAGAAAGACTCTTAATTACTGGGACACAATGGATAGCAGATTTTTGGTACTTGAGGCTTTTGTGGATCCTATTCTTGATTTGTTCATTGACATTAGTGATGAGTCCATCTCTTGAGCAGGGATGTGCTGCCCTGATTGTTTCTCACTCAGCTGGAGCAGTCCTTTCACTGAGAGGGCTGGAGCTCATCTGGACACAGCCAGCATTTAGGATGCAGTTGGTACTGCAAAGGGGAGCTCAGAGCAGGCTGCAAATCTTGGTAGAGAAGCTGGTGACAACACAAGTGACAGGAGAGTAGCACAGAACACACCAAGCTTGCTTGGCTATGCCCAAGCATGTGCAGCAGGATGTGATGATGGCGTGAAGCAGTCCTCGACTGTCTGGAGTGATGTGGAGCCTTGATGTAGGTCATGTGCAGAACTTCTTAGTGAGGGAAAGGTTAAATACCACACCTTTAGAGTCAGCTGGAGTGGTTCCCCACGACACAGGTGATCTTTCTGGCAGTGGGAGAGTGAGTGTATGTGAAATTTCCGCTTGAATCATCTTTCCTTGAGTAAACGCTGGACAGATATGAATGAGGTCTCATGTGAGACCTTTTTGATGCTGTGATGGTTTGGTATCCCTTTTGGTGTGAATTTCAGGACCAAGAAATGGTGATTATGTTCCTACATGCCGTGTAATGTTGAGGAGCCCTTTGCTTCAAAAGTTCACAGGTGCAGTAATTTTCACAGAAACGTGTGACAATACTGGGCAAACCCTTGTGCAAAGAGCTGTATCTAACCATATGCTTCAGTGCTGTGACTCGAAAAACTAAAGGGCCCTTTTTGTTCTATGTTTTATCTATATCTATATCTTTTTATAATGACGTGACCTAAGACTGGGAAAGAAATCACAGTTTTCTGACTATGCTTTATAAAAAAATATCCCAGTTGTGCATTGCCTTGAACACTAGTGATGTTAAGGGTGTACTCCTGATATGTGAAAACAGCATAAACATCATGAGGTTTGAGGGAACATTTTTTTGATTTTTCCTTCTGTTTTAGCAGCCTCGAGACTGCTTTCAGTTCATGTTCTCAAGCTGTTCTGCGCAGCCACTGCTCCAGCCTCTGGGGCTAGCAGCACACTTTAAATAAATAAACGGAGCTGCAGTTCTTATATAAACCACTCATCTCCCATAGCTCAGGCTGGAAGGAAAGCATCAACACCTATAACACTCAACAAGGGCAGGAATGTTAGCAGTGCTGCCTGGGTGTTGACCTTAATTGCCAGTACTTCCCTGGGGACCAGTCACGTGCAGTGTGTGGGACTGTCATATGAGAGGAGAGGCAGAGCTTCGTGTTTAGGAACAAATAGTGTGGGTGAGTGTGACAGCATCAGTCTGGTGTGCACAGTGCACTGGCTTCCTCCAAAAAAATGGTAAGCTGTGGAAAACCCAGGAATGTACTTCTGCAGAGAAATACAGTTATGGTTGGTCTTTGTAACTCTGATACTGAGTACCCAGTAGCTCCACTATCCTTGGCAAGTGCAGGTTGAAAATGAGCCTGGGGTTATTCACATGACCTAACTTAGGTACCTAGTTCAGCCAGGATGTTATGTTCCTTGACCAGCCAGTGGCAGGAGTGGAGAGAAGCTTGTGAAAAGACAGTTTCTCAGTGCTCAAATGAAGCCACTCTTCCAAAGTGCTTTTTCTCTCAATTGCTTCTATAGAGGCACACAGGAGGAGTGGCTGGGCATGGGACAGTGTGACTGTCACCACTGATGCCTGCCCTAGAAGTTAGAGAGCCTGAATTAAATGAAGGATAAGAGGTAGATGAGAGAACAGTTCCTAAGTTGGTAGGGACAACTACCTACTCAGATCTAGGTCTCCAAATTTCTTTAAATCCTTTCAGCCTAGGTCTGGTTTTCCCTGTGACCCCTCAGCCTCCCAGCACGTCCAGCTGGACTGGTGGTTGACTTAGTGGAAGTGAAGGGAGTTGGAAACTATGGACACATGTGTGCACACAGAGGTGGATAACCAGGAATCATCCACTGCATTTTTGGTTCCCAGACAGTTCTGTCTGCACTGCTCAATGGTGGTCCACACAGAGCAATTCCCGTAGGCTCTGTGAGGATGGAGTGTGTGCGTGGGGGAAGGAGTAACAGTAACTGGGTGACTCCTCAAAATGTTTCTAAAATATCTTCATTGTGTTAAACAGCTAGACATGCTCTCCCACTGCTAATTTCCATGAAAGTAATTGCTCTGATTGACCCCGGCTTGTTCACTTGCTGCAGACTATGTAGTGTGATTTCAGACAGGGAGGAGACTCAGTCCACAGGGTCTGCTCTATGGAACAGCTTGACAGAACAGGTGGGTGGGTTCGAGTGGTGGTGTAAATTGGTGTTTCTCCAGCCTTTTGAACTTGTGATTTCCTTTTGGCTTTTCTGTCTTCATGCAAGCCGATGAATGACAGCAGCTCAATTACAGAATGTGCTGTAATTTCTGACTGTAGGTTTCCTCTTTCATTCCCCTAATCCAGTAATTACAGATGTTTCTCACTCCTTTACCCTGAAAGAGCACAGTTGCCTCTACTAACACCACTTTTCTAATACACCAATGGCTTGTGAATTTCTTTATGCCCTTTTTGCAACCCTCAGTTGGAGAAGTATAAATATTCATTGCTGCATTTTGTACTACTGCTTGGCACAGAGCTGTTAGTTTTTTGTGCCTATGGTGACAAGTGGCTCTTTAAACGCAAAGGACTTTATTTTGATTTGAAAGATGTTCAGTGGAGTTACTCTGGACTTAAAACCTGTGCCAAGTCAGAATCTGACTTTCCCATATATCCAAATATTATGGCTACGGAATGTGTTTCCATTTTCTCTCTCCTGAAAATTTGATCAAGTTTTGTATTAATATTTTGGTGGCAACGATATCTATCTGTGCATTCTCAGATCTTCTGGTTTTGGGCACACGGGCCTTACACGAAATGAACACACCTCTGAGTTCAGGAAGTCTTACAGACTAGGCAAAACCAAAGGTGTGAAGTGGTTAGCATAGGAAAGAACCATCTGCTCCTCAGTCTCACTGTTGCTGGAATTTCTGACCACAATATTTGGATATTGGTCTTCCAGGAACATTATTTTTTTTTCTTGAGTTTATCATTGTATACTCTGTATGGTGGAGAGACCTGGATTTTTTGAAAAAGGCTCCGCAATTTTGAATGTTTAATGTCACATTAGCATAATTCCTTTTTTCTTCTATCCCTTTCCTCTTCTCCCTCTCCCACTGAAATTGTGAGGATCAGTAATTGTTGCCATTATTATTGACAAAAGAAGAGCATGAACAAAGGAATGAGAAGAAAAGAGGAGACACCACGGAGCTAAATATCCTGATCAAAACCACTTCTGTCATTTGGGTATCAATTTGTACAGTTAATTTGGCACAGCATCACTAGAGAGCTGCCTGCAAAGACATGAGATGATTTGGGAGTGAGAAATAGGTCTGCAGGCTTCCTCTGCATAGGCTGAACCCCTTGCAGCCGGGCACATTGCTGTCTGTCTGATCTCATCTTTGTTTCCACTGCACCCTTTTGGGGCTTGCAGGACCAATGCGTTGCAGCAGTGGGTTTATTGTCATGTTGATTTGAAACCCGTGAATGTTTCCAATGAGATGTTTCTAATTTATCGGCATAAACTATTAGAATTTCCTTGAATGCCCTGGAGTTTCTGATTCACCAGCTGAAAACTATTATTACAGAGCACATAATCACTTGGGAAGTGCCTCTGCCTTATCTTTTTTTTTTTTGTGTGTGTTAAATTCAGCTACATAAAAAGCATTTTTATAGCACTTAGGCCAAAAAGGTGTCAAGATGTTCTGTATTTCAGTTTTGTTTTTACCTTACAGAAGCTTGGTCAGTAGTGATGCTCACAGTTGATGTGACCCTTGGCACTGTCTGTGAACTTGCCTCATAACACTTCTGCAAGAGGCTCCAATCAACTGAACAGCTTAAAGTGCACAGGCTGGGGTTGGCATTGTGACAGTTTTGACTGGAAATACATTTTCATCACAGCAATGTTTGGTTATCCTTCACTGTGAGGGTGGAAGGGCTTTGCTAGCATCTTGTTAGATATAATTCTGGCAACTACAAGAGGAGCAAAGAGTCCAGATTGTTCCCAGAACTAGGACAGAGGATTTCTTGGCCCAGTGTTGCTGCTGCCTGCCTTCATGGGAGTACATTTCTGATCTCCTCTCTGCTATTTTAAATGTGTTCTAATTGGGTTCTTGTTCGAAAGGGGGATGAGGCTCATTAATAGGTTTCAGTAGCACAAAAAGAGTTTTGAAATAATCTTTACCCTCCAATCCTTCTTTACTTTCTCCTTTCATGAACAGCAAAATGGCCTTACCTTTGGTGCAGACCCTTGATGTTCTGGGTATCAGCTTAGATTCACACCTTGGTTTAGGTTTTTCCCCCTAAGCTTGGAGCAGGGCTTCATAGTGGATCTGTTACCCTGCTGTTCCTTGATGCCCCTACAAATAAAGCTTCTGTCCATGGATCTGATCTGTGGCAGGCCAGGTGGGTATGATGCTGTTTTTATGAGATCAGGAAACAAGGGCATAAATCATTATCAATGTCCTTATTAAAAGTTCTGAGAGGACTGGAAGACAGGAATCTTTTCTCTGGGCACGTAGGCACATGTAGTGTGGCTGTTGAAAGCAGACTCAACACAGTGCCCAGAGTTCCAGCTGCAAACAAGTGGACTCAGCAACTTGCCCAAACTGCTAGAAAAAGCTTCTTGGTACAGTTTTCTTGGTAATGGTAGAAGAAGTACATTGTTCTAAAACTTTGGTCTGACAAAGATGCCTCCTGATCGGTGGAAGCTGGGAGATGGTTTAATCTTTGTGTCTCTAGAGAGGGATAGTACATTCCCAGGCAGAGAGATGAGTCTGTGCATTTCTTCCTCATCTGGTATCTCAGAAATAATAGAACACAAAAATTGTTCAGTTATTGTATTTTAGGACACTGTTTTGAACCTGTGCTCCATAAGGCTCCCTGCAAGGGAGGAGCTTGGTAGAAAACTTTTGCAGGAGCCACACAAAAAGTGACTGAAGCAAAGGAAGTTCGTGCCCATTCTCTGCAACAGCTTGACTAAGGGAAATTATAAGAAATACACATCTGATGGCACTTTTTTAGGAACCTACATATCAAGAAGACTGAAAGACACTTTGGTAATATTGCAAGCCTCTGCATTGTGGTAGTGTTTGAATTTCTGCTCATAGTATTTTTTTTTTTAGCCATACAGTAATTGTACTTTTCAATGGGAATGCTACTCAGGAATAACGGTCCTATCAAGACAAGGGAATATAGATTATAGTAAAGGTTATGATGGTTTCTGTGAGAAGCTTAACATTGATCCTTTTATCGATCTGATTTTCCAGGAGGGGGAAAAAAGCATAACAACTTTGAGTTAGGCATGTGATTTGGTGTGAAAATTCTGATGATTAGTTTTAGAAGATGGAACTTGGATTGAATTTGCTAAACTTTTTTTTCTCTCTCTTTTTTTGATGAATACATTTGAAAAGAAATGGATTTTTATTTCCCACACATTTTATGTTTTTCTCAGTTATTTTACTTTTTTTTCCACTTCTAATGCAAGTCAAAACTGTTAGAGAATTCAAAGGCAAAAATCCGTTATGTTGAAAAGGCCATGTTGTGAAATAATCATAAACACCCTGTTAGAGTAGTGTCTCCTAATTAAGGGAGAGAACTCCTGGGAAACAGTGAGCCTGTGACACAGCTCAGCCCCCTTTGATCCTCTGTTGAGTTTGTAAAATTGTTGCCTGCCTAAACTTGTCTGCAGCTTGTTACACATTTTATCCATCTGCTGCAAGAACAAAAATAAATGATTTATAATTCAGTTGATCTCCAGTTGTTCTGCATATCATTGACTGTGGAGTCTTCAGTAAGAGGGAGAAGAGAGGAGGAAAAGTCAAGCAAAGACTAAACAGAGTCAGGCACTCTGGAGAAGGCATCTCTTTTGCCTGTAGGGCTTGTATAGGTACTCTGTTGCAAGTCGCACAGGTGAGTTGCAGATGTTACTGCAAAATGGTCAGGAATTTTCAGGTGAAATGTAGTTCAGTGTCTACCCATTGTCTATAAAGTGAAATCAAAGCACTTGTAGGAGTTCTCTGGCTTTAATCCAAACAAATTTCCAGGTCTTGGGTAGAATTGTGGATGTGAATATTTGAGTGTGTTTGCGTTGTGTTTTCCCCCAGCCTGCTTACAGCAAGGTGATCCAGGCAACTACTTGGTGCATCAAAGTTCAAGTTTTATCTGCCACTTTGGGTGACTGGGTGACCACATCCAAGCCCTGCAGGTGGCTGTTAATCACTGCATTAATTCCCTTACTAAAGTAAAATCTTGCCTTGAAAATCAACATCGTCTTTATGGTTGTGATGCCAACCCGCCTGTGCCGGAGTCTCTTGTGCAGGACCATGACGTCTGCCTGAGCATGGTGCAGTCAGCCACAGCATCCAGGAGAAGTGGAGTGGCTCTGTTGGACCAATTAGGTGTTAGCTCTGAAATCTAATAACAAGAGGAGCTAATTATTCCCTGTGCAAATATCACAAGGCTATGTTCTGTTGATTTTTCGAACAGATCAGCACTTCATTTTAGCACCCATGTATTTTATCTGCATTGGTTATCTATCACTCCTGGATACCTGCATCCCTCTGAGGGCTACTGATGTCATGAACCTTGCTGCTGAAATGGAGACCGATTTAATCAGAAATTGGAGATTCATTTGCTGTTGCCTGCAAATAAATGACAGGTTAAAGATTTATCTAGTATCCATTACTCACCCATCTGTGTTTATCTCCTTCCATGCCTGGGAGAACCTCACTGTTACAAGTAGTTAAAAGAAGTCTCCTCTCAGTGGCTTTTCTGGTGATTTACCAGTAGCAAACCTGCATTATGCTGAAAATGTGTTGTTGGGAGCATGTAATCTCTTTAGTTCTATGAGAAAATAAGTTGCATGAAGCAGAGAGGCTTTGCCAAGGGCAGGGTTGGAAAGAGGAGAGTCAATGAAGGGAACAGCTCACCTGGGAGGTTGGGCTATGACACTGTCTGTTCCTTGCCAAAGATTTAATGCATGGCAGGGAGCTGTACCCAGGTCCCAGCGGCTGAGCCAGAGGCCGGCGGCTGACAGATGGATCCTGGAACAGTCTGTGCCCTGAGCACGGAGAGTTTGTAACAGCCATCAGCTTTTAAAATGGCTTTAGTAACCTACATTCATTCACTGCCCTTGCAAGGACTGTAATTCTGAAGCTGTTAATAAACCTGTTGGAAGTGTCTGCAGCGTAAGTCAACATCACTGAACAAAATTATTTGGCACAGGTGTTTTAAAAGGTAAAGTCCTCTTAAGTCACTGATCTCATCTGTAAAAGAGCTGCTCACCAAGCAAGGTGGATTCTCCTCAGCCCTTGCTCCATTTCAAAATCGAAAACACTGGAATTCCCATTATATTTCTCTGGAGACCATTTCAGAAGTAATACACATTGCTGCTGAGTTTGTTTTCTTGCAGCTTACATTGTGTTTACCCTTTTATAATTTGATTGCTTTTAGACCTGCCAATTCAGCAAGACAGTGGTATTAGTTTTTGAAGCTTCTTTTTGCTTCTTTTTGGTTGTCTCTTAGCCTAAAATCTGCAACTGTTTAATTCTTTCTTTCTAAATCCATCTTCCTATTTGTAGGTTTCTCCTTCTTCTCAGAGTTCTTAAAAGAATATCTGTCTTGTGATAATGTGGGAAGATGTATATCAGGCAAAAAGGCATGTTAACTTTCTGCAAGTTATGTTTTTATTTATAATTTAGATGAATTTTGAGAAAACATCATATTGACATGACACCAGTGTTTTTGTTAACTTGCTTCTGTTCCAGTCATTTCATACCTATAATATTCCACCTCCTCTGGTGCTTTTGGCTTTTTTTAAAAATTTCTCTGAAGGATAAAACAACTCTGTGCTGTGTTGTTCTGTGGGCAGAGAGAGCTTTTTCAGAGCCTTTCTGGAGCAATGTATTTGAGGTGGTTGTCTACCATGGGCTGGTACTCTATCCTTTAGGCCTGTCACTTTATGCAGTCAAAATATAATGCTCCCCAAATTGTCCTCCCTTCAATTTTCTCACCTGGACATGCTAACACTAAGGATATGGTAGAAGGTGGGGCCAGGAGACTATTTGAGATTTTTGATTGCAGGTTATTTTGCACCATTTTTTTTTTTTTACCAGGTCTCTTGACAGCTGTAACCAGAATGTGTGCACTTCGAAAAGGTACTTGTGTTTCAACGTTCTATGTTTTTATTTTTATATAAGGTTTAGCAATTGAATAAAAGCCTTCCAGATCTCTGCAGGAATATGTGTAATTTGTCCATCATTTCTGGATTTCTAGTGGTATTCTCAATGGGTAGAAGTGCTTTTTCCATTTTTCCCTCTCAGTTAGAGACATCTTACGTAGATAGTGTGTCGACAGGTGTTGATGGACAAGCAATTTACAGTAATCTCTTATGGTGCTTATTCTGTAGCTCCCTGAATTATAAGTGACATGCTGGCAAAGCTGAACAACTGATCACCAGATACTGGCATAGTATTAAACATGGCTTCTGAGGCTGCTCAGAATTTCCTTCAGCCACTGTCTTCTTGGATGTCTCAAATATATGAAGCTCTCCAACAAGCAGGAGACTCCATATCTGCTTCACTGCTGAATTTGAGTGGAGTGGGTCGTAAGTCAGAAGAAGAGAGGAACCAGGACTTGGAGAACAATGGAGGAGTTTATAAGGATTATTCTGAGGAATCAGATGATGAACAAGACCTAGACCTCTGGGATGAGGAATATTTGTATCCTAGAGAAGATGGTTACATTGGGGGTCCTGATCTTGCTTCACAAAACCTCCCTCATGGTTCTGACTTGGATCCACAGAGGCAAAAACGGGTTAAAAATACCAGCACCTTGCCAGAGCAGTGTGTTGAAAACACCAGGTCCTTGACAGCCAATGGATCCTACTGGACAAGTGAAGATCTCCAGCCACTTGATCGGCTTCCTCCCATCGCTGAGGAAGAAGGTGAGCCCTCTGTGAGGATGGGAGGTCATGAGCACAACCTCAGCTTGGGTGGCTCCTTAAAAAGTAATAATGACAAGCCAAGTTTTGCAGGTAAGCAGCCAGCATGCACCCTGACAGTATTATCCAGACCTTTCTTTTCCTGGTATTGATTTGATTTAGTTGCTAAACTGCTCATTATGTTCTGTGTTGTCTTTGTTTCCCACAGCTAAAATAAAACTCCCCAAATCCCAAAGAAAAAAAAATCTAACCTTTCCAATTCTTGTCTCATTTGTGAGACTAATTTCATTGAAGTAAGTGGAAATCTCCAGGGTGAAGGGCTGAGTATTAGAAGGCAATCAGGCCCTGTTGCTGCAGCAAGGAGTGTTTTGCTCTCCCCCCGTTTAGTTTCTTGTAGAAGGGCCCTTCAAAGGGAATGTTTAGCCTTAAGCCTTTGCTTTGAGAACCATCTGCCTTTGCGTCATTGCTATTAAAGATATATATAATCTCAAACCTTGTTTCTTTGTGCCAGCAATCTCAAGATGTTACTGTGCCATGTGCTGTGAAATGCTGTACTAAAAAACCAGACATATCTCATGATTTTATGGATGAAAGGCTCCCAAATCGCTTTCCTCCCCTCCCACCACCCCCACAGGCTTTTCAAATAAGACTGAAGAGGACAGCAGGCAGGAGATTATGGAAAGGAGAACTGAGTTTGATATTTTTGGTTTAAAATAGGCCTAACTATGACTTCTGATCATTAAGTGACAGGAACAGCTTTTCAGACGATGGCGTTCAGGGCTGAGTTTCAGCCATGTGACTTGTACTCCCTCTCTATCACCATTAGTGATGCTGAAAGTTTCCTGAATCACAGAGGTCTGATGGAGATTTATGTCCTGACCACACACAGGAAAGCTGTAGTGCTGCTGGCTCCATCCTTGGGTCTTGCTGGGATAAAGTTGCTCTTTGAAAACATCCAAGGAATGGGGATAAGGGAGGAAAGGGGACTGGGGGAACTGGGTCTGTAATATGGAGCTGATGAAGAGCTTGACTCACTGAGAATCTTCAGAATTTGGCTTCAAACACCTAAATTATTTTCTTTTTTCTTTTTTTTGTCTTTTTTTTTTTTTTTAAGCAGGTGGTAGATGCTCTTGAAAATGTGTTTTATTATGACAAAAGTCACTCTTGGCTTCCAGGAAAGTCTTACATATTTAGCCTTTTCCATGCAGATGTGGAAGATCAGCCTGTTTGTTTTCGAATTTAATAGGAATATCAGACTGAGAGGGTATAAACCCTGACAGTGTTCTCTAATGAATGTTAAAATTAGCTCTTTTCTTTATTACTGTTTCTCACAATGTTATGGCCATGGAGTAAATAATTAAAAAGAGCTTTTGGTCTTGTTGCTCTGTCTCCCAAACTGGGACTGCTTGTTTAATATTCCAAATGAACCATTGCCAGTTCTCAGGTTAAGTACCTCAGAGCTATATCTCTTGGAGCCCAACCCTTGACTTCTGGTATCTTTATGCATTTCCTGTCTGATATCCTGCCCCAGGGTTTGCTCACAGGCGTTGAGTCAGGGTTGGATTTACTGTGTGTGCCTGGATTATGTGCCTAGTGTGTGCACAGAAGTCATGGAGCAGGGCAGATAGTGTCCTTTCACACAATGCTGGGGCCATGGATCCTCTTGACAAGTGTTATCTTGGACACACCTTCCTCCTGCAGAGCCTGTACACCCCCAAGAGGGGCTGTTAGAGCAATTCACAGCAAATCCTGGGGCTCAGCCAGGTGCCAAATGCATCATTCCAATGGTAGCCTCCACATCTTTGTCCTGTCTCCGAACTAACCCTTGCTGACAGTGGATGGGTGGAAAGGAGGTGAGCACTTAGGGAAATGGGAACCAGGAATGGGCTGATGTCACTGTCAGAGCTGCTTGTCACCCGCAGACATTTGAGAAGGAGGGTCCTTAGGAGTGTGTGATGGACCAGATGAAGTTTCCTGGTGAGAGAGATATAGACTGACAGGCAGCTGCCAGAGTAACCCAACATTGTAGCTAAAGGGGAAGGTCACACTGGACCTCTCTCCCAGCTGAGAGCAGGTACTGATCAAGTTGCCGTTGGAGTCCCTCTAAATATTTATTGGCTTTCCTTCTCAGTAAGCTCTCTGGAGCCATTGTGGTCTGGAAGGCTGTCCTTACAGAGCTCCCCAGTACCTACCTTGCTACTTCCTAGAGCTCTCTGCTTCCACACGGAGCACTTTAGGGACCATTGCATAGCTTTTCACAGCAGAAGGAACATCATTCCAAATGCTCTCAAATAGGCTCTCAAAATCTTTTAATCTCTGCAATGCACTGCACAAAGGGTCATCCAATGGTTGCAAGACTTCATAGTCATAAAGTTGGCTATGTGAAAGTTAGAGGGCTGGGAGCTGATGCTTTTCTTTCCTCAGAACTAAGTTGTATAATGGGAGAGAAAGTGCTGAACTGTGATTTGAAAATGTCTTCCATAAACTCTTTGATGTGAAAGGATTTGTTTTGCTCTTCTAAGTGAAATTTCACTTCCAAAACACACATGCTCTTTGTATTTTATTTTTCAACTCTTTATTTCCTCTTTTTCCTTTAGATTCATTCTCTAACATCAAGAGTGTGAACTCTTCTGATGGTAACCTAGACATGCAAAGAGACTGTAATACCCTGGCAACTTAAAATTTCAGTCATGGATTAAAATGATCAAGAGAAGATATTTGAGGTATCCTTATTTCTGTTAGCTTTGTTACCTAACCCTGAGTGACAATGTAAGCAAGTATATGGACTTGCTGACATTCAGCAAAGCCATTTAGTAGCATCAGAACGAGCTTTGAACATTTTCCCTTTCATTTGGTGTTCCCCCCCCCTCATTTCTGCAAAATACATGTTTCTTGTTTATTCTTATATTCTTTTCAGAACATTGCATCTTGACTTTATTTCACTTAATGTACCACATTTCTCTCCACAATAGAATATTTTAAAGCTAAATTGGCACAAAACAGTAGCAATGCTGAATGCTTTTTGTTGCCATGGAAATATTTCTGGGCACTGACTGAAGACCTGGTTGCCAATAGTAATGTAACAGAGAAAATAGATATGCTTCATTTAGCAGCCACTGATGATTAAAGAGCCACAGAAACTTGTTACAAGGTCATTCCAATATATAGTTTATTGGGTTTCGGGGAAAAAACCCACAGCCCTAGATGAGAATCATTTTCTTTTAAAAGAGATGCAAAACAAAATCCAATAGATGTTCCCTTCCCTTAAACTGACAGCATGCTTCCGAGATGAAATAAAATAATGTTGTAGCTAAAAACCATCATTATCCCTTCTCCTTTTTACTAAATATGTTTTTGATCACATTTTTGCGTCCTAGGAAATATTTCCTAACTCCCAGAGTAGATTTTCTTAGGCTCTAAAGCAGCATGCTTGTTGAAAACCATTTTTAGTCTTAGGGATTTAATAAAGTATTTGAGAAATGAAATTTTTGGTTCTTGAGTAAAACTTCTGTCAGACACTGTGAGGCATGCTAATCACAGGGTGCAGATTTGGCTGTTGCTGAGCCCTGGTCTGTAATTAAATGATGCTAGTAAAGTTGTAGCAAGGTTTCCAACAAATGCAGAAAAAGTATTTCACTTTGGGTGGTTTTGATTCACAGCTTATTAATGAAGGTAATTCAGGAAATATTGCAATGCCTGGTCTTTGTTTTAAGAAGTTAGTGATGGGAAGGCAGTGCATGCAGATCCCTGGCACCGCTCGCAAGTGATTTAGTTGTGAATTTTACAAATACAGATGAACTTGCTCTTGCAGACCCTTGTCTGTTGTCTGACCTCAGTGTTTATGACAGAGAAACTGTCTTACATTGCAGAGCAGAGAGAAAGCAGCCTTTGCATCCCCCTATGGCTTAAATCCTGCTGCTCAGCTGACTGGGGGTGGCTGGCAAGAGCATGGCTGCCAAATTCATCATCGCACATTTGACTTAAAAATATTGAAAAAAACCCACCAAAAAACCAGCAGAGCAATAAACCACATCAAGAATTAGTGCACTGCAAGTAGAGGGGCAGATGTGGCCAGTACATCCACTTCCCAGCATGAATCCATAAGGAAAAAAACAATAATAATGAGAAAGGTGAAGAACAGCACTAACTGTGCCATGAAAGAAATGGCTTTAGCCCACTTCTTCCTCAGGACCCATGTCCTTTGCAAAGAAAAAGCCAAAGTGACCATTAAGTTAGAATTTTCATCAGACACTGCCCTGAAAAGGCATGGGTACAGACACTGCTGCAGAGCTGAGTTTTCTGAATCAGACCTGAACTATTTTTGCATAGCAAGTTCTGTGATGGAAGAGTCTCCTGAGCTGTCTGACACTGTGTTCATAAACACTGGTGTAACATATAGGTGAGCACAGCACTTCCACTGCAAAAAGTCCTTGGAGATTTTCCCCCCATCAACTAGGCAATCTCAGTGCTAGCCAAAGGTGGCATTTTAGCTGCACTGAAATAATTTTTGTGACCTTGGAATGCTAAGAAGTGCGATATCCTAATAGGAATCTTGCCTAGATGGGTGGATAGCTCTCCTCGACACACGTGCAAGGGGAGGCACACCTCTGAGGCCCTGGGAGTTTTTAAAACTAGAAAGCACTATTGCATTTACTTACCTTGGCCTCCAGCTTCACAGGGGTCATTGATTTTTGCCAGTAATTGCTGTAGTAAAGGAGATTATTCTTTCTGCTGTATATGAACACTCCCAACCTCAGTAAATGACCCTTCATGTGGGCAGGAAATCCTAGGCAAGAAGTGAATTTTCATTAGGTCCTATAAACCCACATAGCAAAATACAACTAAAAGATGTTGATTATGCGATAAATAAAATTTCTGCTTGAACTTGAGACTAAAATAGGTAGATGACCAGTCTCCATGTAAAGAAGTGAAGTGTTTCTGAATTTTATCACCTGTCTGGGTATGGAGCCAGACAGTGTTCTAGCCAGAATGTAGCCCTATAAAAATCAGTGCCTGTGCTCCAAGCAGGACACTTAAATAGGCTACGCTGAATCAATACCACCACAAGGACTGAGTGAAGTAAAGCAAAGGCAGACAGGGGACAAAAAAAATACTTCACAGAAAATACTCCTGGCAGCTCGAGTGGTGCGAAGCACAAACGTGACTAGGGACATGCATCTGATCTCTGAAGAATGCAGTACAAGTCTGCAGCTTTATGAAATGAAGTGCAGACGTGAGTTTGCATTGAATGCCTTCTTCTCTGGGAAATTCAGAACCACTCAAAGTGTTTGTGCACAGACTTTTGTCCTTGTGAAGGTGGTACAGTGTTGCTATTTATATTTAAAGTACTCCTTTGCAGTTCTGTCTCTTCAGTGTTTCAAATCATAAGGGATCTTCATCCATAACACCAAAAGCAAGTGTTGATGAGACTACACAATAGCCCTGAAAGGAGGGTGGGATGCGGTGTGTCAGCTTTACAGCTGGGGAAACGAAGCCAAGGAGTGGTTTGAGCTACAAATTTTCAAAGATGGTACCATTGCCAGTTCTGTCTTGGTCCTGTCAGCATTGCTGTTTATCCTCAGTCAGGGATTTTGGACACAGTACTTTTGTCAGCCCACAGTAGATCAGTAGTATGGGCTTTCACCAAGTCCCTTGCTCGGTGGTGAGAGCTTCCTCTTGCCTGTCTCCCTAGGGGCATGAGAAGGGATGATCTGTTCAGGAGAACTTGTAATCTCCTCCTATCATCTAGAAGGTTGCATAAGCTGTATGGAGAAAGATGTATTTGAGAGGATGAAATGGATTTTGCCATTCAGAGCAGTCACAGAACAAATTGTGTGTGTGAGCGTGTGTGTTTGTGCATGTATTTTCTGATCCACTCTTGCTAAGTGACATCCTCTTCCCACTCCCCATATGGCAGTTGCGACTCTGTCTTCCTCTGGGAAGGTTGTTTAGGACTCAAGAGACTTCATTTACCAATAAACAGCATCTTGGCAGCATCTGGGAAATGTTGCCTCTCTCCTAGAAACCCTACCTCCTCACCTTCCATCTCCTACTACAGACGAGGCAGGTGTGAATGATCTCATTGTGTTGTGGTGGAGGTTACGTGCAGGCATACTAGAAGCATTCTGTGCAGAGCTGGGACATAGTATTTCTGTGCACTGATACAAACAGTAGTACTGTTTGTCTTTTTTTTTTATTTTATTTTTTTTTTTTTTATTCCTGCAGGGTTTTTTTTGCATTGCAGTTGTTGCTAGATTGGCCTGCATGTGCTTAGTGAAAGCGTGGATAATACATCTCTGTTCCCTCCTGACCTCTTTGCATTGTTTGACAGCACAAAAAACACTCATGTAAGCTTAGATGAAACAGGATCACTCTGCCAAGAGGTGAAGTGGTGTTGACCTCCATCCCTTGCCAGATTGGAGCCTGGATATGACTTCCTTGTGCCCAGTTAGTTTTTGCCTGTTGTTAGGACCTGGTGATGGCAGCCATCAGTTTGAGTGGCCTCATAGGCTCTGAAATAGGTTTAGTAATCCAGGGGAAAGACTGCTATGAAAGAAAATAGGGAGATTACAGTCATGGAGGTAAAACTGTGCAGTTTTTTTAAAGACAGTGGATGTTCTTGTTGGGCTGTGGGGGCCTTCCAGGTAATGAGGAAGGTGTGGTTGGACTGCACCTTTGCAGATGCTGTTTGTGTGATTCTCACGCAGTTTTCAGGGATTTACTTAAGGAGGCTTCATCAGTACCTATACGTGGACCAACATGAATGACTTTGGTTGAATCTTAGACCCGTCCATAGCAAAATCTGTAGAAAATCCCTTCTAATGACCATGAAAATAGGTCCCATAACATCATCGCCTTACCTGAAAGTTCCCTAATGTCCAGGCAGTTGCTCCCCTTTCTAGAGAGCTCAGTACCCATGTGAGATAAAGCATCCCTGGAGGGACTCACTGCTCTGGCCCTGATGATTTGCTCCACCCCAAGCTGGGCACTTGGAGATGTTTCTCTCCTCAGGCTGAGAGAGATTCAAGCCCTATCCAAGCTACTATACAGTAGCAGCATAATCTCTGTGGGAGTATTTTCCAGCAAATAGTATGAGAGTGGTGGTTCTGCTGGTGAGAAAGCCCTGAATTTGGATTAATGAGAGCAGTGAGGTTTGCTGAAACGCTGTGTTGCAGGGTCAGTTTTGGGGTCTAGACTCATTACCATAAATAATGTAGCTATAAAACCCTTGTGCCTGAGTTTTGCAATTGCCAGTAACTGATGTAAAACTGCAACTGAGATACAATGTCCTTCCCCTATCACACAGTACTGTTACTTCCCATGCCTGGCCCCATGAACAAGCCACTGTGTGGTGAACTGGAGCAGCCTGTTCCTTCAGCCAAGAGTTACCAACCCCTTCCCTATTACTTTTGAGTCAGGTGAGTTGGTCCCGTGATTGCTAAAACTGAAACAAGGGGAAGAGGGGAAGGGGATGAGGACAGCGCTGCCTCTTTTGGATGACTGCCTTGGTCCCAAAGGCATGTGAGTCTTGTTGCACCACGTCCTCACCCACTGTTGCTCCCAAAGTTGGTGATTTTCCCAGGAGTACAGTAGTATCAGAGGTCTTACAGCAGTGGTAAAGGGGGACTGTGGTGAATCAACCCTCTGGCAGAAAGTTTCAATTGGAAAAATCAGTAGGAAAATAAATATCTGCCTTGTTGCAATGCAGTTGTTATCTGTAGCAAATCCAAAAAAATATCTTTTTGAGGGAGTTCATTTCCCCCCTGTTAATCAGCCAAAAAAGGCTTGTGTGTGTGAAGCTGGTGGTTGGGTGCTATGAATGGTATGTGCATATGCTGAGTCTCACAGGTTGTGAGTGTGGAGTAGTGAAACACCTTTACAGAGGAACAAGACTCAGTGACCTGGGTTTCCTAAACATTTCCTTGGCCAGTTTGATTCCTGCTAGATGTAAGGACCTAGTGTCAATTCAGAGAAACATCCTTACATGTAGTGGAGGAAGCTTACAAAGTGACTCTCTTGGATTATAAGAAGACAAGCAAACAAATGGAAGAGGTGATGGATGGGGAACTTGAAGGGACTCAACCCATTGTGGTATGAAAGCTACAAGGAAAACAGTCATAAAAATAATACTGATAAAAGTGAATGTTAATTTCTTTTGTTGGAAAGAAAGGACAGTGTTTTCTACTTCATCAGCCATTGGCATCCAGCAGTTTGTTTAGTTTCCAAGACCATGAGCATTTTCAGCCCCACATCACAGAGCACATGCAGCTACACCTGTGCCCTGCAGTGTCCCCAGTGTAGACATGACATCTGCTGACAGAAGGTGCTTTTCTGCCTCTGCAGCTGCATGTTTTCTTCAAACAACCTAACTTGTGCTGTCAAAGAGGTGTAGGCTGACTCATGGATGTAACTGCATCCACACCAGGGGGTTTCCTGGCTTAGCAGTGTCTCCTACAGTGTGTAATCTCTTCTTTCTTCCACTTTTCCACAAATCCTGGGCTTCTGCTAATAGAACCCAGTAGCATAAATGAAGCCTGACTCATACTTACTCCACATGTAAAATGTAAAATAGGTGATTGGGAATATCAGGGACGATTGTGGTTTAGGCTCTTGGCTGCCATTTCCTGTAGCTGTGGAAGAACCTTAGACTGCACAGTGAGAATAAGTTTGAAGCTGAATCCCATGTGCCTATTTTTAAAATCCAAATTTGGGAGTAGGAAAAAAACACCCAGAAAATATGTTGGTTTTCATGCTGTTTTCTGTGGGCAGTTCTCTATTTCTTTGCACAGCAGTGCACAGAATTGGACTGTGTTGCTCTGACTGCTGTGTTGTTCCGCTATAGAGGTGCTTGATGGTCAGAGACAAATAATGTCTTCTTTCTGATTACTCTCTGACTTTTTTGTTGCTTTGGTCATTTTCTTTTTTTTTTAATTATTTTTGTTGGAAATATCCCCTGGCTTGAAGGCTTCCAAGCTGTGATCCTCTCTGCCTGCATTGCACGTAAACACCTGAATGCATTTCACAGCGGGGATCTTCCCAGTTGGTTTGGTCATGGGGTGAAGACAAATGAAGACGTGTTGTAAAAAGCAGAGCACTGTCAGTTTGACAGTCAGCAGAGAGGGGTGAACCTCACCTGTGACACTGGACACCAAATGGTTCCCTAATTTTTATACTGAGCAGGAAGGGGCAAAACCACATAGTGGTGTGTGCAAGAAGAAAACCCATCTGAAGGCTGCCTTCTCCTTGTTAGTAAATGACCAGTGGGTTTTAGTTGGTGGTGCCTGGTCACTGTGCTCAGTCTCTTTGGCCATAGAGGCATGGGTCTACTCCATAAATCTTAAATAAATTTGGAGTCTAGGGGAACGATTTGGATTGAGCTCTCTCCTCAGTCAAGCCTGTAAATTGGGTAGTGGCATTACTTTGTTCTTCAGGTTGAACTCCCAGTTCAAGTGGCTGTGACAACAAGAGCAAGAAAAGAAGACTCCAAACTGACAACAACTACAGAGCTGTAGTTGCATAGGAATTGGTAGGAGCAACTCCACGTATGTTGCTGCGTGTTCCCTTTACAAAATGTTCCTTCTTTTTCTGAGAAGCTTTAACAGTCCCTGGTTTGTGGAGGACCCTTCCAGTTTTCCAGAAGGAAAGCCCTTTTCTTTTTTTGTGCCGTTCTGGGTTTTGCTGAGCTAGGAGCTGTGGCAGATCACTGTTTCTCTCTGTCATCTTGATAATGAAAATTTTAAGGCCAGGCCTATGTGACTGTTTCTGTAATAGCAAAGAACACGGCAATGAATGTTCCTGGGATGCTCTGTGTGTATGCATTATGCATAGATGCACTGATATTGTCTGGTTATATGATCAAATACATTTCTTTTGTATAGTATTTCTGATTCCTTCAGGGCTTGGTGATGCTCCCATTGAAACTCGCACTGACTTCTTTAGAGCAGAATCAAAACCTTTAAGACTGAAGTGGACACACAGTTGCAGCATTAAATGTACAGGAAAAACAGAAATTTGGCATTTGCAGAGTTTTCATTGTTCAGCCAAAGTGACTGTTGTTTGTTGTTGCTGTTTTTTTTTTTTAAACACAGGCACACAGGATGTATGCAGTACATCCATACTTCACACCTACACTATGTATTTTATTCAGTAATTTTTTTCCTTGGGTAAGCTTGGAGCAAATGATAAGTTATTCTTTAAACTTGGTAACACTGCAGAGAAATCTTGAATTATTTATTTCATGCATTTGAGCTTAGTGTACTTGGATGCCTGTAAGCTAACTTTGTAACTGATTGGGTGTTTGAAATTTCTGAATAAATAGTGGTAGTTTGAAATACCTTGCCAGAAAAAGAGGTCACCCTCCTTCCTCCCGCACTGTCTCCTCTAGGGGACAAAAAAAATAATCCCACATGCTTCCTTGTGAGTAGTGGGAAGTTGATTTGTAAAGCAGATGCTGCATAGAAGTAATTGAGTTGAAGTTGCTGGAAATATGTATATGCTACACAACATCTGCAGATCTCAAGATGTATTCATTATCTTTCCAGAATTTAGCTTGTAATTATGGGTCCTTTATTTAAGTTTCCATGGTGATATAGAAAATGTTTTCCCCTTGTCCTTTGCTAATCAGGACACTTGTGTATTTGAATGGTGATCGTTTTCCTCTCCCCTGGGTAAAGTTACTTTTATTAATACAGAGATATTAAGTTGACACGGAGCTGTCTGCTGCTCAGGCACCGAATCAGTAACAGACGTATCAAGGATTTGCTGCAGATTCCCCAGTGCCACCGTTTAATTAGCCTGGATGCTTCCAAATGTTTGTGAGAAATAGCAGCCATTGTCATAACAAGTGATGTGGTCGTGATTTGGGGATTGGTAAAGCAAAGTCAAGCAGCCAATAATATATAAAATAAGGTCCTCTACTCCATCCCTTCACCCTTACCCCTCTGTCCTAGGAAAAGGGCTCTGCTGTGCCTTGCAGGGAGTTGCAATCGGGTCAGTGCCCCTGTAGGAGCAGTCCAAGGGTGCTGTATCCATGTGACCTTTTCAAAACTTCCTATAATAGTCAAAATTG
Source organism: Pachyramphus minor (assembly GCA_013397135.1). NCBI lineage: Eukaryota > Metazoa > Chordata > Aves > Passeriformes > Tyrannidae > Pachyramphus > Pachyramphus minor. The sequence continues at coordinate 293,476 of VYXB01010746.1, read as the reverse complement.
TACACTTCGTTAAGGCAGATTTATTTAACTACACAGCCTCATGCCCACTGACCTAGGATTTTAATGTTACAGTTGTTTTAGAAAATAATGAAAGATGTGATTTAATTACTAAAGATGCTATTTTACTTAGGACTTTTGGTAAACTGTTTAAGTGAAAACCAGATTTCAGTTTATAAACTAGAATAATTTTTATATTTTTTTATCTTAACCACCCAAAAGATACATATATAAATAGAACTTAACAGCTTTTGCTGGGCACTTAAATAAGCTTTGTAGAGTTTGCATGAGCTTGAGGTAGTGAAATGCAGGTAGTTGGCTGAAAACGAATATTCAGTTTTATGTGCTTTGATTGTTTGAATAGATTATAGCACATTTAGGCCACAGGGTTGTCACACCTTGAAATAACTTTTATTTAAGAAAATTTCAAAGAAGCTTATTTTTAACAACCTACATAAAAACAATCATTTTTTGTGGTAATGTTCACTGACCATTTACAAACTAATGTCTAAAACGTTTATCCTTTCTATCAGAATGGGAACACTTAGCTCTTTCCTCCAATTGAGGGCAACTTTCTGGAAGGAACAGCAGGCTTATTGTCAGGCTGGCAAACCAGACCAGGGGGTCAGATGTACCAGCATGGTGCTGGGCTGGTGGTGGGAGCATTTGGCTTTGGTGCTCCCAGCATCCTTGCTCTCTCCTCTCTGCCCAGGGAGCGCTGTCCTCTGTGCAGCAGGAGGAAAATACATGGAGCTGTGAGAGCAGTTGTCATTATGTTTATACTGCAGGATTTTAACAGACACAGTGCGTAAAAACAGGATCCAGTTTCCCCACCTGTAGCTGTGTGGTTGATGTGAGGTTTGAGGTGGAAGATGGTGCTTTCCCTCCAAAACCAGGCAGTGTCCCTGACACAGGTGCCCTCCACCCCTTTGCCTGCAGTGCCCGTTTGTTCAGCTGCCGGGGTTTGCCATGGTGATTATCTAAGTGGGTTTTGGCAACAATATCCTACACTGCATGTTCAAGAGCAAGCAGTGGCCTGACCACACTTGACAGCTGGCTTGTTCACTCACATGTCCATGAACATGACAAACACCCCACTGCTCCCTTCTCCATGCACTGGCGGGTGAAAACGTCCTGCTGTTGCACGTCCCTGATGCTGCTGGCAGGGAGATCAGCAAAATGCCTCTGTGTTTCCATCCTGACAGAGCAAGGCCAAGTGTATATATAGTAAGTACTGAACCCTCCTTCCCCCGTCTGGCAGGTTATTCACACACTAATGAGGGTACAGTCATCTCCTATGCAGAGCACGTGTTGGCAGCAGGAGGGGAAGGGCATCACAGGGACGTGCTCAAACGCGTATCTTCACTTTTAAAGGTTATAATTTACATTGGTCTCCCGAGTTCGTCTGCTGCTGGCAGATGGAGTCAGCACTGCCTGTTAGCCACGTGCCATATTTATGTGTTCGTGGTACTACCCTGAGCAGGTTACATCTGACTGAAAAAGTTTTCCAGTCCTTTGCTTGCTACTTTGTCTTTGCACATGCCAATTATTTTACAAGTGGTTTTCTGTATATTGTGCCTTTTGTTTGTCTGTGTTTGTGTTTTCATTCATTTAAAAAAAAAAAATAGTTTAACATGCAGAGATGGGAGAGATCTAATAATATGTATACAATATGACATTCACAGACTTTCCAGAGGTTTGAAGGAGTAGGTGATTCTCAGGTTCATTCCTCAAACCTCCCTAAGCCTTTGGTCCCCTTTTTCTCCCCAAGAAGTCCACCTGAGAGCCAAAAGGTTGCCATGTCCTCTGGCTCCTTGGCCAAGGGCAGCAGACTGTCTAAAGCCCCAGTTGTGTTTTTCCCCCAGTGACTGGTCACGGGCAGGATGAAGAACAGACGGCATCTTTAGGCAACAACGATGAGGTGATTAAGCAGTTTGAGATCTCTGTGCCACAGTCACAAAGTTTTCCATAAGAACTATCTGGAAAAGCAACGCTGGCAGGGTTGGAGCTTACACCCAAGTTCAGCCACTTGCCCTCCAGCCATAAGGAGAACAGTACAGAGCTATCTGAATGCAAAGGTATTGTTTGCATGAAGAAGACTGAAGAGCTTGGAGTCTAAGATCTGCAGTCTCAATGCAGGGAGGTTCTTTTCTTGTGAAGAACAAGTCCTGATTTTTGCTTTCTCTCTTGCTAAACTTGGTTTCCTGATTGGTTCAATGCAGCTAAAATATGTAGAGGGAAGACTCTGGATCAACAACTTGCTGAAGTCAATGAAGATCTTCCCATTAATGGTATACAGTTATTGAATTCTATCTCCTTAACCAACAGGGATTTTCATGGATTTCTACTGGAAATTTTACCAGAGTAAAGACTTCAGGTCTTGGTTCTAATTATTTTTGATCTGTACCACCATCTCTTTAGAAAGCTTTTTAGCAGAAGTTAAATGTTTTTTTTCTAACAACTTTACAAACACAAGGTGAACAGTGAATGAATTATGCTGTATAATTTGCCAGTGCATACACCAAATGTCTGGCAATGACAGAAACTAAAAATTCATGGCGCAGAAGGGAAGAGTTTTATGATCTTCTACGGACTAATGTAATGACTCTTTTATACAAACAGAGATGAAATGCATTTAAAACCATAGCTATTTAGAAAATTGGCCTGAACACATTCTAAAATCTGGAGAAGTTCATTAGAGGGAAGAACCATGAAAGTGCCCTTTGTTTTTATTTCCATAGAAAGTTTTAATATTGAAATATAATTGCTTAATTTTAATGCACTCTCAAGATAGAGCAATCATTTGAAGATATGTGTCTTCATCAAACTCTTCCTCTGGTACAACATGTTGCAGGATTGCTCTTACTTTTCTTTTCTGACGCAATATTAATACTGGTTAAATAACTGTTCAGAAACTCGATGAAATCAGGTGTTGAAGCCTGGTTTCACTGACAAATTTGCTACTCTGTCCCATTCCTCACTAAGCTCAAGGTTAGTCCTGTCATTACAAACAAATGCCTATAAACTAATCCTTGGGTGTGCCAAGTCACCCTCAAATCCAGAGAGGCTTCTGAGCATGTAGAGCTACTGTTAGAGGTGTAGAGTGATAGTTGCACACACCTACAGCTCCTGATACGAGACCTTCATTTGGGAGAAAAATCATTGGGGTAAATCCTAGATAACCCCACATCCTGCTGCAAGAACTTCATATGTGTGAGAGTCCATGTTGGCCCCTGGCTGGTGCCATGGTCACAAAACATAAAGATTTGTGGGAGTAAAGCCATCATTGTGACCCAAGGGTGTATCAAACACTCTTGCAGCTGAGCAGATTCTCTGGCCTGTTTGGGTTGGAGAGATGAAGGATCTTTTGAAAGTGCTGAGTCCAGACTGGCATATTCAGACTCTGCCTGAGACTTCTCTTCTCCTCATGTTCTCTTAACAGACCTTTTACACATATTGCTGGTAGTTTTAGTTTCTTACAGAAGCACAAATCTATAACGAACTTAGGCACAGAGCAAAGTTGAGCATCTTGGAGAGCCTTGAATAGCTTCTCTCCCACTCAGCCTTGACATACGGCAAAGTCTTCTCACATCATGTTCTTACAGGAGATTTTCCTTGACCCTCTGTGTCTGTTATCAGTGTTGTGACAGTCTGCACTTTGGTCTCATTTGACTTTAACTTTTCACCTGTTAAAAAAAGTCTTTGTAGTAATCTGAATAGATCTTGGAAAGAGGAGTGCACACTGCAGGAAGGAAATGTTTGGAGGATGCTCTGGGGAGCTGAACAGCATGAATGCCAGCTCTGCCCACAGCCTCTCTGCAAATCACCCTGTTAATAAAGAGCCTATTTTAGTTCTGGAAACATGGAGTCTTCTCAGGCTATTACCCAGCATGTGGTAAATTAAACAATCTTGGCCTGATTGCATAATGTCACTTGAAATTTAAGATACTTTTTCTCTTTAACCCCTAAAATTTACAAGCCATTTTTGTTTAGATTTATTGTAATTAGATAATGATTCTGCTCCTTCGAGGCTCTTCTAGGAAGTTTTTTAGCACTTTAATGGTGGCTAATCTCAAAATAATCAGGAGCAGGAGCACTGCTTGGTCTCCCTTTCTCAGGTTTGTTTTGTCTCAGTGCAAGGGAGCACCTACTGCAAGGGTGAGTAATTTGGGACTGGGGCTGTAGCAAGGGCCAGGCAAGAGGATTGCTGCTGTATGAGGACAAATATGCCTCAGTTCCATTAATTTGTATCTTTGCTGCTGTTACTGTCTTTTAGGAAGTGAGGGGTTGAAAATCACGGCTTGTTGCTAGGAGTATTTTACATCCAAATGTACCTAGATCCATACTGAAATTCTTTCCTCTTCTGGACCATATGAAAGTTCTTAACTTTCATCGTGAGTTTTTCTTTCACTTTGGAAAATCACAAAGAAAATACATGCTTTGTGTATATGTGTGTGTGTGTGTGTGTGTGTGTGTGTGTGAAAGCACAGAATTTCCCAAGAGTTCACAGAGCAAATGTGGCCTTGGTCGTGTGTGTGTGCAGGGACACATATACACTTCATCTGTGTTTCTTGCTGGTCAATGAACTATGCAGTGTTAATTTAGTAAGATCTACCAGGCTCTGTATTTTAACTCTGGCAGTGTTTTTAGGAAGTGATGAGACCCCTCAGGACATTTCTTTGGCACATTGTAATGCTTCATAAAACTGAGAGATCATGTGTCATTTAAAAAACAGAAAGATACTGTAGATTAGCCAGAACATTCACCTGCCAATGTGAGGGTGGACTTCACAGCATTTTCTAGCCTGATTTTCAGTGTTTGATGTGCCAATATTTCCCTCTGTCTTTGGAGATATCACAGTCCCTGTTACAGCTTGATTAGGAGGTGATGCTCATTCTTTCATCTGACAAAAGTCACAGTTTCCTTGCTGGTCAATGTCCAACCTTAAATACAGACTTTTCTGATGTATTGGTAATTTCTGTTCCTCAGTTATTCCCCTTGCCTCATTCCTTGTGGACACATATGACATGACAGGGAAAGTTTGGGGAACAGGATTCTTAAGAAAAGTCACACTCTTTTGATGTACAGTACTATCTGCCCTTAGTCTTAGAGCTGGCTGCTATTCTCTGTGGGGACTCTTGACTAATTAAAGTTCAGATGGTTAGATAATGCTGTCCCAACCTATATCCCTGATTGCTGTGCTGTTTATTCATGTCAGGTATTCATAAGACAGTTGACATTTTCTTCCTTAAAGATCTCTCAGGTAAATTACAGGCATTTTACTGCTTTGACCTTTTCCTTTACAGGAAGAACTTTTGTTTTTTCCGTTTATTTTGTGAATATTTACACATCCGTTAGAACGGATGTAATTGGAGAGGTGTAGTTGTTCTAGCCTGTATAGTTGGGCTATTACCTGTAATGATCCTCTAATACTGGTATTTATACATGATTATCTCTTACCAAATTACTTTAAATTTAAAGAAAAAGCCAGACTGCTTCACTGAATGGTTTTGGTGAATCACCTTTTCCCTTCCTTTCCCTGAATACTATATTTGCTTTCCTAACACATTCATTTTGCATTTTGTGCCTGAGTCTTAGGGAGATGGCTTGCTCTATTAATATATTTCTGGAGTTCTTCTGTTATGAATAGACCTTTATGGCTTTAATGTAGTTTTTGAAAATTCCTCTATTATTGATCTAGATATTATCCCAGCAGGAGTCAAATCCACAAGACAATTGTGTGAGGATAATTTCTTACTACAGAAGCATTTTATTCTGAAAGCCTGCTGTGTGGTGTGTGCTTTGATGGATGACCCACTGTTTAAAATGTGTATTAGGCATGGGCTTGCTAATTAAATGCCTTAAGGAGTACTGGTATCCATTCAGTCTCAGTAAATGTGTGGAATTTCAGTTCTTTTATTTCTTGCTTATGCTCTTATGTTTACTTCTTTCTGTTTTCTGACTTTGTAGAGAAGAATAGCAAAAAGTCAAATTGCTTTCTAACCTCACTCAAGACTTTCACCTCAAAGCAGAGGCAAAACAATGAAGGCTTTTGGTTTCAGGACTAGGTCTGCCAGATGGGAGGATGATGAGGAGAAGAGATGGGTTTTGCATTTCAGAAGGGAGTGAGAAGAGCACTCACATGGAATTTGAGAGAGGTGAATTTGGTTCCCTCTGTGCTCCTGAAGGACCATCTCACATGAGGAAGAGGAGATAATTACAAAGTTGTGAGATGCTCTCAGACTTCTCTGTTGAAGCGCCTGTGCTGGAAGCATTTTACTGGGAGGGGGAGTGTGAAACCATTCATAGTTCTGAGCTGTTAAATTGACAGGGCAGCCAAGGCGAGGGGCAAGGATTTCTGTACACCTCCAGGAAATGTTTCCTGACTATAATCCCCATTCCCCTTGTTGGAATTTGTGTGTGTGTGTGTGTGTAGAGAAGGTATGCATTGAAAACACCATATTTGCTGCTAAGGCCAAACATAGAATTTGCTCTACTCAGAAAGATTTGGGCTTTTTGTTCTAGACAGAGGGATGCGTAGAGAATCATAAAATGGTTCAGGTTGGAAGGGACCTTTAAAGTTCATCTAGTCCCATCCCCCTGCTCTGACCAGGTTGCTCAAAGTCCCATGTAGCCTGGCCTTAAACACTTCCAGTGCTGGGTCATCCACACCTTTGCTGGGCATCCTCTTCCAGTGGTCTCACCACCTCAGAGTAAAGAATTTCTTCCTTATATCTGATCTAAATCTACCCTCTTTCAGTTTAAAACCATTACCCCCTTTCTTGTAACTACAGACCTTGATTCTCTTTCTTTCTTATAAGTTCTTTCCAAGTATTAAAAAGCAGCAATGAGGTCTTGCTGATGCTTTCTGTTTTCCAGGCTGAGCAAGCCCAACTCTCTCAGCCTTTCTTCATACAAAAGGTGCTCCAATCTGCTGACCATTTTTGTGATCCTTCTATGGACCTGCCCTAACAGGTCCATGATTTCCCTGTGGTGGGGACCCCACATTTGGACTCAGAACTCCAGGTAGAGTCTCATGAGAGTGGAGTAGAACCTGCTGGCCACACTGCTTTTGATGCAGTCCAGAATGCAGTTGACCTTTGAGTTCATCCGTCGAATCCATATCTCTCTAATTTAGAGATGAGGATGTTGTGCAGGACCATCTCAAAAGCCTCAGAGAAGTCAAATTAGATGACATCTGTTCCTCTTCCCTTATCCACCAATGCAGTCACAGCAACCACCAGTTTGGTCAGGTGGGTTTGCCCTTTGTGAAGCCATATTGACTGTCACATTCCTGTCACATTTCTGTCACATTCCTGTCATCCATATGCCTTGACATATCTTCTGGGAAGATCTGTTCAGCGGTCTTACTGGGCACAGAGGTGAGACTGACAGTTTGGTAGTTCCCAGGGTCCTTCTTGCTGCCCTTTCAAAGGTTGGGTGTGAAGTTTGTCTTTCTCTGGTCACCAGGGGCTTCACCTGACTGCTGTGACTTCTCATGTATGAGAGAGAGCGGCTTAGCAGTTGCATGAGCCCATTCCTTGGGATCCTGGAATGCATCTCATCAGGTCCCCCAGATTTGTGTGTGTTCAGGTCCCTCAGAAGGTCTCGAAAGAAAAATATCTTCTCTGAGGATGGGTGGGATTTCATTCTCCAGTCCCTGCCTTGAGGTTCAGCGACTTGAGAGGCATGGGACGAGCAACTGAGAGTGAAAACTGAAACAAAAAAAAAGTCATGGGGTACCTCAGCCTCCATGGCCATAACTCCATAACTTCTTAAGAACAAACAAGGAGGTGTCTCTTCTTGAGAAGGGGACTGGACAGGATGACTTCCAGAGGTCCGTTCCAACCTCAGCTCCTTCTGTGAGTTTAAATCCCAAATAGCTGTGCCTGCAAAGGAAGTCATTCTGTTTTCATTCCTGTCATCAGTTGTCTGGAAGCACAACTTGTTTTCTTTCCCTGTAACTGCTCCTTGCCTCTTTGAAAGAGATGGAGGCATAATCTAACTCTTTGTTCTCCTAAAGCAAGGCTCATCATGAGATGCATTAGGAGAAAGGATGTTCCTGTTTTTTTTCTGAAAGTGCTTGCAGACCACATCCCAGGCCAAATCATGATGTTATTTCCATCTGTGTCCCTGGACATGTAATTATCTGTGCTGCTCCATTCAGAGAGCTCTCACTGGTGCTTTCAAGTGGAGAAAAGATCCCTGTGTTCAAAATAGAGATATCAATAGTAGTAGGAAGTGAATCTGTGGTGTGAACCAGAGAAGATTATTTTTTTTCCTCATTAATGACCCTTACTTCAGCCTATGGAGTAAGTGTGTAGGAACAGATAAATTAAAATTAATAAAAGCAGGCAGGAAATTAGAGAACACATCTTCCCTGAGTTTCCCTTTGGGCAATTTTACCTAAACATGGGATTTGGAGATTCCTGCTTGGCTTGTGGGGCTGGCCATGCTTACCGAAGCTCTCAGAGGGGTGACAGGTTCATGGTGTCACTCTGTTTTCTCTGCAGAAGTCCTTTCCTCACCAGCACCATGCCCTTGAGGACAGTGCCAACTCCTCTCTTTTCCTCATCCTTCTCCTCCTGCATAGAAGGAAACTCTGATAGCTGTTCATCAGGCCTATGCTGTGTTTTTCTGTAGTTTGTCTGATCTGTGTTTTCATGGAAGAGATTGCTTTGGGACTGCAAAGCAGCTCCAAAGCACTTGAATATCACAGATACTCCATTGATAATTGCATTTGGTGGTTAACTTTGTCAAGTAAAGGCAACTGGTTTCTTAGTTCAGCCATGTCCCCTCCATGAAACGCTGATTTAAACAGAATTTGTTATTTTATAGATTCAGTGCTGCTGTACTCAGAAACTGACATGAGAGGGGAAAAAAAAGAAAAAAAAATAAAAGAAGGGAGAGAAAGGCACATTTTGAAAGTTGTAGGGGGAGGAATTTGTTCTAATCCCTCTGAAATTATTTTCTTGCTGGAAATTGTTAGATCTGGATGGACTAAGCCAACTGAGTTACCAAGACAACCTATCCTATCGTGGAGATGACCATGTATCTCTTGATTCAAGAACAACAACTGGGAGTAGGGGCACTGGGCAGCATAAAGGGCCCAGAATGGAGCCCAGCATCAGGGATGGCATTAGCCGGGCAGCCACGGAAGGACGTTTGGAAATGGAGACAGCATCTGCCAACCAGGGATTGGAAGTAAACGATGCTACTGACAGCTCATCGGCTTGGAGCCCTGAGGTACTGTGAATTGTCATTTATCACACATGGTGTAAGCTTTTGGAAGAATACTGGGGGCCAAGAAGTGTTAGAGGAGAAATGAAGTGAAAAATTGATCAGCACGGCCCAAGATAATGGCACTCCTGTGTGCATGTGTGCTTGAACATACACCCCTCCCTCTGTGTTTCCCCTTTTTCTCATATTTTACCTCTTGCTATTAACACTAATTCACAGAAGCTCTTTTATTGCGTGATTTCTGACTGCAGTGTCTGAACTGAAATTGGGGCCATTAGTTGCCTGACAGCATTTACTGTCATTTAGCAAAGAGCACTCTGTGGTGGCCCAGGGCTTTGTCACTGGCTCTACGTGCAGGGCATGTGTCTCGGGACATGGTATGTGGTCACTGGGTCAAATCTGTGCCTCTTTTTCTGGGTGTTTTCTATGATTTAGACAATGGGAAGCATCTGGAAAGCTGGAGACAGCTGGTGGGGGTGGCCTGTGACTTAGCCAGGTGACCATCACTCTGGTCCCCCACTGATGCCAGGCAACCGTTTAGGGAAGGAGAGAACCCAAGGCTGCTTTCCCTTAGTTCTACACCTTTATTTTAAAGTCTTAAGAAAACATTTTGGATTTTAAGGCATTGTAAACACCTGATTACTTACCCTTTTATCTTCTAATCTCTCTGCCTGATGTTGATTTTCATTATTTTACCACAGGACAAAATTTCCGAAAAAATATCAGCCTGCATCAGACATATTAAAAGAATAGCACAAGGGTCACACCTGCCTGAGTTAAAAGAGACTGTTCTTCAGCTGTGGAAATTAATACTTCCATAAGACTCTGAGCAACAAGGCTTTGAGGGAAAGGTTCCTATCCTTAGAGCAGGCTGCCTGCAGCCAGTTAAAGAGATGGAAGGCAGCTCCTTGCTGCATATGCTCCAGGCCTAAGGGGTGTTTGGAGCAGCACTTTGGTTTGCTGAAAAATCCAGTCCCACAAAACACTGCTCATCACATGGGAAGTCCATGTGGCAGCAGCTCTGGCCTCTCTTTGCTGTTTGTCTGTCTGTCTGAGGCTCATTTCTCCTTTCCCAAATTTGATGTGCATTGCCATGGTTCACATGTGCCTCAGTGTCTCCAGTGTCCTCTTGCATTTCTTTGGAATACATCTCTCATTTTGCTCCTGGTATCTGCATTTTAAAAATGCAAAGTATGGTTCTAGCATCAGGGGGCAGATATGTCCAAGACCCAGTTTATCTACTACAAGCAGCTTCTCATCTGAAGGTATTGTGTGCATTAATGAAGGACTTTTTATTGCAGGAACTAAATGTTCTGACATGCCAGAAATGTCCAAGTGCTATTATGCTCCACTCAAAGGACCTTTCTTTAGAGACAGAAATGGTAATTTTATGCCCCTGCAGTGGAACCACAAGTACCATTTCAATCCTTATCCATGATTAGCTGCTCTTTTGGGTTTCTCTGGCAGAAATGGATTTATTTTACTTAGTGAAGTGGTTATTGGCTGTCCTGAATGACCAGGTTAGACATGCAGTATGAATCAGTATACTTGGCCTGACTTCACAACAGCTGTGCTGGGCAGACAGAAAGAAATTCAGATGAAGTATCTAAACCCCAATTATTCCTTGGATTCCAATTTAAGTGTCTATATAATCAATATGTTCACAACGCACTCATAGCCCAGCTGAGCTTTGAGAGCTGAGGGGAGTTCTGTCAATGACTTCCATGGAAGGGAGATTGCTGTGTGTGTAGCAAACCTGTACAGGGATGAGTCTTGGATAGCACAGAAAGGGCCACCCTGTGAGGTCTCTAAAGTTTGGTTGCCCGTGGAAAGGCTACTGCCATGGAATGTGGCACTTCCATTTCCCTCTCTGCCTCCAGTTCACGCAGTTTTCTCTGCAGTGGATGTGACTGCAGCTCCAGTAACACAATTTGACATTTCCTGAAATCCAAATTCTTTCTAGCTGTTCAGTCAAAACCCAGATCTCTGACCTTCAGTCTGCCCTATACGCTGCCAGAAGGTGAGATACTCAGCCCCGTTGGGATGGGAAATTGCCTCTTGGGTCTTTGTACCTGTGAGTTTATGATGATGCCCAGGAGTTCATCTTCTCCAGCCCAGGCATGAGGATGAAAGCAAAGTTATGCTGCAAGCACGGCTGTCTCCACACCTTAGCAGTAGCCCTTGAATGTGCTTTGATTTCATCTCCTCAGTAGCAAATGCACAGTTGAAAGTGTGGAGGGATGAAAATGTGGAGGGAAATGTGAGTCAAGCACAATCCCATTACGTTTCCTTCTTAAATATTATTTCATCAACCAGACAGAAATAACTTGACTACACAGCAACACTTAACATTTGCATAACACAATGCTCTCTCCAGACAACCTGGCCTACCTTGCATTTTTGCTTTTTGCAGCCTGCTGTTCATACACAAGGGTGTTATTGTGGCCAACCAAGTCATTCTGGATGTTGCCCAAGTGGTGTTTTTTTCTCCCTTTGTCATTACTTCTGCAAGGCATCTGACAGCAGGTCCCCAGCCTCAATCTGCACACTTGAACTTTTGTATTCATGTGCACAAGTCCTAAACACCTTTGAAAATATGGAAAGCTGGAGCTTTGCACATCATGGCAGATTAATCTGAGCCCTTGGAAAGTAGATTGACAGGAAGTAAACACAAATTTTGATGTTTATCCGAGGCCTTGTTTGAGACACTTACCACCCTAGACACTTCTGAAGGGAATTACATCAGACATTTCAAGGCCCATCATCTGTTCTCTGAACAATAAGATTCCTGTGTTGAAAAGAAGTGTTACTTGAAATGTAAAAGAAGATAAATGTTTGAGGAGGAGGGTGACTCAGATGCTGGTGACAGGCCTTAATTCACCTTCTGGCTATTAACTGAAAATCTTTCCCTAGTACAGTGTATACTCATGTTTAAATACAAATCATTGATCACTATAGCAACCCCTTTATCACATGAAGCACATTCTAACTCTGAGATAAAAAAGCACTTTTGAACAGAAATGCACACGCCCACTCAGCAAAAGGTAAGGTGAGCATCCATATTTTTATCTTGTTTTATCAAGATGTTTTTTGTTTTAAAAGTAGATAAAAGATTGTGTGTGGATTGGTCTGCACATGTTGTGATTGTTTATTTTGAATTTTTGTTCTGAATGTATTAGTATCCAAACTGAACAGAAGGAACAGATGTTTCTCTTGGGAGATTTAAAAAGGGTATAAAGAATCAATATGTATTTAATCAGACTGTTTTTCTCTATTATCATTGCTTTAGCTGTAGGAAAAGTGTTGAAATATAATGTAGCATCTAGAAATGGAATTTCAATTTTTCAAGAAATTCTGATATGGTGATTTCCTCTCCCATCAAATTGTGAACCACAGTGCCTAATTTTTTTTAATTTATAGCAGAACAAAATATCTAAAAAGTTAGCAGGTTTGGCTGAATTGTTTGATTTTGGTATTGTAAAAAAAATCCATCCTGACAAAAAATTCCAGTGTACGTTCAAAGTAATAGGTTAAGTTAATCAAAACATTTTGTTAATGCCTCAGAATTGACATGAATGAAATGTAAAAAAACCTTTATTGAGTTTTTCCCTATGAGGACTGTTTTCCAAATTAACTGTCTCCTGCAAAACATTTAAATATTGATGAAACTTTTTGTTGGAAATGTTTCAACAAGTGCTATTGCTTACTAGAGTGTATGGGGAATATTACACAAAATCAGGCAATTAACAATCATTTTTCTTTCAAGGAACAGTGGGATCTTTATTTTGTACAGCAACTGCCTACAGTTGCAGGCACAAAGGAGAACAATTTTTTTTAAATGGAGCTGAGATGACAGAGACAGTTGAACTCCAGTGGAGATGTTACTTCTTCCTTCTCGTTGCAGGAACATAATGAAGTGAACAGTGTACCAGCTCATCACGGTGCTCATGAGCCCATCTGCAAGTGCGGTGATCTAGATGTCATCTTCAACTATAAACCCTCAAGTCAAAAGCTGGTGGTTACTATCTTGGAGGCCAGGGATATCCCAGACAAAGACCGCAGCGGTGTGAACACCTGGCAAGTGCACACAGTTCTTATGCCAGGCAAGAAGCAGAGGGGTAAAACGAGTGTTCAGAGAGGACCCATCCCCATCTTCAAGGATAAAATTACCTTCAGTAAGCTGGAAAAACAGGAGTTAGGCAGCCACGCTGTTCGCTTCCGCCTCTATGCGGTGCACAAGATGATTGGAGAGAAGATGATGGGAGAGCAGCTGTTCTACCTGAGCAACATCAGCCAGGAAGAGGATATGAAGGTGACACTGGTATTGGAACCCAGAAGTAACCTGAGTGTAAGTTTCATGAAAGACATATGGGATCCATAAAATTGTTTGTCTGGTGAGCAGGGACCAGCCCCACCTGACGTCTTTCATTCAGAGCTGTTAGCGTGTGACCGGTGGATCTGTCCTGCTGTCACTCCAAAAGTTATCAGCAAGGGGAAGCACAAGGTATTTATTCCCTGTGGAAAGCTGTGCTTTATTAACAGCAGCTCAGCTAGCAAGCTTACACCAAACCATGTGGCTGTACTACATCTACACGAATCATCACATGCTGTGCCATTCAGAAATAGTAGGTTGATCCAGGAACCACTGAGGCTAATTATGTCTTAATTTCAATAAGGACAGCGGTTCTTGTGCACCATTGTGTTGGTGGACCTGTACTACTGCCAGTGCAGGAGCTACCTCATTTGGCCCTAGCTACTAGCTTGTGTATCTCCACATGGTGCAGTTTCCATGTTGCCAGAAATGCTTAGTAATGTTCCTTTACATGACAGATGGAATTGGAGAGGTGGGTCATGGGAAGAGGAACTGGCTGTGCTGCTTCCTAATTTTCCATGCACATCACAGTTGTATCCAGCTCTGGCTATGCCAATCAATTTGTGCAGATGAGCTCTATCATGATTCATTGTCTACAAAAAGCTCAGTGAGAGGCTGTGCACACAAAATGAATAAAACATCAAACTCCAGCTGAAGAGGGAATAGAGAGAACATTGTGGTAGTAAGGAAGGAAAGTAAGAAAACGCACAGTACGTGACCAAAAAACCCCAAACTGCAAACTGTATTCCATCCAAATGCCGTTATCAAGGAGATTGACTGAGCATTAATGTAGTAGGATGTTTGGTTATCTCAGAGGCTTTGATTTACAGTAGTGGTAACACGTTGTGCAGAGTTCCTCATCTTTAAAGAGAAAGTTCAGAGACGTGTTTTTGTAGAAGTGGCGCTCTGATTCTCCTGGTGCCTCAGCATAATTAATTCTTAGTTACTGTAATTTCTTAAGAGAGATCTTACCAAACGAGGCTAGAGGATATAAATTGGGGGAGGGTGGTGGTGAATGTCCTGATGATTCTCTCGGTGCTCTTTCCCTGCAGAGTGCAGATTCTCAGCTTAGTCTGTCAGCAATCTCTCACAGTGATAGCGCTTCTTCAACACAGTCCCTGTCGCATGGAGGGGTGCCAGAGCTGCTCGTGGGATTGTCATACAATGCCACTACGGGGCGGCTGTCAGTGGAGATGATCAAAGGCAGTCATTTCCGAAACCTCGCAATTAATAGGCCACCTGGTAAGTACTCTCTCTGCTATTAAATAACACCATTGAGTCAAAATTTGCTTTTTATTTTCTTCCTCAAGACATTCAATTATGCCTTTTCTGAGCCGGGTTTCCTTGCAGAGTACCTGACTGAAAATTAAAAGCTGTTATTTCAGATGTGTGTGTTGGTAAATGGTACAGGGTAATTGGAGGCAATCATATGAAGACACAGCTGATGGGGTGGTAATACCTAGATGTCTGTTTTATTGCATATACCTTTACAACATCTGATTAAGGCGAAAGTGTCATTATACCCAAAGCACAGAGTAATTCTCAGCAGATTCGTAAGAAGAAAGGAGCACTTTCCAAGTGTTTATGTGTTACCATGTGACCCACAGGGGCCCTGCCTCTTGCCATTAAGTGTTTCCCAGGGCTATAATTTGCTTAGTCCCCTTGCTGTGCTGCTGAGTGCTGGGTGACCTGGTGCTTTGGGCCCTTTAGGGATCCTCCTGCTGTGAATTCTCTGCTGCTGCACCAGAAAATCTTCTGTGGAAGGAAAATTGGAAAGTTATCGCAACAGGGTCACAATAGTTGAGTTCCTTTCGTCCAGTCTTAAAAGAAAAAATGGAATTGCCTTACAGTAGGTTTAGTTAGTGCCTGAGCTGTAGTTAGTCCTCGTGATGGATAGTGCTGCTGCCCATGATATAGATGGAGTGACGAAGCCATAGCGCCTGGTCTTACCTGCTTTGCTGCTGGGATGCCTCATTAAGGGGTTGAATGGCAGCACTGTATTCATCCTGTGATGTCCTTTTGCCTCCTGTCTGACACCAGCAACTAAAGGCAATGTGAAATAACGTGTGTTTTTTGTTTGTCTGTTGGTGTGTTTGCTTTTCGTGATGTCTGCCTCCTTGTCAAAGATAATAACCTTTGACAGTTCCTTGCCTTCACTGGATTTGACATAGAATCTGTAGCTGCAAAATGCTAAGATTGCTTTTGCAAGATGCTCCGCTCTTCGGCCCAGATCTAGCAAAATATTTATGTAATATTTCAGTGTATGGATGTGAAAACACAAGTTTCTACTAAACTATACTGGACTATATTACAGAACTAATCTGTGTCATCAGTTAGTCCCTCGAGAATTAAGGGCAAGCCTGTGCAACAGTAAAACACCTGACCTCAGTCTGTGTAGTCCTAACTCATCTTTTATTATCTATAGCAACACAGGTCTCTATGTGAGTTACTTTAAGGCATGTTCTTGTTAACACGTACGTGTTTTAATAAAAGCTTTCAGTCTGGGACCTTTTTTATTAATTTAAAGAACAGGTATACTGAGGCAAGCACCTTATTATATGCTCTAGCAGGCAAGCTTTCTGGTGTTTATATATGCTGCAGTGTAGATACATCCTAAAGTTTTACTCTCAGAAATGAAATTAAAGTAGTCCCAGTATAGGTCCAAATAAATTTGCTGCATTTTTTTCTGGCAAGTTTTTGTGTATCTGCCTGTGGTATTGGGTTTTTGTCTCTTAGCTGCCCAGAGAGGTGGATTATGCAACACTTCTGTTCTTAAATCAGGCCCTGCACAAGTTGCCTTTTAGCTGGTTGAGTCAGCCATCTGTAATGCCCACTTTTTCCCCATAAATGAAACATCTTCACTGCATATAAATTAATTGCTTTTTAGCCTACTATGTGCAATATAATGACCAAATTACTGATTTTTTTTTGCTTTCTTCTAATAAATGTCTGTCTGGGTCCATGGTTGTTATAAGCTGAGCAGCTCTGCAACTCATTGTCTCTGAGTGCTGGGGAGTTGTGTCTGTCCTGGGCCTGTGGTGGGATGGGTTTTGGCAGATCAGCGATGTGTGCACGTGTTATCTTTCATCATGGGCAAGTTTATATACCTTGATCAGGTGTCTCATCCAGCTTTTTGGCAGTGGGTGCACAGGAGTGTAGTAGCTTGGTTGACAGCAGCTTTAAACCTGAGAAACATTTTGTGTTTGTTGATGACAAAAGAACAGAACCAGGATATGGGCAAAGGAGGCATTCCTTGAGGGACTTTTTATTTTAAATTCTGATTGAATTTTCCATTTCTGTGTTTGTAGGGTTTCAGATAAATCTAATTTAATCTGTTTATTAAGCTGGCCAAAGTCTTCTGCCAGCCAAACTAACAGTCCTTACATTGTTTTGTAGCAGTTCTTTAATCTTTGCTGTTAAGACTATCTCGAGTTGTTTCTTCACATTCCTTTCTGTATTCAAATGAACTTTATCATTGTCAGACCACTGTCTCTCAGTGTTAGATCACTTTTAGGTGAAACACAGAGATCCATAAATGATTATAGGTGAATTCTGAACCTATCACAATCTTCTTCTTTTATTCCAAGTCACACTGTTGCCTCTGCTTTCTGAATTGTTCCTCTGTGCCTATAAAGTTCCCAGCAGTGTGGTGAGGAAAGGAAAACCCAGTGAAGCAGAAACTGAAGGAAATTAAAAAGAAGGAAGAAAACCAGCACTTGTCTCAGATGCTGGAGCAGCATTTCACTGATAACTCCTCAGGCACTGCAGGGAAGTGCTGTGAGGTCCGATCGTTACTGTCTGAAACATGCTGGTGGCTGAATGAGATGCTCAATACGTCCTTCAAGAGGTGAAAACTAAAGCTGGTATCCTGCTTTCTGGAGGGTGAGGAAAGAGCCCTTATGTTTTCTTAAATAGGTCCTATTTGTGGTTCTGTTGTTTGAGGCTCAGAGGGAGTGATTTCTTTAAAGTATCATGGAAATTTAAGATATAATAGTGCTTTGGGGCACTTAAATACCAAGCCAAAACTGCTGTTCAGGGCAGCCATTTATGGTAAGACCAGCAGAAGGCAGTGGACAGAACCCATCTTTATTCCCAGCCCTGCAAGCACAGACCCTACACAGGGCCCATATGTAGTCCTGTTGCAGCCCAGTGGCTTTAGTACTGGCTGCTGCTGCCAGCTGCAGCTGTGGGGAATGGCAGGGGAGTCTTGCACAACAGCAAAGTCTTCAGCTGTCTTTTTTGCCCACCTTGATCCTCTTCTCTGCCACCTGTACTCCTATAGCATGCATGCTTCCTTCTTGGCATCCTGGCACAGGGATTTCACTGTGTGCAGGAGAAGGAACTGGACTCGGGCATTGGTGATTTCGGGTGTTAAAGACAGCAGAGGCTGGAACAGTTGGTTTTCTGGAGAAGAAAAGGAGGATGGTTAATGGTTCAGTTTTTCCTGGGCACATCATCTCCTTCACCTTTAAACTGAGTCAGGTAAACATCAAAGTCATGGGTGCTTATATGACCAATAACTGGGTTAGAAAACAGCTGGACATCTTACAGAAACTTAAATCTGTGTCTTCTGTTTGGGTCACATTTGTGTGATTTGAGGATAGTTTGGTCAAGTGTCCAGGCGTTGTTCTGGGGAACATGCTGAGTTATAGGCCTAAGCCTACAATCCCTGATCACATAAATAGATCCATTATAACTCAGAGCACTTAAGAGCACTCAAGAGTATGGCTGCAGCATTGGACCGTAAATTATCTGTGTGCCAAAAAGCCTCATGCAGAAAAGCATCTACAGTTTTGTCAGATGTGGACACTCTTGGTATTTTAGTGCTAATGGCTTGTGTGCTGTGCACCTTATTCTATTTGGTTCTTGTAAAAAAACATTAACTTGTGCCAACATTTTGTAGGAATTCATATTTTGTTTTGTGGTCTTGTATCTTCCTAGAACAAAACGCAGCATGTTCGTTTAAAGGGTGTTTATGATAAAAAAATGTAACAAGAGAAGCCTACACCACTGTCAGAGATGTCTTTAAAAATTTATAACCAGTTACGTACTATATGAATGGTAGTAATATCTTGGGACCATAGTGATGGAACAGGAATCATTTGAGCTAGTCAGTGTATAAACACAAAACAGAGATGTCTGCCCCTGTGATGTTAAACCTTCATCTGCTGCTCTGCTGGTGCAGCTCTCTCTCCTCTAATCCAGCCTTCCTTCTTTTCCCTCCTGCATTTCTTTTTGGGGTTTGTGTCTGCATATAATGCAATTTGATAAGAACTATTGTGAAGTTATTCCCTCGCCTAAGAAAAGTCCTCCAAGGTTTTCAACAGCTGCAGAATTAATCACACATTACAATTACATCCGTACATGATCATTATTATACCAGCAGCATATTAACCCCATTAAACAAATACAATAGCATTAATGCTGGAAAAGACAGGAGGGAGGGAACAGGCTATCAGGATTTCTATTGGTAACAGGAGAAAGTTCTTCTTGAAGTAAAGACTTGTCTGAAAACAAACATTTACCTGAGCCACAGGTAACAATATCTGAGAAATACGGAAAATGCTCCAACAGAAAAATTAGGATCCTTACATTAGGATCTTCATTGCTCAGTTATCAGGGTGCTTGAAAGCCATTAGAGGATTTTATTTTATCAGATTATTTGCGAGGGAAGTAAAGTTATTAACCTTGTTACATTCCTGGAGAACTAAAGCACAGGTTAATTCCTTTAATT
The DNA here is from genome assembly GCA_013397135.1 of Pachyramphus minor. Taxonomy (NCBI): domain Eukaryota; kingdom Metazoa; phylum Chordata; class Aves; order Passeriformes; family Tyrannidae; genus Pachyramphus; species Pachyramphus minor. Next base: position 274,133 of record VYXB01010746.1, on the reverse strand, counting down.
ACTCCAAATGACACCAAGAAGCTGAATAAAAAAATTGACTTTTAACCCACGTATCTTGCTCTGAACCAGGAGCTTGCTTGAGCTCCTAAAACTTTGCGATTCAGGTTTCCATGTCACTGGTAATAAAAGGGGGATCTTGCCAGGGCAAGATGGGGTGGATTCAGTCCTCCAGAAAGCTTGGTTAACAGAACTGGGATTTTCTGGGAAGCTTCTTGGTGCCAAGTGTTTGCCAGTCAGTCACAGCAAAATTGTAGGAAAATCACCTCTCCTTCTGCACCTTCTTTTTGCCCATCCTTGAACAGCCTAAATAAGCTTACAATAATAACAGCTGTGAAAGTTTTGTTCTGGGTGGGTAAGATGAGTCCAGATGCAAGTAGCTCCAGAAGGATGTCTCAATAATGAGCAGCCAGACAATGAGGTGGAAGATAAAGTGTGGATGACTGTAAAGTATTGCATGGGGTCACATGTGGAATTCAAACTGAATCTGGGTGGACTCAATGTTTCACTTGGGAGTGAAATATTAGTCTTATAGTAAATAGCTCAAGGAAAATGTCAATTCAAGGATCAGCGACAGTAGTGAAAAAAACCCAAAACAAAAGTGGACAAAATGAAAAATTGATATTTGATTCTAAATAAGCAGTCAGTGGTCTAATCAATACTGTGTACAGTTCTGGCTCCCTCTGTTTAAATAGGATATAATAGAACTGAAAAGATGTGGTGAGGAGCGTTGGAGACAATCAGGGATATGGGAACAGCTTCCAGAGAGCTGTACCTGAATAGACTGTGCCTCCTACGATGTTACAACAAAGGGAGATGGGGGCAGATTTCGCAGAGGTCTACAAGTGTCATTGAGAAAGTGAATTGACAACACTTACTCATTGTCTTCTCCTGATACAAAACCAAAGGATCATAAAAGGAAGCAGGGAGGTAGCGGGTTCTGAAGAGGAGACAGCTCTTCACCTACGCTGTTGAATTCCTCACTACAGAACGTCATGGATGATAGAAATCTACTTGAGTTCTGTGCAACACAAGAGAAGTTCTCAAAGTTCCACAGAGGATCACTAAATACAAAGACACTGTCTCTGACTGAGGAAGTTCTTGAGTCACAAATTGCTGGATACTGGGAGAGTATTTGGGAGGGAACCAGCGTATGCCGTATTTCTATAGCTTTACAAAGATGTGTGATATTGGTGTACAATTGGCTGGATGGACTGGCTCGGCACAGCTCTTCCCACCACATGTGAGACCTGATTAGACTTAGAAAGACAAGTGTCAGAATAATGGACTTCCTCCAAGGAGCAATTGTGAGATTTTTGTGGGGGATATTCTATGATAATTAGACATCCAGGGTTAGTACATGGTTATCCAGTAATATATTCAATAGCTTTATATTTCTAAGTGAAATGCATATTTCTAAAAGTGAAAAGTTATACTATGAAAAGTATAACCCATGTTACAGGGCATAAAAATGAAGATATTTCTGAATCAAAGGAGTGCATTTGAAGTGGATGTATGGCAATGCTCTCCCACTCCCATAGCTGTCAACAAGAAAAAAATATTTTTCCCCCCTCCTAAAACAAACAGAAGAAAAAGCCATTGCTACTAGAGTAGAACTCTCTTCATTCCAAGTTTCAGCTGGAGCTGAATGTTTAGTGAAAATCTGCAGTGACTTTACAGAGCAGCGTTTGCAGGAGGTCTGATGACAGGCTGTGTAATAAAGTCATGCCTGTAGGCACTGCTGCTGGAGGTGACAAAAGCCAGGCTTAAGCGTCCTTATATCATGCCCCTACCATTGCCGTTGCTGAGGCGTGTAACCATGCTTCCTGACAAGCTCTCTCTTAAAAGTTCCCATCTCCTCTCTGAGGCAGCAGCAATGCATAAATGTGGAAAGTTTTGAAATGCCCTTGTTAGAGGAGAGTCACCTTGTGCACCAGAGGTGTCTGGGTTCTCTTTTAGCTGGGTCAGCCTGGACTAAAGCTGCACCTCCTCAGGGCTTGGGAGTGCAGGCAGATGGTAAGCTGGCTCTGTAGCCTAACACGTGTCCCAGGTGAGGGCTGGTGCTCTAAAATGGAGTGGACACGGGGTGTTGAGGCAGCAGAGGAGGATCACAGAGGAACTGAGCTCCAGGGCAGCTCTGGGAACAGCTTTCTTTCCTGAGAGACCTGGGCCTTGCTTTCAGGGAGCCCTCATCTCCTGCCCCTCTTGCATGTCGCTGCCCCTGGCAATTCCCTCCCCTCAGGCCAAGAAGCGCTTCCACTGAGCAGTGCATTCCTTTCAGCTGCATTTTAAATTAAAGGCGCTGCTGGTCTGTTCTCTGATGACTCACATGTTGTGAAGGTTGCCAGATTCCAGCCTCTCCCTTGTGTGAGAGCTTTAAGCCCCAGGAGAGGAGACCTGAGCAGCAGAGGCTTGGCTTCTCAGCAGCATAGTAGGCAGTTCTCAGCTCTTGTATGATTTATAGAGTAGTCCACAAGCTGCCTAAAATCCAGACTTTCACAATGTGGGGTTGGGATCGTGCACCTGGGTCTAATTCTTCTCTCTGCTTTTTTACTGATCCAGCTGCAGTGAGCCCAGTTCAGGGTATTTCTGCCCCACTGCTGGTTTAATGGGGAGGTAAAGCCAGGACTAATGGTCTTCTGTGTCTCAAACTGAGACCTGGCATGGAGCTGCTAGTACAGAGTAGGACAGAGTTGAGCTCTGGGGCTGTTTCGCTGTGCGGTGCTGCCGTTTATTATGTAGGCTGGGAGCGTGGGCATGCCAGCTGGGGGAAATTAAGCTCCAGGCCCAAGGCTTTATTCTGCTGCGGCTGTTATTAGTCTGGATTGCAGCATGCTGACATGGTTATACTGCTTTTGGAAATGAGCTAACTTGCCTGGAGCGCGGGTGGGAAAGTCCATGCGGCACCGTGGGGTACCCTCCAGTCCACAGACGTGAGGGGTCAGGAGTCTTTGGTTGTTTATTTCCTTTCTAAATATAAATTCAAGCAGGGGGTTGGATGCTTTTGTATTTGCAGTGTTTTTGCTCACAGGTCAGCTTTATTAATAATGGTAGTGCTTAGGGTAAATGAAAGCAGAATGCACGCTATGGTCCCTGCTCCAAAAATGGGAATGCATAAATTAGAGTTGATTATTCCCCTGAGTTGTCATTATCAGTTAGTTCCCTGTGAAGGATCATGACAGAAATGGGTCGTTAGAAGAATCGCAGATAAAGTGATTGCCTTTGCAGATGAGCTCTCAAGAGGTGTTTTATGGTTGGGGCAGTGTTGATAAAGACAGAGCAGTCTGCACAAGGAGAGATTCGCCCAGACCTCTGGAGTAAGATGATGCAGTGCTAGCCCAAAATGTGTCTGGCTTCTTGCAGCATTCCTTGATTTAGTGCTTTTCACCCTGGTATTAAATGCAGAGGTGTTGATATTTTATGTATATGTGAACACTGTTCAATGTATTCATACCAGAGATGAAAGATGAGTTTAAGGTGAAAATGATTTGCAGCAAGAACTTCTTTTCCAAAACATGTATGGCTGCTTGAGCCTGGTAGATGCAGTAGATGCAGCGCTAAAATTGGCCTTGGCAAAATTAGACTTTTTTCTTGAATCTTCACAGACTTTTGTGTAACCGTGAGCAAGCTGCAGTCTCAAACACTCCCAGATATTAAGAGGTCTTGCTCTTCTTCATGTCAGTGAGATAGGTGACCAAATAGGTGAGCACTTAGGCATTTTAAAGAATGCAAGCCCTAATCTCTCTTCTCCTTTTGTTCTTGACAGAGGTGGCATGAAAATAAACACTCTGAAGAGCATAGAGTGCTGAGACACCACTGTAATGAGGCCATTACTGAATCTGAGCATGTAATTAGATGGAAAATGTTTGCCTTCATAATGAATAGATGCTCTTACACATACATTCCTCAGTAAACTGTCAAGTTCATCCTTGATGTAGTTTCACTAATTTCACTGTGTATCTGGGAATGGATTTTCTTTGGCAAAGTCAACAGGAGGGGAGAATTTTCCATCTCAGAGGACCAGACTGGACCACAAGGAGGACTAGGAAATATTTTCTGATGAGACACATAAAAAGATGCTGCAAGGAGCACAATGCAGAAAGGGCAAACTGCAATCTTTAAATGTAGTTAGTGAAGCAGAATAACAGCTCAGTCTCATATGTACCAACCCTGCAAAGCAAATTTCAGATGCTAAATATATGATCTACACCTACTCTTTTATTTCTGTTCGGGCAATCTCGATTCTTTTGCCTGGTAAAATACACTCAGTGGAATAAATTTGAGGAGAATTAGCAGCCTGATTTAGTTGTCACTTGCACTGGTTTTGTGCCTGTGCTTTCATGGGCATGAATAGGACTCCTGATATTATCTCTACCCTGAGCAGAGTCTCCTTCCAGCCTTCACATTCCTGCCTGATCCAGACAATACACATAGAATCTCCACCAGCCTTATACTGTGCAGGCAGAGTCTTGTTGCAGAAGTATGTAAAAAATGTGATGTATATTAAAGAAAAAGCCACATTTTCTGACTTTGATTTAAGTCATTGGTGGCGTACTGCTCAGTTTTCTTCAAAGCCAGCTATATTACCCCACACTTGCAAAAGTTGAAGCCTCAGTCAGGGGTGTAACACCCTAGTAAGAAACTCCTCTGTTCATAGCCTCGAGAATTAACCAGGACATCCTGAATCAGTATCTTATGGGGTGCTTTAGCTGTAGCACTTGCTTTAGTGTTAAAACCTAAATCATCTATAATAGCAGCACTGCCTACTAGATTGCTGCTGAATTATGCCATATGCTTCTTTGATTATAAATTGGTTGGCTCCTTTGGGGACTGTTCAAACGAATGTGCCACAGTTAGGTGTGATGAATCCCACCTGAGCCGCCAGTACTGGTGAAACTCAGAAGGATGATGTGAAGGTATATATTCTAAGAGTAAAATCTAGACCTCAGTCCTCTCCCTGTCTTCTTAGAAGAGATATAAGTTTGTGTGGGTGACCTTTCCCTCAAATAATATGGGAAGATAATCTAAAAACGCTCTTGATTTGCTGTTGGTTATGTTGCACATTGCCATGCTCAGGTGGGATAGCAGTGGGGGTGTTGGTAGCAGTTTTTGGTTGCATACAGTTTCTCCACTCTGCCCATTCTCTGCCCCAGCATAGCAGGAAAACACACCCAGGAACTGCCAAGGGGTCCAAGGTCAGGATCATTCCAGTGCTACTCCATGCTCCATCTCTACCCTTCCTGTTCCCAGCTCCTACTGTGATCCTAATCAAATGTCTTCAACAAAGCAGTTCTCAGAGGGTAGAGAGAAAAGCCATGTGACACCAAGGACATATCCAGAGAATAATGGAAGAATTGGGCCAGGAGCAAAGAGAAAGGGTCTCATCTCTGTGAATTCCTAGGTCTCAAAACTCACCCTCTTCCATGTCAGCAGAAGTGAGATCCTTTATCTTTCTGCTTGTAAAGGGGATTGGTCTGGAAAATACACTAAAATTATATGAAAATGTGAGCATTCAATTTGAAAGAAAGAAAAATTTTTAAGTTCAAACAGGAAACTGTACTAGTTAGTTGCTTGTTTGTATTTGAAAATTAGCCTGGTGGAGATCTTTTACTAGTTGAAAATCCCCTTCTCAGAAGAAGAGGATGAATACATTACAAAAAAAAAACAAACCTATGAAACTCCTTCTCCTCACTTATCTTTATTTCCAGGGAGTTCCTTGCAGCCTAGACCAGCAGCCAGGACTAACACATGAGGAACGCTTCAGTAGATGTTGTGGTTTGTCAGTCCAAAACAAAGCGACATCTCTACAAACACTGCAAGAGTGGTGTCTGGTACTTATCTTGCACAGTTCCACATTGAGTTGAGGTAGAAGAGAGAGTCCTCTCTTGGGCTTTGTGTTTCTGATGGGTCTGAAATTGCTACAGATTTCAGTCCCTCAGCACCAGCAACACTGAATATTAAGGTGGAAATTAGTCTGCCTCTTAATAAAGCTTTTTTTTTTTTTTTCCTTTCTTTTTCTTTCCAGATACCATCAGGAAATTAAATCAAAGATCTGCCTTTCTGTGTAACAAGTAGGTCTTTGTTGGCAAGATCTACTTTATCACCAGTGTTACTCTGGGAGCCAAGCTGGCACCCCCAGCTAATGACTGGGCTGAACTTTCCCCGTGGTAACCTGATAGCTGTACAGCTGTGCAGGCTCACAATTTGCTCCTCGATTGTCAGTCTCCTGACAGCTTTTTTCAGTGGAACAGTTTGAGAGGAGTGGAAAGCCCTGCTTTGGAGACATAGAAGTGTTTTCACACCTGAAGTGTAATTTCACACCTTGTGTTGCTCAGTAGATAAGTGCGTAAAATAGCACATCAAACGGGAACAGAAGAGGATAGAAATGCTGCAGACAAGAGACGGAGGCTTGTTATTTATTTCCTATCTTCAGCACACTCTGAAATAATACTCACTTGCAGGAACCCAGGCACAGATTACGAAGGGGTTAGCAGAGGACTTGTCTAGCCAAGCAATCTGCTACTGTCACGTGCAGAGCAAGGTGAAAACTTACACTGGGATGGGTCTGTGGAGCACTGGGAGCTCTGAGATCAACATTAGCAAGCACATAACAGAGGTGAACTAATTAATACAGGAGGCAGCAAGAGTTTAAAGAATAGATTTACAGGAACACTAAATTGGACCATTCCTTCCTAGGCATGTTTACTCCTTGTATTGATTTGGATAGTGAAAAAAATTGACCCTGAGTCCATCAAAAAAGGTAATATGAGGATTTGGAAAAAACCTGAAATTATCATGGGAGATAAATCATTCCAATGTGTGTGCAGGTTTCTTTTACTTCTCTTTCAAGATCATTTTGTTTGGTATCTCAAACAACAGGTCATAGAGGCATTCTTACAAAAGAGAGGAGTGGAGAGACAAGGGCAGTCAAGGGCAACCCAGGTAAGAGAGGTGAAACGAAGCTTGATTGTGAGGGAGAGGAAGGGAAGGTGAAAACACACCATTTGATGTGGAGAATCCATCGAGATGTTCATAGTTTCAGTTAGTCTTAGACAGGTTTGTTAGGACAGGGTACCAGATACCTTGCTCTTTCCAAGAGAGTAGGGATGAAACACACATCAGTTTCCTTTTCTCCACAGCTTAATATGAGAAAATCCAAGAGGTGCTTTCATCTGCTGCTTCTCATCCCATGGATTTTACCAAGGAGAGCTGTCCAGCCCTCATCTGTTATTCACTGCAGACAAAGCCGCTCTACTTGGAGAGAGTTTGGGTGTTTTTTGACCACTCGAGGCTTCCATTTAGTCTGTTGCCTGTGCCAGACGTATTATTTCCTCTTTTATTCTGTCCTAGATACCTATGGAAAGCTCTGCCTGCGCAATTCTGTGGGTCAGGAGATGTCTCGCTGCAAGACCTCCATCCGCCGAGGACAGCCCAACCCTGTCTACAAGGAAACCTTCATCTTCCAGGTTGCCCTCTTCCAGCTGTCTGATGTCACCCTGATGATCTCCATATACAACAGGCGCAGCATGAAGCGCAAGGAGATGATCGGCTGGATTTCCATGGGTCAGAACAGCAGCGGAGAGGAGGAGCAAAGCCACTGGCAGGAAATGAAGGAATCGCAGGGGACGCAGGTCTGCAGGTGGCACACGCTGCTGGAGTCCTAGCGGTTACCAGGGCAACCTGCAGATCCTGGGACAAAGGGCTGTCTTACCTTGTTCTCGGCCGGCAGAAAACAGCTGTCCCGGGGCATGTGCGCTTTAACCTGGCTGCTTGGTGTCAGCAGTCACGGGCATTAAAGGTGGCAAGGCCTGGGAAGCACGTTTAGTTCTTGTCTTTCCAGGTTGTCCTGCATTTTCTACATCCAAATAATTAACCCTAGCGAGAAGCAGTGGGAATACCTACAAAATCCTTTCCTTGGTCATTGTCTTGCTGGTTTTGTCATAGGCTTAATCATCGCAGACTGATTCTGACACTGTTGTCTTCTGGGTTAAACTCTCTCTTCTCTCCCTCCCCTTATTTATATTAATGAAGTTTGCAAATGTTCTTCGCACACAGATAACCCACAGAAAGGCTAACCTGCATGCAGATCACGTTCTCTCCTTTTTATTATCATGTTTCTAAGTCCTAGAAATAAGCATTTGATATCACTGTAGACTGGATGATATATTTTTCAGGCAGCATGAGAAAGCACTCTTAAATTCTCTGTCAACTTTAAAGTGCCTAGGCATTACTACTGTTCTCCTGTACTAACAGTTGATATTAGGACTTAACACTATTGATATTTTTAATTAGGCACCTGTGCACTTGTTAGCCTGCATTGCCATAGGTTTGCACAAGAGATAATGAGCATCAGTTTTACATTGCATTATACAATGCATGTTTAGATGTTTACTTGAAGTTATGGCTTTTGTAATCACCAATACCAAAAAAAGACCAGAAAAAGCTGCACATCCACCTTTGTGCCTGAATCACTCTTTTCTGCATCACTGTTTTGCCAATGTGTTAATTTGGTTTTTAGAAGTGAGGTTCATTCAGAAAAGCATTTCTGTGTGCATTACAGGGGAAGGCTTCAGATCTGTGTTTTCTCTGTGATTCAGCTGAGCACTACTCAGTTTGCTGAAGGCTCTTCTTCAAATGTGCTACCCTTTAATGTCTTCTTGGGATATGACAGGGGACAGGTTTTGGCATGCTGAGCCATAGAGGATGCCAGACCATGTCACCTCATCTTGGGGGCGAGCTCTCCTGCAGGCAAGGAATAGGATCCAAGGGACCCCCCTGAGGGGCTGTTGGCTCTGCTGAACTAGCACCGGAGATTAGTATTGTGCTTCCTGCCTCTCACTGAAAGCAATGTAAAGAGCAGCCTTGCTGGATGAGGTGATGACACTTTCACGTCGTTACTTTTCAGACTATATTGTCCTTTTCCACTCTGTTCTTTTTTCCTGTCTCTGCAAGTTGAAGCCATGGATGATGGATAGGGGATGTGTCTCGGTCTGCTGCTTGACTAAGTGGTTGTTTTTGCAGTGCCGTGTGTGACACAAAGGAGGATGTTCATCTTCAAGTGTAGTGATGGCATGTAGGCAGTGAGGTGCTGAGATCTTCAAATGCTATCAGCTGCCCAATCTCCCATTCCCTCCCGCTCTCTGGGAGAGGACTGGCATTTCTCCATTCCTGCTGATGACAGCAAGACACAGGAAATATTTTGCTGAAAAGGTTTGTGTGTACTGAGTCACTTCGTATTTTGGTTTTGTCATTTGCTGAGATCTGGCACCAAATTCTGCCTCCTACTGCACCGCAGCCGTCTCCTTCCTTCAATGGTGCTGTGCAAATCTAACTAATGCAAATTTTGGCACTGGCTGTTTGACCAAAATTGGGCCTCTCTGCTGGTTTGCATCACATCCAGGCCAGCCAGGCCCTGAGAGCACTGCTGTGACACTCACAGGTTATCGCTTGGTGTCATACACACATCCTCTCTCTATCCTCGTGAGGCAGACAGAATAATCTGCATGTAGGAGGACTTCTGGTACAGGTGATACAAGTTATTCCAGAGACACTGCTTTTGTATGTTATTATCACTTGTCTGAGCATCATTTTTCCAGGGAGGCTGCTGGGTATCCTATGCAGGAGGGTTCTCCTCCCCCCTGTCTAGATAAGCTGGCATATCTCTTTTGCACTACTGGGGCTTTCTATTACAAAACAGGACACAATTCAAATTCAGCTCAGCAAACAAATACATTTTTGACTGCACTGCTAATGCTGCTGTATTAACAATGCAAGAAAAAAAAATGAACATTTGAGTGGTAACCAGTAGAATAATTTAAATTTTTCTCTTTTTTTAAATCACATGCTTTTCTTCTGGAAAAAAAAAAAGTAGAAGGAACAAACCAATTCAAAAAGTACATTTGCTGATAACAGTTGTTTTCCAATCTCTGCACCTTTTTTTCCCTGAACTGCACAAAATGTATATGCAAGTGTTTATAATTAATTTTAGTACCTGGAATGTGAATATATAATAAACTTACTGAGATTTTCTCCAGAACTTCTTGAACCTGCAAAGCGTTGCTTTTGCTTCAGGATTAGCTAAGGGAAAGTGTAAGTTGATAATATGTTTCAGCAGTGAACTGGAGATAACCCAGATTTATAACAGTATGATTAAAAAAAAACTATTGAAAAAGATAATTTTAAAAAGCAATGTAATAAACTGGTTTTGGACTTCCATGCTGTTTTCACAGTAAGATCTTTCCCAAAGATACAGCATTCTGGGAATTGAATTTTAATACATAATTTCAGTGTAAAGTTCAGAGGAAAGAAAGAGAAAACAACTTACTTAGAGTAAGTTAGTATCTAAGCGTGTGTTAAAGCTTTGTTGTCCAAGGGAAGCAGATTGCTGCATTCTTACTGCAATCTTTCGGCCTTGTATTTTACCAGAAAATTTTGGAGAGACGATAAAAAGGGAGGCAGCAAATGGACCATTGGCGTTTTAGAGCTACTGTCAAAACTGTTGGCATATCCATGCCTTGAGCAGTGCATGCATGGGGTTCATTATGTTCCTACTGAAGCAATGGAGGAATTTTTGGAATCTTGGGATGAACAAGGTGCTGGGGGTGCTTTTGCTTGCTAGTTGTATTTTAAGATTTTTGTTGCTTTCATGATTTATTTTTCTTTTCGGTATTGACTGACTGTGAAATGAAGGATTTGCAGCAGCCCTGGCATATTCCAAAGCTCCTCTAATTCTTCCCATTGACAGATTGAATTAGTCATTGCTAATATTGATACAGGCTTGGCTTGTGCTCCTGGTCTTTCTTATGTAAATACAACTGCCCTTTCAGTCAGTGTTTTAACCCCTTGTTTCCTTTGGAAGTGGCTGACAAGACTGAATTTGCAGGATGTTTTCCATTCCTTGGGAAACTTGACTCTCTCTCAGCTCACAGTTGGTGATGGTTGGTAGACTGAGCCCTGTGCTTCACTGGCCTTCCTCCATGTGGATGCCGATGCTTCCTCTCTGCTTCTCTGGGGTTCCAAGGGGGGAGAGGATCTGTGGGAGGGCCATGGGAAGTGCAAGGAGCAGGATCAGAAACTAAAAAAAGAAAACCCGTAAAACCACTGTGTGGGAAGGAACTAACTGCACTGGCATAGGCCCAGAATATTGTGGGCAAGTGCCCTGCAGACAGCTCTGTATCTTGAACAGTGTTGTTCATCTGGTTGCAGTCTGTTCCTTCCTTGGTCTCTCTCCAGCCAGCACGCCCCTGTCCTGCTAAGCTCTGCTGTTATTTTATCTTCTGGTTTTAATGTGTATCGACAACAGAACAGAATGATCTCACCATGTTTATATTCCCCATAATGTGATCTTCAGCTGATGCCCACAGAAATGAGTACCTCTTTTAGCCCACTGAGCTGCAGTGATAGCTCACTGGAGTGCCCATTTGCAAAGGCTTTATCTGGATGGTCTTCTGCATCCTTTGATTTGTTTGGGTTTCCTTTTTACCAATGTCTTTAATTAGTTGGACCCTGCTGTGACCTGCTTGTTCGTGTCGGTCTGCCTGGCCTACATTTCCCTCCGGAGGTAATGTGGGCTCCTGGGGTACATGGACAATACTGGGATATATTTTTAGAGGCTGTAGATCCCGAGAAGTTGTTTGGTGCTTTACATAGTCGACTGATCTTCACTCATGAATGTCTTTAGATGTTCCTGGATGCACAGAACCAAAGGCTGCCAGCTGCTATTGATCATTTTTCCAGCATAAAGCCGGAGGTGGCAGCTTGGCAGAGGAGCAGGCGTTTCCTCTGGTGGCAGTTCATTTTCCCCTTCAGTTGGAGCTGGTGATGACCTTGGAGCTGGTGTGCCTGCAGAGCTTGCTTTCTGCTCCCATATTTATCATCATCTTTAATCTGTATGATCACAGCACTTCATCTCTCTGCCTCTCAGCTGCCTTCTGCCCTTCAGAACAAAAGGTGGACAGAAAGGCTGAGCAGAGAATATTGCCTTCTCCATCACATTGTCCCCAGGCTTGAGGGAAGCTGACTCCTAGAGACTTGTCTTAAAGTCATAATGCTCATCATCAAGACCTTGCCTCCCTGCTCTCTAATCCACTTGTGGAGTTTGAAGGTTGTTAGTTGGGCTGTGATACTTTAATATTTACAAAGTATTGCCATCCATTCACCTCAGTGTGGACCAAGTTAATGACAGAAGAAACAACCTGTTCAGTATTTGCTTTCTTTTTTCTCATGGGCATTGTGTTCTGTAAAAGGACAGAAGAGCCTGAAGGAATTAGCATGCAGGAACATCCGCTTTCCATTTAAAATGTAGTGTGATGTTTGCAGCTATGGTTTGAGGGGAAAAAACAAATCATCCAGGGTTTGTAGAAAAGCTCACACATTGAATGAGGCACGTTTTCCCCTTCAGCATGTGCTACCCCAACAAATATGGTCTCATATCCCAGGAAGCGGTGCTGGCTCTCAGCTCATCTGCTTCTGTGATACAAGCAGCCAGAAGCTGACAGATCCTAAAGTTTGGAAAGACACCCAGGATAATTCCACATAGCTGTTTTGGGTGTTTATTTGGGATCTGGTGCAGATTTACACGATATAATGAAAGAAATGAAAACCCCAAGCAGTGGTGGGAAGATGGTGAGGAGGGAGTGAGGCAGGGAAGGCTCTCAGTGTGCTCATGCTGCTGTAGAGCTGGGAGTCTGCTCACTCTCTACTCCAGAAAGCAGCACAGCTGGGCTGCAGTGGCATCAAGCCTGAGCTGAAACCCAGTTTCTCTGCATGAGTCCTGAGCTCCAGATCTGCTGAAGGCATGCAGCCTTTTTTTTTTTTTCAGTGCAGGGTGAGCTCGTGCCTTCCTGCAGCCTACACTGTGGGCCCTAAGAAATGAATGTGTAAATATTTTGTCTCTCACAGCAGCCCAAGGTCATCTTTCTGGAACAGCAAACAGGCACAGAATCCAAAGAAGATCAGTCTGTCATAGGAGTAAGGTTAGCATCTGCACTTACAAATGACAAAGGCTATTAATCCTCATGCTGTAATCCCCAAGCTGTTTGCCAGCTGGCAGCAGGAAGATGTTCCTGCTCAACCCACACAGCTATCCATGTTTTTTCACCTTTATGGAGCAGATATAGGTCAATACTGTAGCCTGGATAAAGAACTTGGTAGATATCATTCATCTCTTTTGGCATTACAATCCCTCTCCTCTCCACACAAGCCATCTGTACAAATTAGAGGGTAAGAGAAGAGCTGCAGGCTGGGCTGTCCCTGAGCTGCTCCCCTGAAACAGAAGGCTGAAGGTGAGATTTTTTCCCTCCCCTCTGCTCCTGAGTTTGTCATGGGAGGATGAATTTTGAGATCTTGCTGCAGAGCTGAACAGCTTGTGCTAAGCTCTGTCACTAGGCAGGTCTCTATACACAGAGCAGGGAAAACCTAATGCTTGTAGAAGACAGAAAAAAGTCCAGTGTTGATAATTTTTTTGATCTTTATTTGGGAACCTACGTGGGATTTGGGTATTGCCCATCACAGGAACATAAAATCCTGAATCCTACGAGTTATCACTACCGACAAGGCAGAAGGAAGACTGCTGCTTGGCAGCAATGCAGATGGGCTGTGGTAGGCTATATGATCTCACCAAAACCCTATATGGTCACCATGTTGCATACAGTGAACATTAGGCAGGCTGGGGTTGGAAAAAGTTGAAGAAGAAACACAAAAACCAGATGGGAGCTGTGAAGCTCCAATTAGACCTGTTACTCGCTCATCTCCCTAGAAAATTGGAAAGCAAATTGTTGGGTTTTGCTTAACAGAAGTAGTTTAACAGAAATCACAGCTGCTTAGGCAGCTGCAGGTGTGAGGAAGTAAGGATGTTTCCTCCTGGCTCTTGCATTTCCTCCGGCTATAATGGGTGACATCAAACAAACATTAGATACTCCAGAGGTGTCTGTCCTCTGTACCATCATACCCAGCGTGGGCTGATCTCATTGAGTAATAAGAGATAGAAAGCTGATACTGGCCATGGGTGAAGAACAAGGATTTAGGATCCAGACAAAAGTAGGACTCTTCCTGAGTCCCGCAGCCATTAATGAGTTGTGACCTCTAGGGAAGGCATTTTATTGTGACAAATACCTCCCTCTCCCTCCATTTCTCAAACTTAGGATAACATTGCAAATTTCTCTCTTCATTAGCAACTAGGAAGTAATAATATAATTTTGCCAGCTTTCCTCATCCCTGTTGTTTCTTGTTAACACTTTCCAGGTGCTTTTACTTCATGCTGTCTCCATCATTGTGTCCCCATCCTCTCATTAATATCTACAGAGGTCTACTCCAACACAGGTCTGTGCCTGGTAGCAATATTTTATGTTCATGGTGCTCAGGATAAAACCTATCCTCTGATCTCTTGATGTCACTACGTGGCACCTCAAGCACAAGTTTTCCGATTAAACTGGTACCACATCCCTCCTGTATTCCTCTGCTGGCATTGCCGTGTTTTGTGTCTTGCTGGGCTGTATTCTCAGCTGTAACTTCATTGACTTTTTCCCAGCAGAGAGTTTTGTTTGTCAAGAAGAGTAAATGAAGTAATCATTCGGTAGACTTAGCATTTAAATACTGCGTGACATTTATATGTGTATATATAAAAATGTTTTTTATGGTAGAGTGCCGCGAGGCATTTGCATGAAGCACATCTCAATGTATATTTGACTGTTGATTTAAATATACTGTATATAATAAGTTATTTTTAGTGTGTATTGACTTCTTTCTATATTGGAACAATATACCACCTCTGGCAGGCTTTTGTTGTCTCGCTGTCGCAGTCACAGCTGGACACTGGCAATGCGGAGACTGAGGTGTGTGTCCACCTCCTCTTTCCTCTGTGTGCCCTGTGACAAGGGAGCCTTTCCCCCCCAGCAGCTTTGTGAGTACACAGATATGACTCCTGGGGTGTGTTGCCACAGGACAGTGTTGTAAGCCTCTTACTGCATTTCCCTCCTGGAGTTTAGTGGAATAATCTGCCTTGAAGATTTTTATTTTCTTTGCTGTCATCTCCTAAGTACATCCCATGGGTGCGTAGTAAGCCAGTTGGTATTCAGAGTGATTCAGCCTTTTGGATGAGGCTGCATCAGGAGTAATAGAAATCTCAGCTCCCCTTTGGCAGCCTGAGGTCACAGAATCAGAGAATGGTTTGGGCTGGAAGGGGCCTTAAAGACACACTTGTTTCAAACTCCCTGCCATGGGTTAGACCAGGTTGCTCAGAGCCCAGTCCAACCTGGCCTTAAACACTTCCATCCACAACTCCTCTGGGCAACCAATGCAGCCACCTCCAAAAATATAAATGACAGGAGGACACACCATCCATTCCTACTGTTGAAGAAGCACTGCTGGCATTCCTCAAACCAGTGTCCATCATCACACAGTATAGAGAGATGTTCCCACCAGTTACAGGTCTATGAAAGCACCAGATGATCCAGCAGTGCTTCAACAGGAAGCAATAGGCTGCGTGGCTGTTTCTCCTGGCACGTTTGTATCCAGCTTTCACATATTGAAAAGCAAATGTTACCATGAGTTCCCAGAGAAATAAAATGTCTCATAGAATCATAGAATGGTTTGGGTTGGGAGGGACCTTAAGGATCATCCAGTTCCAACCTATTGCATGGGAAGGAGCACCTTCCACTAAAACAGGTTGCTCAGAACCCCATCTTACCTGGCCTTGAACACTTCCATGGATGAGCATCCACAGATTCTCTGGGCAAACACAATATTTATCTATAAATTAATCACTTTAAATAATAACAATACAGAAAAATTAACAAAAAAGGCCAGGTCCCTAAGATCTGTTGTTTCAAAAGTAAGGCTTCTAAAGCTTGCATTTATTGTTGAATTATTTTTATGATAAATAAATCTGTAAAGGAAGAACTGTTCATAGTGTGACGTTTATAAGAAACAATTTCATATATCCTTCTAATTTTTGTAAAGATTTGCACTGAAAATTGTACCTTCAATCTAGTTAATAAACAGCTGGTATTGACTGCTGAGGCCACCAGGATGGTTTGACTGTTGTTTCACTTGCCGGGTACGTGATTGAAGGAGATATCTGGAGTGCAAAACTGTGACAAAAAGTTGAAAAATATGATGAAAATATGTTTGGATATTCAACAGGAAGAGTGGTACGGGTTTATTCTTAGCTTTTCATGCAGCTGACAATGAAACATTTTTATTCTATTTAAGTGCTAACGTGCATGATCATACAATATATTGCCTCTCGCTAATTATATGCTGCATTAGGAATACTAATGTCTAGTTGATATCTGACTGGGGGGAAAAAAAAAGCATTAAACCTAGCTTCTGCAAAATTCTGGGCTGAAAATACCCCCCCCCCCCATACAGCCATCCACACCTTAGAAACAGTCTTATTTTGTTACAGTGAACGCTGCTGTTGCAGGTTTTTATCAATAAAATAGAAGCAGATGGCTCATGTAGACATGCAAAACCAACATATCTTCCTTTTTGTTCCCATTGTGGCAGAACGGAGTGAATATGCATCTAGGAGAGGTGGAAGTGTTTTGTTCAGAACTGGGATGCAGGTGCCTGGTGCATAATGCATAACTGGGAGGAATGGGAAGGATCTGCCCCTGGCCTGGTCCCATCCACACTGACACAGGGGCCCTGTGGCAGCAGGCTGGCGGGGCTTTGGGGGATTGGAGAGGTTCCCATGTCCCACCGTGTGTCTTCTTCCCCCTGCACACCTCCTTTCAGCCAGCCCTGTGTGGGGAAGGAGGAGTGCTGGCTGTACCTTTGATGCCTGCTCTTCCCCACTCTGCCATCCAGTGCCACCAGGATCTGGGGAAGAAGTCCCTCCCACTCTCTCCGTGGTGGTTCCCCAGTCACCAGGTTTCTCCTATACACCAGTGACATGTTGGCATCTGCACCAAGGCATGCAGGGGTCAATGCCACCATAGTGTCTCCTGTAGATACCAGCCTTGTTGACATCCTGGGACACTGAGGGATGTCCCCATAGCAGTTGGGGTGGCCACAGGGTGGAAGCTGAAGTAAGAGTTCAAGTGGTGAGCTGGAGAGCTGAAATTGGGCTGACATGAAGCCAGGCATGAGGGATATGTCTGTATCTGGAGAGTACTTTTGCTTGCATCTACCTTTGATCATGATGTATTTGTGTGCGTGGTTTACTTCTGGCAGGTTGAAGTTGTAGTCCATGCCTACGTTTAGACAGAAAAAGATAGAAGCTAAAAAAATTTTTCAAACTGGTGATTTTGAACTGGGGTTAGTTTGTTCCTCTCAGAATAGCAGTGCCACCTTTGAGGGAGACATGAGAAACCACGATTTCTGCATCCCTGCTGGCATCCACAGGGTTGGCTTTCCAGGACCAGCCCAGAAATAGAGTTTCTTTTTCTGGCAACAGTTGGTAGCTTTAGTCCCTGGAAAGCTCAGGAAAGGCGCCCAGTACGAGACATGTCTGGGGACACAGGAAACCCAGCCCAGAGCCCTTCATCTGAAAGACAGCAGGAAAGTGGGGTATGCTGGGAGGCTCAGAGAAAAACAAGGGATTTTGGAAAAATTCACCCTCCTTGGTGTGAACTGGGGACAAAATACATGTTTTGTTGATGTTCATGCGTGACCAGGCTCAGCTGAGAGGGCTTGGGTGGGGCTGCAGGGCAGGCTGGGGGTTTGCTTGGGTGTGGCAGCCAGTTCCCCAGTAGCTGTTCCAGGCACAGAGGAGGATCTACAGAACCAGGCGCCATCTGCAAGCTGCTCAGGGATTTTGGAGCTCAGGTGGGCACTGCTGCTGAGGGGGTGACATGGTCTGAGCTGGTACCAGGACAGAGCTTTCCTGGCTTGATTATTCATAACACTGCTTCACCCCACGCAGTTTCTGAAAACCACTTAAAATTCTCCCTGCCCCATCAACCAGCCTCAATCCTCCCACCAACTCACCCTATTCCTCCCCTGTAAACCCAGCACTGAGGGGTGCCAGCAATTACCCTGGATGACTCGAGCACTGCTGGGGGGATCACACTTGTGTTACTGTTCCTGCAGCCTCACCATGTCCTTGTGGGAATATCCCCAGCCTCAGGGTGGGTTTTCTCATGCTGGTTCCCAGTGCAGGGCTAACCAGCATGGGATTTATTTCACTCCTCCAGGCAGACTTGCCTGTGTCTCTGTGCAAGCTCAGCACACATGATGAGGAAGCTGCTGTCATAGAACTAGGGGAGAGGGGGTATGTCTTGGTGCCAACACTTGGTTAACTTGGCCTTAGTGAGGCTGCCTATAAATTTGGGAATAAAAGGCTCAGGATTTCCATGTGCTTGGTGGACAACTAGTGCAAGTGCAATGGGCTTAACAATCCACTTGCTGCTCCTGCTGGGATGGCCCTGCTCAGCATGAGCTTGTGCGGGTCTCACTGGGCTCCCGGCTGTGCTATGTTTTATCGCTCTGATTATCCTGTTCTTCCTCCAGCTGCATTTTAATTGCTTGCTTAGAATGACTTTGTTCCTTGGCAAAGCACCAAGTGCTGTTTTGTCAAGACATCCCTTTTTTCATCCTAATTTTGACCGGTTGGAAAAGTCACATTTTTAATGTCAGGAAACAAAGTTTTGAATTTCAGCGAAAGAGTGATATCATTTTTCACGAGAGGGTGAAAGCATTCCCACTTCTCAGTCAGCTCAGTGGAGGCTAAAGCTGAGCTGTCTGCCATCTGTCTCCTCGCCAGTCTCTCTTCCACCATCATCACTTTTTAACAGGTTGGCCAATTTCAATCACATTTGAGCGAAGGGTAACTGTCTCAAAGGCAGTTTTGCTTTTGCAAATTTTGTCAGCTGGCAGAGGATCATTTACAGGGAAGCAGAAAGAAGTAGGTTTGATGGCCAAGGGTTGGTCCATCACGACTGTGCAAAGCTCCAGACGAGCTTCAACACGTGCTGCCTTTGGTTGAGCTGTGGGTGTCCAAGGGGATGTGGTGGAATTTGTTTGGGGGTGGTGGGGAGGATGTAGGGGATAAAGAGCACAAATAAGTAGGAAAGTGAACTTCATTAGTTCTGTTCTTCCCCAGCTTGTTTCAGAAGGTTTTCTTAAGTTTTTTTGTTTTAAATGTAAGAAGGTAAAAAATAAATTATCCAATTTTAAAATACCAACAAATTTTCTTGTACAATGAACTTGGAAATAGGGGAGAAAAATAGAGTTTAGTACTGGAAGAGCAGAAAGAGAAAGAACTGTCTTTTAAAATGAAATGCAAAGGCTTCATTTTAGATGCAGGCAGGATTAGCCTCCCTAGGCATTCGGTCCCTCTGAAGTTGGCCAGCTGTTGGGAGGCATGAACAGGGTCCAGAAACTGGAGCTACTCATCTTCATTTGCTGTGACAAGCCAGTGGCTGGGAAAGCTTTTGAGGGTCTGTGTCTGGTGGAGGCAGCTCAGCATGCCAGGGATAAAACTTGGTCCAGGATGTAGCTCCTCACATCTGAAAGTTTTCAGGTACAAATTGTGAACATTTTGGGTATATTTCATCTTTTGAAAATACCTTCTGCATGCTGTGTTTAGAAATACATGTATCTGCGTAGGTACATGCTGCCTGAGAGGACTGGTGGTTTTGTACACACATCTTTTGAATGTTTGGTGCTTGAATTAATTATTTTAATTAATTTTTTTTTTTTTTAACACTTGACTTAAGGAGACACAACTGTTTTGAAATGAAGGAACTGATTTTTTTCCTAAACTGTGAGACAGTTAAAGTAAAGTAAAAGCTAATGTTCAGGGCTTTTATATTCCCAATTTCTCTAAACCATTTTAAGATATACATCTGTTATAACACTATGTCAGGCAATCCTGCTTTGAAAAGACTAAACTAAAAGAAAAAAAGCCGCTCTTCTGTTGTCTGCCTGTCCAGGTTTTATCTTATGCAGTATACATTTAAAGTCTTATCTTCTCGAATAATATCACTGTCAATAGGGACTTTGGTCCCAGTTCACAGGTCTGTTTAATTTCCGTTGCATTAAAACATTGTGCAATTCAGCTGGACAGTCATTCCCAACCAGGCATCCCTGGCAGAGGGGAAAACTCCTCTTCACACAAGGAGGGGAGGTGATCTCTCATGCTCCTGGGGCAAGAGGAAGGGGATGGGATGGTTTGAGATGGAGCATCTGCTGTTCATCTTGGTGGAGGTGCCTTTCAGCCAGCAGAGCAGTGCTGGTTTGCACTGACAGGGAATCTGTTTCCCTGCACTCTCTACCCCCTGGGAAAGCGGACAAAGAAAAGCAGCTACATTTGGATTGTGGAAGAATTTCTTCCGGACTGATCTGGGGTCGAAAATACTTGTTGGAGCCAGCTGAGGAAACATAGCTGACCTTTTGGCTGTAAATTATTGCCTGCTAATAAGCCCTGCTTGTGTGCTGAGAGGAGAGGGGATGATGTACCTTTGCAGCAGAAGTTGTGTTGAATGTTAAAAAAAATATGGTGAATTTCACAAAGGTTGGAGTAAGTGAGGTTGTCGTTCATTCAGCTCTTAGGCACGAAGTAGGTGCTTCTGTGTCTTCCTTTTCTGTCTCTGCTTACAGAAGTGATATTACTGAATTAATTATGACATCTTTGTGAAGGGCTGATGAATCGCTCAAGTCCTCTATTCAGCAGTACAGAAATGTCAGGTTCATCTCACAGCAAATTTAAAATTACACCAACCTGAACTACTGCAACTGGCAGCATAATAATAAGGCAGGTAATCAAAATCAATTAAATTCCAGTGCCTTCCTATTGTCCTAGAAGATTCAAATTTGAAATTAGTTGGAGTTCATTTGTCTTCTCAATAAAAGAAGCAGAGCTTCAGAGATAATTTGAAGTAAGTATGTGGCTGTGAGTGATCTTTCCTCAAACTGCAAAGACCAGAAGAGATGAGTGCATTCAGATGTTCGTGCATACTGAGTACCAAACACAGGCAGATGCTCAGAGTCAAGGCAGTAACTGGTTTGACTTGGTGGCATTGATGTGCATTAACTGGGAGTCAGGCTTGCCAAGACTCAGTTTGTTAAAATTTGGATGAGATATTGATCCAGGGGAATGCCAGTTAAAGTGTGCTTCCATTCCTACTATGCAAGAGGGAGGAGGACTAAGTCTGGTGCATGTTCCTCTGCAGGGCCTTTATGGAGACCCTGGAGCAAGCAGAGGGAGGGGAACTTTGTGTGTGCCACCAGCAGTGATATGCCAAATTACACCGTGTGTGGGACACCATCTTACAGATCATAAGAGAACAGGGATCCAGAGCCCAGGACCTTCAGATGCTGCTAAAATGAATGTGTTCCCATAGCACCTTGCCTTGGTTTTGGTGCTGCCTGAGACTTTGAGTCACCTTCAGTAACAGGATGGAACATGGTTGCCCAGAGAAGTTGTGGTTGCCCCACCCCTGGAAGTGTTCAAAGCCAGGTTGAGTGGGGTTTTGAACAACCTGGTCTAGTGGGAGGTGTCCCTGCCCATGGCAGGAAGGTTGGAACAAGATGATCTTTAAGGTCCCTTCCAACTGAAACCATTCTGTGATTTATGGGCTGAATGGAGTGATGAGGGTGGTTGAGGTATTAGCATGAGTCTCGCAGGAGCTTCGGTGTCATCCATGGTAGTTGTGTGGAAATGGACACAGCTGGGAAGCACAGAAAAAAAATTATTGTCTAAGAAGATTTCCTCATGGAGAAAAGTCCTGAGCAAAGCCCAGGCTTGGTGCTGGGACTGATCTAAGACAATATTGTGCTGGTAACTTCACTGCAGCCATGGGCACCAATCTGGCTTTCCAGAAAAACTCATCTTGTACAACTCCTTTTCGACTTGTACAACTCCTCTGGGAATGCCTCACTTCTTCCAGGGAAGTTCCCTACACATAGTTGGCTGTACTAACTATTTTTTTTAAAAGAATTTTTAAATTTTTTTCTTCATACTCTTCTATTTGCCAGTATTTTTGGGAAAGGGATTTCCCCTCTTTGCCCACACACCTGTCCCTTAAACAGATAAAATTTTATTTACTCCTTTTAAATTTTTCTAGGCTTTGCTGGCTGGACCCTCGTTATGAGGGTCCTCAGCCTGATATCCCACCTATTGCTACAAGGAGGGTGCACGGCTCGGCTCGGCGCAGCGCGGAGCATCCCGGTGGCGGGACCTCCTCCTCCCTCCTTCCCCGTTCCTCCTCCCTCCCCGCGGCCTCGAGTCGCGCCAGTGATGGAGAGAGCGTCACCGTCTCCTAGCAGCTCTCCTAGCAACGCTCCTAGCAACCGGGCAACATCTGCTCCCGCTGGACCAATCCGCGCGGGGAACATCTGGGCACCCACCTCCGCGGGCTGCGGCCGGGAGGTGATGCGCTCCTCAGTGGCTGCAGGGACCCGCAGGAGCTGCCACCACCACCACCACCGCTACCACCACCTCCACCGCCACCACCTCCTCCAGGAGCAGCGAGGGAAGGACGGAGCAGCCCTCCCTCTGGAGCCGGGGCTCGCTGGGTGAGTGGCGCTGAGCCGGGTGGACAGCGAGCTGTGGAGTTGTCCGAGGCACTGAGGTGGCGTGGGGCTTTGCTGGTGGGATCTGCCCCAGCGGGTTTAGCAGGTGGCTGTTGGCAGGGAGTAAGTTTTGTGTTTGTTTGTGAGCTCTCGGCTTTGCTGCATCGTGGAAGAGGGCAGAGAGCTGAGAGGGAGGCTCATACACATCCCGCAGTGCTGTGGGCTACGGGCAGAGGTGCTGCTGCTCTGCCGGACTGTGGCATGCTCTACTAAAGGTCATTTCAATCAGAGTCCTCTTTTTACGGTCAGAGCCGAACTCTGAAAAGTAACCAGAGCTCCTCTTTCATTGCCTGTTAATGGTGTCATCCTCTGGGATGACACAACTGTCTAAATATAGTTGTCTTATAGCTGAGAGGCAAGAATATGCACACATACATGCTCTTTATCTCTTGCAGGATTTAGACATGTCTGCTTTCATTCATGTGCACAATCAAGTGTGTCTCTGCACACACATGTGAAGGTGCAGAGTTTAGGTAAACTCATACATATCTGTGACAGTTTTTCCTCCAGAGTGGGAGATACTCTTACATGCCAGATACTTCTCCGAGAAGGCAAGGCATCAGCCTGGAAACTGCACTGTATGTCAGGCAAACACTGAAACATGCACCCTGCAATAACTCTGTTGAAGAGAAATGGGAGTCTGACTTCCCCCGGCTCTGTATTGCTCTGCAGGCATTGTGAGTGTGTATGATAGGAAATTAATGCTACTACTCAAAATAATAGTGTTGTTTCATAGTAGCCCTTTAGCTGTCCTCCGAGGATTAATGGAGAAAGTAATGTACCATTTTAAAAGGTGGTCGGGGCAGAATTCATGTTCTAGGTCTGAAAATGTCTGGATATTTAGAGGAGCAAGCTGTATTTTTGCAGCATTTGCTCTGAGAGGATATACCACTGAGGGACTGCAATGTTTTTTCTTAATGTTTTATGATGATGTTTGAAAGGGATTCCAGGAAGCAAGGTCAAAGTTAGAGAATTGGGTGTGACATCAGAACTCTTATTTATTCCTGTTACTAAGCCCTGCGGGGATGCTGAAATAGCACTTTCTTCTCATGTGGTCCAGCTACTTGCCATGTTTGTCCTGACTTTGCCACCTGAGCCATGTGTGTTTCTCCTTGATACACCACTCCAGGTAACAGTTCAGCAGTGCCGTGCTGCCAGAAATGCTCGCTGAGCCCGTGCGAGGGGGAAATCCTACCAGAACTGCTGAGATTATCCCAGAAAGACCCTTTGCAGATTGACTCCGCATCCTCAGGTAACTAACAAGTTTTCAGACTTCAGCTGGTCGGACTCAGTGAGGGAATTTACTGGAATTAGTGTTGAAAGGGGTGAACCTGGAATTACTATTTTGTTCTATTGACAAACGCAGTGGGACTATAAGAAGCGAGACAGGAATAGTCACTCAGCCATTAAGTCTCGTGCCTTCATGCCCTCATGAGAGCTATTCACATGCTTGTGCCCTGTACACACGTGTGCCCAGGGAGAATCTGCAATTAGGGAGATCCGCAAAGCAATTAGCCAACTAAAAGGCAGTTTTAAAGTGCAAAGCCAGCAGACAACAGTACAGCTGTGGGTCCCCACCTTTCCGTGAGTCAATGAAAGGGAGCTTACTCTGTCTGAGAGAGGCATAAGGCTCGATACGCTGGAAGGACTGCAATCGATTGGCAGTCCGTGTGAAATCCTAGGGCTGGCATGTGTTTTCGATCCACATGTTCAATCTGCCTGTGGTCTGGTAGCTTTGCATTATCAGCTGGGAATCCCACAGTGGGACCAGCTGCTTATGCTTCCCCTGAAGAGGGGAAAAGCTGCAGCAGAGCATATGAAATCAGAGGCAGGTTTCAGCTGAGCACCCCCTAATTGCAAGTGCTCTGAAGGTTAGAGACGGGGGAATTTATCACGGCAGTTTGACAGCAGTCGCAAGGACGTGATGGTACATCCTGCCGTGTCCAAGTCGCATCTCCCGCCAATAATAAAGGCCAATTTCTGTGTGCTCAGAAGCCTGAGGTTTTCTATTTGTGCGTGCAAGAGATGCTGAGAAATGGTTTCCGTCTCAGCCAGCTTTAGCTTGCATGTTGATTACCCTCCTTACGCTGCGATAGGAACCCGGCAGGGCACCGGCACATTTGAGTCACCAGCTCCTTGCGCAGCGGCGGCAGGTCTGGCTCGGCCAGCCGGCTCTGTGCTTACCCCCTGCAGATGTCTGCATCAACACCAAATAGTATCGACTCCTATAACCCCTTTCACTGCAGCACTGAGCAGGCAGGGATGAATTTTCTTCCAGAGAAAAGGTAGGGGGGGTGGAGGCACGGGCAGGTGTGGGGATGCCCCCAAGGGCTCACGTACAAGTTCTGGGACAGAGCTGTTGTGCAGATCGGGGCTTCCAGATCCCTCTCCGTTGCCTGTCTCGGCTAGGTTGCAGCCCTGTGGAAATCACCCGGCACTAATTCATGCCGAAGAGGGGCTCCTGTCACTGGGGCAATGCAGGAGCACAGGGGCCAGATGAAGTAAATTTCTTGCAATTTGCAGTTCAACTGGGAAGTTGCCATGCTGTAAATCTATTTCCAACCCAATTTAGATAAGATAACCCTCTGTCCAAACATGCCTAATAACTCTGTGAGTACCACACCATAGAGCACCATAATTATTCCTGGAGAAACAAATAGGAACGGACATATTCTGCTCGTTTGAAAGTACAATTAAAGCCCTTGCAAAGCTGTGTTTGAGTGATCCAAAGCTCGAGACAGAGGCGTCTATTCCCTCCTCACTGCCGCGCATGGGATTTATATTTCAAACTTCCATTAGCGCTAATGGCAGCTGCAGCCGCCGTGCTCCGATGTGCTGATGTGCCGCGCATGCAGAGCAGGCACGGCACCGGCGGGGTGTAAACACCGGGCAGCGTGAGCAGCAGCGCCTGCCCTGGGGCTCCCGAGCTTCCCGCTGTTGCAAATTGCACCGAGTCCTTGGTGAGCAGCAGAGGGCTTGCGGCTGAACGCTGCCGGGATGCTGAATGCGCTTTTCCACAGGGTTCGTCCAGGCTGGAAGGACAAACCCCAGGCTCAGGACTCAGCGCTCCGTTGGTTAGTCTCCCTGTGGGGAAATTTGGCCCCGTGCCTTGACTTGTGGTGTAGCGCTGAGAAAAAAACGTAATGTGATTAAGATGTATCTGTCTCTGAGCTTGAGTGAGGCAGAGGCAGTGACTCATACCACCTTGCTGTAGCTGTCAAAACACTTGGCTCGCGAGAATAGCCTTCTACACAAAAAGCACTGATTCAATATGTTTATATTTAAACAAAACACTAAGGGTCTGATTCACTGCGGCATTACTACAGCCTGTAACCCCAGCCAAGCAGCTCCCAGGCACGCACAGAGCCAGTGCACGCTGACTTTCAATAAGTGTTAGAGAAAGGCTTGGCCCTTGCGAGCCTCCTGCAGGGAGAGGGGCCCCTGGTAGGCTTTAGCATCCGTGCTGGTGTCTAGGGCACAGTGCAAGGTACAGTTCATGCTCTCATTCCCTGCACCTGCAGACAGGTGTGTGGGCATCACCAGCAGCCACAAAGCAATGACGGTGACAATGAGACAGGTGGTGGTGGGATAGTAGCTACACTGAGCACAAAAGCAGACCTCAAACTTCTGTGGAGCGGCCCTGGGATGTGACTTGCTTGCCTTCAGCTCACTTTCTCACGCTATAGCTGAAGGTGTGCAGGCAGCTCCCCCTTCCCTTCCGGAGAGAGGAAGGTAGCAGCTGAGCTGGTGTGGGGAATTGAATGCCCCAGGCACTGCAGATTTGGAACTGCTGGGATTTGCTAACAGCTGGTGTGGTGTCAAGCAGCTTGGGGCTACTTTGCTCCTAGAGCGTAGTCTTTCATTTAAAACTGTGAACATATTCAAAGCCAAACTTACAGCCTAGAGATGCTCTCGGTGTTTGCTTGGTCGTTGCTTTCCTTCCTTGCTCCTAAACCAAGTTATGGGAGGGTTGTTACAACTCTGATGCTTTAGTTTATGTAAGGTCTTCAGGAGTTTAAATACAGTTAACCACTTTGCACCCAGTGGGTACATCCCAGGCTGGTGTTGAACATAATACAACAAAAGGGGTACCAGTTGGATGCTCAATGAACCCACTGCCAGGATGGTCATATATGTCCCTCACCAAAATACAATTTTTCCTTCTGCTCCTGCCAGCCAGCAACAGCCCTCACACTGTGGTATGTGCTTAAACACATCCTTCCACCCCTCCCTCCTTCCCAGGGTCAGGGTGCCAGTGCTCCTTCCTTTGTCCCAGCTCTCTGCTCTTTGCTGGTATCTCCAGGACCACCTGTGCTCAGGGGATGCTGAATTTCACACTGTCACCCTCCATTCTCTGGGGCAGGGAGAGAAATTCCTGTGGCCTGGAGCAGCAAAGGAGAGGTTTGTACAGAGCTGGTGGAGCTGCAGAACTGAGCCATGATGCTCTGTGCACTGTGATTGTGCTGCCTCTGCACTCAGGTTGATTTTCTGGTTTTGCTTCAGACAGGCAGTATTAGGTCCATGCTCCCAGCTTTTTCCCTGAAAAACTCTGGGGAGCAAGTTAGAGCACTTAAAGTCTTGATTTCAGGGAAAGGATGGGTCTGTGGTTGACTCATCTACCTGTGTGCTGGGTTTGGCTCCTTTCCCAGTCCTGACAGCCTGGGTGGCTACAGGAATATCACTTCATCTGTCTATACCTTTGTTTTTCTCAGAGAAGTGAGAGGAAAACTGTAGTATTCTCCCATCCCACAGCACTGGGAGATAAACACATTCGTTGTTGTGCTCAGATAAGACAGCAGTGGGGTTTCCACCTAGGAGAACCTAATATCAGAGTAATTAAATGTCCAGGCTGTCAGGGCTCTGGGGTAAGTCAAAGAGTAGAATAAAACCTACAAGCAGTGAAGGTTGCTGCATATTAATTTAAACCAGTGTTTGCAGCTACTCAATGCCAATGGAGTGGTGAAGACCACAACTGTGTCCTTGCCCTTCAGAGCTGAGGTGGCTGCAGGGAGCATCTCTGATGTGTGTGGTGGTCCCAGGTGACAAGAAGGTAGTGTTGTCCCGCTGCAAGAGGGATAGTCCATCACCCAGAGAAAAGCTGCTGTTTTGTTCAATCCATGTTGGGACGGATCCGAGAGCAGGATTGGGGGTCTTGACTCCAAATGGGGTGTTAATCCACTAGTCTGGAGTTTTCTGCAAAGATTTGTAACATACTTTATGAGAAACCTCTGTCTTCAGGACTTGAAATTCAGGGAGAAAACACAAGACGAGTCTCGTGTGAGGGAATTT
Source organism: Pachyramphus minor (assembly GCA_013397135.1). Taxonomy (NCBI): domain Eukaryota; kingdom Metazoa; phylum Chordata; class Aves; order Passeriformes; family Tyrannidae; genus Pachyramphus; species Pachyramphus minor. Next base: position 246,329 of record VYXB01010746.1, on the reverse strand, counting down.
CTTCTTCAGCCCCTTCTTGCGGGTTTTTGAGGTAGAGGAAGGAAAGAAGGGAGAGCACATTGCTCCTTCCTGCTAGTGAAGGAGAGATACTGTCAGTCCTTGAAATGGTTGTTTGGGTATCTTATTACTCCCACCTGCAGCTGTGACTCAAGGAGTCCCTCATGCCCCGTGGCAGGATCCTTGGCTTTTCTTCTCTGGCAGGGAAGTGGTCCAGAACCAAATCCTTTATTTCCTCAGAAAACTGAAGTTTCAAATGCTGCCATAAGGAGATGCCAATTTGGGGAAGAAAATATTTCCCATAGGACCTGACTTTGAGTTATTCTATGAAGCGGGTCTGGATACTTTCTCTGAATTGCCTTTAGACATGAACATAATAAGTTTTAAAAAATAGTAGATTTAAAAGTAAACAACAGAATTTTCTTATAAAAGAGAGGGTGTGGGAGATGATGCCTCCCAAAAGTGCACATGCCCCCTCGTACTGTCTAGTGAATAGCCAAGCAAAGACCAATCCTGGCTCTCACAAGGACCCAGTGTTCACCAGGCTGAGTACCACTGAAGTTATGGACCTCATTAAGATGCTGAATTAGCACCATGACACCTTCCCATGGAGATGAGAGAGCTCAGAACAGCCAGCCAGGCCTGGCTGTAGGAGCACAGGATACCCTAGTCCTCTGCTGTGGGGGACCAGACCTTCACTAGGATCTTTTCACAGGACAAAAGAAAAGCCCAATAGTTCCTTCTCTTAGCCAGAAGGTTGAGCCTTCATCTTCTGTGCCCTGAAAAACTGAACTCCCACTGAACTGGGGCTCTGCTGCTTCTCTGAGACGACACTACCATCTAGTGAATATACTCTGTATTGGCTTTCCAGGGAAGCCACGGAACTCTGTGTGTGGTGTGTGGAAATCAAAACCCACAGTGTGCACAGGGTTCTGTCCTGCAGATGGATGGTCCCGTCCCAGTCACACCTCATGGTGACCTTCCCGCCGTGGGCATCTCTCGCCTGCTTTGTGATGCTGTGGCTGACCAGGACACCCCACTCGGCCTCTGCCTGGTGCTGTGGTGGTCACTCCAGAGAGGGGCTTGCTGTGCTGATAAGCCTCAGGGTGGGGGGTTTCAGAAGTGCCTTCACATTTGCCAGCCTCTCAATTGTTTTTCCAGTGTGCTGAAGGCTGCAGGTGTGTTGAAGGCTGAGTGTCACCTTGGCTGCATGCCCCCTCCAGACCCCTCCTTCCCCTACACACCCCAGACTTTGATGTTACAGCCACCATGGCAGCAAGCAGTACTGACCTTCTTCTTCTTCTTCTGTGCAGAGCTGGTCTGATCAGGGCCTACCAAAGACATTAACGACGTCGAAAGTAGCCTACTTTAAGAGAAAATATGCAGAAGAAGAACATTTACATCAAGATTACCATGAGTATTGTCCAAAAGTGAGTATCTCTGTGATTCCAGACCCCCTTCTCCCCGGGTTTCACTCCTTGCTGCTAAAGACCCACTCACTTGCTCTTTACTCCCCAGCACTTGATATTACCAGAGGACCGGACTTGTATCCTAAAACTGTCTCTCCAGAAACTCCGCTTCCTGGACGACCCCGAAGCCTATCTCCGTAGGTCTGTATTAATTAACAATCTGTTGAGGAAGATTCACCTAGAGACAGAGAGGGAGAGCTATGAATACTTTAAGGAGGCTCCGTGCTATAGGACTGCTTACTCTGACGCACGAAAACGGCTGAAGTTTATGGTGCAGGAGTGCTGTTCCCAGTCGCTCTATTATGAAGAGCTGCACTCGTATCGCATCGTGCCTTACTCTGCAGAGAACGCCGTTTACGGGATGGGCTACACGGGCAGCCACCTGGAGCAAAATTCTCAGTTGCTTATTTATAAAATGAATTAAAGTAGCTGTTAGACCCACTGATGTTTGTTTCTGAATGCTTGAACTGCTTACTGAGGTGTTAAGGTGAGGCACTAATTGCAGATCAAAGGCGGATGCGTTGGGAGCTGAGTGGAAGGTACTTTGGATAATGTTGTGCAGTCCCCGCTGTTAAACCCCCTCCCCCGGTTGTGAAGTACCTTGCTGTACACACAGAGCTGGTGCAATACGGAGGTCCTTACCCGCAGAGACTGCGTGCAGCGCGCTTTGTAGAAACAAAGCTGCATTTTTAAGTTCCCTGTGTGTAGATACAGACGTTCCGAGTCACTTTTACAGTTAAATTATGCCATCCCTGGTGGAAGGGGAACCTCCCAAAGCAGTGGAGTAGTCTAACAGTGAGGAGTAAAACACAAGTTATCTACTGCAAAGGTACAGATAGAAAGTTTCTTTGAGAAATGCTTTGACTATGGAGGAGTCAGTGCCAAAGGAATCAGCCTTTAGTTTAGGATTTTCAGAGACTGAACTCGCTTGCTACTTACAAGACATTCTATACTGAGATTTGCAAGGGTTTCTGGGTTGTTTTTTTTTTTTTAATAATTGCATTCACCTTTTACTTATATTATCTCTTAGCTGGTATCTACTTTGCTATTTTAATAAGAACCAGAATGACTCACAGGAAAGATTGTTTCTTCAGCCCGTCATTGGTGTTCCCTTAACTTCATTTACTCTTTCCCTAGCTGTTTCCCTGATACTTCTTTGCATGCTAATTTGCTGTTTGGCCCGAGGTTCACACTGGTGCTAGGGAATAGACAGCAATTTCTTTTTATGTGGAATATAAAAGGCAGAAAAGCAATGATAACCCTAGTAGATAGAGAATGAATGTATCTGACAGATGCTGATAAGACCTCGGTGGTTCTGATGAAACTGCTCAGCATTAGTAATAATGTTTCAGGTTCAGTGAAATATCTAATTTCAATCTGGGAATTAACTTTAGAAGATGTAAATATATATTTCATAAGCTATGACACGTGAGGTGTTCAGCAAATGGAACGACTACAAGTGGAAAGTTTTATAGCTGCCAAAGCTACGTCATGAAAGTACCAAAGAGTAACATAAGGGAAAAGATTGATGCTCCAGCAATGGGGTCAAAAGCAAAGATTGCACTATAATCTGGGGAAATGGGATTAAGGAGCCTGTAAATTAGCCGTTAGTGATACACCTGCAGTTCACCCACGGGTGACCTGCATCCCAGAATTGCTGAACAAATATACAAGATGATTCAAAGCCTGTCAAAGTCCTGCAGGTCTGTTGGCTTACAGTGAAGAAACTGGCTTTGCCTCGCTGGCTATCACCACTTTAAAGCTTTAAAGCAAAGTAAATAATAGCGACAGCTGGAGGCAGAGATGGATATATATATGTATAAAAGAACCTAATTTTTTTTTATTATTATTTTGAAAGGCTTTGCTTGTGCAGATGTGGCTGATGCTATTTCTGAAGCATTATACACTGCATCCAAACACCATGGCTTGCCAGGAACGTGCTTTGTGTCAGATTCCTCCTGTCACCCTGCTTAGAGCATCCTAGTCGTGTGTGTTGCACATATCATCACAGCTCTCAGGCATGTGTTAGTGCAGGAGAAAAGGCAGGAAGTCAAAAGCAAGAGGTATGAAGAACAAAGTTACTCTGGTATTAGTGGTTAGAAGCTGGTAGAGGTACAAGAGATAGAAGGACGCAGTAAAATCCAGATTTTTTTTTTGTTAAAAAATGATAATGAAAAAGGCAGCAGTGCAATTCAAAACAAGGATAACCTGGAAACTGGAGAACATAAACTGCACAGATACTGTGGGAAGGCTGGAAAAACAGGGCTGTGCTGTTTGGGAGGTGCTGTTAGTCATGATGAATGTTCAGGTTTTAGTTTTTATTTTGAGACAAGGCATATTTACTTGTCTAGTACGAAAGGGTGTCAAATACATGGTCAGTGCAATTCAGCGTCAGAGCTGCCTGGCTATGTGTGGTTGATTCCTGCTGCCCCCTGGGCTTGCACCAGCCCCAGATCATGTGAATGGTTAAGCTTTCATTTGGTATGGTTTGAGAAATCTCCAGTTGAAGGCGGCCTTGCCCACCTCAACAGGGGGCTGAGAGAGGCCAGGCTGATGATCAGGTGTGTGGAGCAGCCTCAGTACCACCAGTAAGAGCTGGCAGAGAAGCCCATCTGCTGCATGGGCTGTGGGCTGGCGAGAGGAAGGGTGTCCTGAGAGGTGCCATTATCCCCCAGGGAGCTCTCTGGCCTCCGTGGGCACCTCACATGCCTCGTGCTGCCTTTAGGGCCTGGGATGGTGGCAAAGGAAAATTGCTCCTGTCTTCTGATTTTTCAAACCATGTAATTTTCCACTCCGAATTGATCTGATTTATTCTTTTTTTTTTTTTTTTTTGGTTTATGTCCATTTCACTTAAATTCATAGTGATCTAGCAGCTATATGAAATGTTAAAATACTCCTTTTCTCTCACTGACTGACTTTATTATATTCGTAGGATGATTCTGGCTTGGATAAACAAAACTTTTAACTTAAAATCAGTAACGTTTCAATGAAATGAAATAAGCTCAGTAGCATCAAAGTCTTTAACCTCACCTGGAAAAAAAACCCAAAACACTGGCCCTGTCAGATTCATCTTTGAAAAGGTTCTTTGCCTGCTGGAAGAGACAGATAATTTCTTCCCTATTGAAAGCTTCTCTGATAAGGTATTAAGATAACTGAACACATATAATAGACAAAAATCTGCATCAGATCACAAAACTCCTAAGAAAGAGGATGATATTTTACTCTTGTTTTTCTCACGTGTTGTTTTCTTGAACAAAAAAAACCATTGTCTGATTTTTAAACTTTTACTTGCTCTAGGAGCTATTTAAACGGATAATTTCTTTCTAGAGAAAAAAATTGGTTTTGTTTGGTTGACTTATTGATATTAAATTGAATGAAAGGTCCCCAAATCTAAATGTTTTAAGTCTGCTTTAGTTTTTACTGCCTTCCACTTTGCCCAGTGATTGGTCCTGTTGAAAAGGGGATCTGAGAGATTCTACTTTAGTACTTAGAAAACATATTTTATGGGGTGATAAAGAAGTACAGAGGTGCAATAACTTTGCAAGTGACTCCCAAAATATTTAATTTGACAGCTTTTGAACTATATACTGATTTTAACATTTAGTTACCAAGTTACTGGGTACCAGCACTTTAATACAGCTACATACAGTGATTTTTCTTTATGGAGTTTGTAGCTACACTTCAGCTCTTCTGGCTTCTGATGTGTGAATCTGTCTGTAGGTGGTCAACTTTCAGTGATAGATATATATATATATATGTTCTATTATGACTGCATTAGGAACTCCTACATATGGGCTATGTTTGCACTGGATGTAAAGAAAGTCCTTCCTTCCCTTTGACTCAGTTGCCTTGGAGATAGAATATTCATCGAAGAGAATATAAATGAGCTGGGTGACAAGGACAGACTTGGTGATGAGAGCTGATCATTTTGAAAATGACTGGCTTAGGACAATTCATTTTCACCTTGGAATAGCAGCACACTGGGCTGTAATTAGTGTTTCTATGAGTTAATTTTTCTTTGTGTTGCTTTTCCCTACCTGGCTGGACATGTTGATAGTGGGGTGGCTCCGTGGGAGGCACAGTGTGGGTGTCATGTCTCTGCCTGTACAACTTCATATTGCTTGAGCAACCCGGTCTGGTGGAAGGTGTCTCTGCCTACAGCAGGGGGGTTGGAACTGGATGGTCTTTAAGGTCTCTTCCAACCCAAACCATTCCACGATTCTATGATGTTAGGGCCCTGATCCTGTAAATGCTTCAGTTATCATCCAATTTCCTTGCACAGACCCTCTTGCCTAAGTCCAAGAGGTTGCTCGTGTGCTTGATGCTCAGCATGTCTATGAGCCTGTGCAGGGCTGGGGCTGCTGGTTCTCCTCAATTGCCTCATTATCAGTGAAAGTGATTATCGAGCTGCCGCTTGAGTTCTTGAATACATTTATATTGCACTGTAAATTGAACTTTTGTTTTCAATGAATGTGTTGAGTATATGGACTATTGTGCCTTAAAGTCCCATCCTCATACGAGCCTTTGTAATTGTTCTGTAAATCTGCAAACTGTCTGTCGCTGATGACTCTGTGCACTCTATACAGATCTGATTTGGCACTTGGCAGGACCTTGGGAAACCCAACCCTGACCTCTGTTTGCCCTGAACACAGAGGGGATATGCCAATTCTCTCTCCTCTTCTTTTCCTTTTTTTTTTTTTTCCCAATTGCTTTTCTCTTCACTGTTCATTAAACTCTGTTCTTCTGGTTTCTGTCACAGCTGGGTTCTGGGTCACCTACAGCACCAGGAGCGCCTTGCAGGAACTCAGAAATTTGTAAAAAATTTGTCTCCATCTTTTAAATGCCATCTTTGAGGCGTGCTCTCAGGAGAGAATCACAGCTGCATATAACAACTGTGGCAGGTGTTGTCAAGTATATCATCATATATTTGACATGATTAACAGAGCAGAAAAGGGAACACCTATTTTTATTGAAAAGCATGAGCCTGCATAATGTTAAATACATGGTGATTATGCACCAAGTAATCGGAATAATACCTAATGGTTCTATAACAAAAAACAGTTTTTAATGTTCAAAATTACCTGGGACCTGATTGAAGGTTTTTATGAAATTGTTTTCTAAAGTGAATAGTAGAAAAATGTATATGTATTTTAAATATACGTATGATGTGCATGTTATTAATAAAGATCTATTTCTATTGAACCAGATGGACTCTTGTTGAATGTATGTTGTTTGGTTTAGAAGTTAACATGTAATGTTATTAAAACAAGGTTTCTATCACCTTCTAGCACCCCTAAAAACTTATAAGCTGCAGATTCTTTGAGGCTGGGGCTACTCCTTTGGATGCTTTGCAAACCCTGGCTATCACTTGTCCTGTCCTGATCCCACTGTTGGCATCCCAACTTGCCTATGGGCTTACGAAGTCCTTCCTCTTTTCCTTGTTTATTTATTTAATTTAAAAATCTGCAAGGAACCATTTTTCTAATGAAATTCTGCAGGACATCCTCCAGATGCTGTCAAAGGGTGAAAGAAAAAAATAGCTATTAAAGCAGTTCAGAAAAATGCTATTTTTTACTAAAAATACCAAATATAATGGAAAGTTCCCATCCTCCTCCTTCTCAGGGATTTTCTTTAGGATTATTTTCTTGAAGAAGCCGAAATGAAACACTGAAAATATTTAAGAGATACTGAAAAGGAGGAGTATTTACCAAAAGAACGTTACCCTGTGGGCAGGAGCCTCTTATCACAGGGAAACATTTTCCAGGGACAGGTACTTCAGCTCCCATCTCCAGCCAGGACTTGGGTACCACCTGGGGCTGCAGGTCCAGGTTTTTTAAGATCAAAGCTTTGCAACTGGTTGCCATAGGCACAGCAGCACACCAGTCACCTCCTCTGATGGTGTTGCATTAGGACACAATAGCTGGCTGTTGTCAGCCTAAGGACAGCTCTGAAATCACTGATCCTGAGTCCCTTGAATACCTCATCTGTATTTAGTGTTACCAGGATTAGCAGCCAACACCCAAATCCTGAGATTTTTCCTGTCTGTGAACTGCTCTTCTTTTAAACCAAGAGGCCATACCTAGACCTTGGCATGACTTAGAGAAATGGGCTTCTTTCTCCATGCCTGCAGGTTTAGCCTATTTTCTCCCCATATTGTGTGTGAATGACCAAGGCTCCCTGGGGTGACATATCCCTGTCACAGAGAACTATATTCAAATGTCCAAAATTCCTCCTAGGTCCTTGGTGGGAGCTGCCATCTTTGAGGATTCACCACACTGGTAGAAGATACTGAGCCTTGTTTGGTCCCACCACGGAAAGAACTGCTTTAGTGTGGAAATAAAAGACAGTGGAGCAGCTTCACACCTCCCAGAACAGACATACCATGTTGTACAACACATGCAAATACTTTCCCACTATGGGTATTTTCAAAGTCCTATGAATCATCCTGCCACAAGGCAAATTCAGCTGCAGACTGAAGGTGGGCTGTTCTATGACAATTATTCTGCTGCTAAAGAAGGTGGTGAAAGCATCGTGGCCAGACCACCGTGGGCTTGCTTTGCTGTCAGTTGTATTTTCTTATTTAGCTCTTTACAGCCATTTGCAGCCACTTCAAATCAAAGCAGCTGCTGGGCTGCCCTACCTCGGCACTGCCAGCCCAGACTCATGGAGCAGCTGGCAGAGGACCCAGGGAACCCAGCTGAGAGGTGTAACTCACCATTACATCCAACACTCTGTGCATTTCAGGGCTTAATTAATTCAGGCTCTAAGATAAGCAGCGCTGATGGCCAAACTAGGTGATGTTTTGAGGTCCTGGCTGCAGAATGCTGCAGAGCCCTGCAGCCTCCCAGCTCTCCTGGTCCAGTAGGGAGTCCTGCTCTGCCTTGCTGATGTACCATTGATGGGAAATTATCCCCAGCTGGGCTGAGAGGTGCCAAATTGTAGCTCTTAGCAGTGTAAGGTGGTTTTTCCTGACACAAACTGCTTAGTGGAAATCATCGCCAATTTGCTGCAAGGAGGTTTGAGTGTAACATTTGCTGTGAGAGTAGAGAAAGGATAGCTGGAAAGGTGAAGGTCTTTCTCCCTATAAGATGCCAGAATCCCCTGTTCAGAGTGGGGAGCTGTTTTTGCTCTCCCATGTTGTCCTTTGAAGCTCAGGACCATGCAGACATTTCAGGTCCTGCATGGCCAGTTCTAGAGGGTGATGCTGTGCCACAACTGCAGCCTTTGGCTCATGGAATCAGAGTGCTGTTCCCGATGATCCTAACGAGCTGGGCCCTTTCCTTACAGCATTAATGTAAATAGCTATTTTTCTGCAAAGTTTTGAGTCTAAGGCCAATGGGCATCTTGATACCCTCTGGGGGCACAGGCCCATATGCAGATAGCTGAGGTAGCTGAAATATCTGCTCAGGAGGAGAACCAGAGACCGTCTCTGGTTGCTGCATAGACAGGTGGGCTTCAGAATGAAAAGGTTGTTATGGGAGCCCTTGAATTAGAACAAAAAAATCTGTGCTGGAAAAGGTGGAAGGTCTCAGCTCTCAGGACCCTTGCACTTGTTACCAAGGAGTTACTCTCCTCCTGGCATTGTTTTACCTGGTAATTTGTGTCTTGGGAGATGGGTCTGAGTGAAGTAGTGACCAGGGGCTGATGGATCAGCTCAACAGTGTCTGTTCTAGTTCCACCTGAGATAAAAAAATCAATGTTGTGAGCATTGGGAGGCTGAAAAAGTTTACATGCATCTTGCATTTTCATTCTCAATTCTGGGATGACCTGGAAAGTGAGGGCAAGCTGCAGCTAACAAGGAGCAATAGTAAGTCAAATGCTGATACCTCTGGTGACTGAGCCTACCCTGGAGCACAGCTTGTTCTTCCTACTCCTCCCGAGGGGTGCAGGGCAGGCTTTGTGCCTGAAGATGGCACTGCTATATTGAAGGATTTCCGGAAAATTGCTGTAATGGAGCTGCGTGTAAAACCAGAGCTATTGAGGTGAGCTCAGGGATGGGTGCTGTGGAAAGTTAGGGTCTGGACTCGAAGGACCCCATTTCCCATAACAGCAGCTGCAAACTAAGGCTCTCTCCATGCCTGTTTGAAATACCATTTTGAGTTTTTGCTTAGCATTTGTCCCCTGACAGTGTCCAAATCTTGCTAGTTTGGTATAACTCTGCTCTCCTAAAAATTTTTTTGGTGTGTATTGGTTATTGAGCTCTACAGAGGTCTGATGTGAGCATGACAAAATGCAAGGAGCTGCTCTGACCTATTCACAAGAGATGATTCCCTTCTTGTCCTGGTGGTAAGAAGGTGGATGGGAGTGTGACCCAGGCTCTGCCTAGGTGCTCACTTCAATTAAAACAGGGGTGGTCAGAGCCACAAGGTTTAAATGAAGTTGTCTTTCCTGTGCTCATGTCCTGCTCCCTCTCTTCTTCTATTCTTGAAGGACCTGAAGTAGCAGCAAATAATCCCTATGTTGTGCAGGTAAGAATTAGACCATATAGTGGTGGAATGATGACGCCCACTGGCCCCTGGATGTCCAAGGTGTCCCAGGTCTGTTGTCTGACCATCAATACTGGCTCTGTTTCATTGCAAAGGTGATGGGAGACTGACTGTGATCAGGGTGAAGTGGCAGTGATGGCTTCTAGGGATTGTGACTGAACACGAAGTAGCCTGAAGGCAGCATCTAACTTAAGCTTAGGCGGTTTGGGCATTACCTGCATGCCAAGAGACCGAGCATTAGGATGGAGGGGTGTCCTAATGCACACTCTGCAACCGGTTTGAAGGGCTCCTGGGCAGAAGGACATCATCCCAGGTCAGACATGGTTGAAAATGGAGAGGCCTTGCTCCTCTTAAAGCTTTGTGTGTCCCAGCTTTGTGCTGAGGTCTGCCTGTTCTCATGCCCTGAGCCACAGTCCTTGTGGGATGGAGCCCATTTGCCCACTCAGAGTGGGTCTGGATTTACTGTTTTTGTACACTGACACCCCCAAATGCCACCAAGAGAGAGAAGAGAACTGCATTCTTTGCCCATTACTATGACTCTGCCTCTATGCACACACAATAAAAATGCATAGCTGTCTGTCTTTATCTTGACCACTGGAGGGCTGCATCTACCTGCAGACTCTATTTAGGTTACATTAAACCCACAGCACCTGTCACCTCGGGAGATGTGTTGCACCAATGTAATTGGGGAAGGCTGAAAAGCAGGAACGGTTTTCTTTGGGGAAAAATCTGACTGTAAACTTCATTGGTTTGCAGTGAAAGTGCTTTTTTCCCTGTTGGAACCTTTGTGGATAGTTCTAAAAAAGGCAGTGGGTTGGGAGGGAAAGAGGGAAATTGCTTCAGGATAGTTGGGCTGTGAAAATAGGAGTGTTAGTTTGCTTTGAACTATGTTCCCTTTTTCATAAATTAAATATTAGGGGCATATGCCATTGGAGTCGAAAAGGTCCTTGGTCTCCTGAACATGCCCCCAGCTATTTATTTCTCTGTTGTGCCTGAACTGGACAGTGGTACCCTGTGGCTCAGCCCCTCTGGTCTCCAAATCCAAGCCCTTTTTTGTCCCTTTTGGCTCAGCAGGTTTTTGCAGAGTCCACACAGTGGGCTGAGCTTCCTTCTTCTGGTTAACTCACAGAAGCGAGACGTGCAGTTGAGCAGCAAGAGCTTGACAAGTGAAATGTCTTATCTGCAGATGTGTTACTGTGTGCTGAGGAGCTGTGCCTCTCCAGGGGTCTCTGCTCAGGCTGTGGTGGGGTTTTATTTTCCAGCTTCACACAGATTTCTCGGATTTCTATTCCGGCTTTGAATTCCTATAGCTTGGAGACACAGCACTGCTGCTAGAAACATGAGCAGCAAGCCAGGTATTGCCTCAAGCTACGTCTGTCCCCCTTTTAGCTGCAGGGTGGTGCCTGTGAAGTTTGGTGATTGACTCTTGGGGAGTGCTTCCCCCAGGATGACTGCCCCAGTGGTGACTTGCACTTACCAGAGTGACTTTGTTGCTTGCCCAGTTGGACCTGTCACCTTTTTCTCATGCCATCTTGGGATCATGCTTCCAAGGGTTGGTGGAGAAATCCAGTTAAAAGCAGTAATGTTCCTGCCACGGACAGAATAAAGCTCTGTTTGGACTACAGAGGGCAGCAGATTGTTCAGAATTCAATAGATTTAATCCCATACTAGTTTTTGCAGCTACAGCTCTGTTGGAGAAGTTCCCTGCAGCTGAGAGTGGGGCTCCAGTGCAGGGACTAAGCAACAGCCAGCATGGGCAGAGCAGGCAGGGCCTCCCTCCTTGCTGATGGTGGCTGGTGTGTACCTTTGCTCTTCTCCACAATCTCCTGAGAAAACGTGTATGCCAGTAGAAACTACCTGGGGTGGAAATCTGTGCTTTGTCTTTTCCAGATCACAGTGTGATATTTAAAGTGTTGATTTCCCTCCCTCCCACCCCCACCATAGGTATGTGCTCTCCCCTGAAAAGAGAGAGGAGCAAGCAAAGAAGGGCTGGTGGGTTAAAACCACAGGCAATCCATGGATTAAAGCGATCCATGGATAAAGCCTTCTGCATTGCTTGCAGGGGTTACATGTGCATATAAACCCCTTTGCATCTTGGTATTTATGCTTCTCTCTAGGTGCTGGGCATGGAAGTGTGTAACTTCCATGTGTAGCTTCAATAAAAGCTTTTGGGGACTTCTTCGAGAAATCTTTCATGGAACTTCAAATTTTTTAAAAGGCCTTTTCAGATGAGAGCTCTTTGTGCTGCATCTTTCTGTGTCTCTCTCCCTCCCCTCTCAGATGACCATGTTCCCTTTAAATGCCTTTGAAAATTACAGCTTTGATAAGTAAATCAAACAACATTGTGCTGCAGAATCACTAATGGTGTCTGACACTGGTCAGCCAGAAAACTGTTCCATTTGAAACCCTTGCAGAAAGAGAACCAGTTGTATGAGATACCTTGTGTCCTCCTGTCATTTATATTTCTGGAGTGAAATAGGGTACCCAGTGAAGTTGTGGATGCTCCATCCTTCGAAGTGTTCAAGGCTAGGTTGGATGGTGTTTTGAACAACCTCGTCTAGTGGAAGGTGTCCCTGCCCACATCAAGGTGTCTAGTCTAGATGGTCTCTAAGGTCCCTTCCAACTAAAACCATTCTGAGATTCTATGAGACGTTTAATTTTTCTGGGAAATCATGGTATCATTTTCTTTTCAGTATAGACAAGCTGGATACAGATGTATCAGGAGGAAGAGACATGCAGCCCTGTTGGTTTCTGTTGAACCACTTCTGGGTCACTTAGAGCTTTTATAGACCTGTAACTGGTGGTAGAATCTCTCTCTGTACTGAGAAATGATGGACACAGGTATGAGGAATGCCAGCAGTGCTTGCTATTTAAGAAGTAGAAATGAATGGTAAAGGTTCTAGAGCACAAGTGTTACAAGGAGCAGCTGAGAGAACTGGAGAAAAGGAGGCTGAGAGGAGACCTTATCACTTCTACAGTTACCTGAAGGGTTGGTTGTAGCCAGCTGGGGGTCAGTCTCTACTCCAAGGTAGCAAGTAATAGGACAAGAGGAAACGGCCTCAAGTTGTACCAGGGAAGGTTTAGGTGGGATATTAGGAAAAATTTCTTCACTGAAAGGGTGGTCAGGCATTGGAAGAGTCTGGTCAAGGATGTAGTGGAATTGCTGTACCTGGAGTGTTAAAAAAATGTGTGGATGTGGTGCTTTGGGACAAGGTTTAGTGGTGGACCTGTCAGCGTTAGCTTAATGGTTGGACTCAATGGTCTCAGAGGTCTTTTCCAACTTTAACAATTCCATGATTCTATGAATTAACATAAATGGAGTGAAAGACAAGTCTGTCCATCATGTGTGTGTCTAGTCAATCCACTTCTGCTCTCCCTGCCTATGGGATGGTGGGTGCAGGAGAGAAGTGCAGAAGGCTGTGCTACAAATGTCTGCAAATGTATTGCTTTTCTACAAAAGGCAGCTTCTCTTGCAGTTCAAACATATTCAGAAAGGGATGACAGTAGACAAGAACCAGCTGGGATAAGGTATTAGCACAGTAAAAAAGACACTGGACTGTCTGTTTTGGGTGGTCTCTTCATTTCAAGGATAGTTTTGATAGAGGCACAAATGCTGCAAGTCCAGGTAAATGTGGAACAAAATAGCACTGCACTGTCAATGCTTGGAAGGGATATTTCATCTCTTTTTATGCACCTATTTTGGAGGCTTAGATAAGCTCAGAAGGAACTGGTAGTGAGATTTTGGTTCTAATTGGGTTCTAATTAATTCTAACTGTGTTCCCTCTTGGGCTCCTTATGGTGTGGCTGCAGGACAACTCCCAGAAAGTACCCAGTCCTGGTTTGGAGACCATTCTTTCCTCTGCCAGTGGTCACAATGACTTAAATAGGTGATTCATAATTTTCAGTTATTTTTTTTAAGTTTCTTGCTTCTACTTGGAACTGGTCTGGACTCAGCTTCTAGCCAGGAGCGTTTTGTTAAGCCACTCTCCTAGATTAAGAATCCTTTTTAAGTGCCCGTTATCTTCTCCATGTCAAGACAGCGTAATGAAGTTGCCTCCCACTCTCTCCCTTTTGAGACTAAACAGATTGATCTCCTTGTCTGTGCCTAAAAGGCCTTTTCTAAACCTTCCATCAGAGCATCACTTGGATATCTGGGGTTGAAATAGGACCATAATCGCTAAGTGAGTCTTGGGCTAAAGTGATTTTCTAAAGTATAAAATGATTTCTTGGCCTACACAGAGTGTAGTCTTTTTTTATCCAGTTTCTTGACTCTTGCTTTTTTATGTTTGTTTCAGTGGTTTGGACTCCGAGATGTAAAACTGGTTGTGGATATATCATCCTACAGTGCCAGAAGATAAGTTTATTGGCTTGGGGTGCAGATCCCTTTGTCAAGACCAGAATATTACCTGTTCTCATTAATCACAGATCTCATGGGACAGAGAAGGTGAAGACACGTCTGCTGGCAGGGAACTGGGGGACAGAGAAACTGAGAGTGCAAGTTTTGAATTCAGGAAAGCCCAATGCTTAGTTTGCTGCAGGTGCCAGTGTGATGGCTACAGGACAGGAGGTACTAGACAAGGGTCATATTGATTCCCTATGGGGATTTATAATGGTGCCTCATTGCCTTATGTGACATGTTTTCCTAGCCTAGAATTTCTGACATGAAATTCTCCACAGACATCTGGTTTTCCCTTTACACCAAGGGTATAAAAAAAATACTGCATATCAAAAGGTAAAGGGGGAAAACCAAGTTAAAAACCCATGGACAACAAAGGAAAGAAAGAAAGAAAGGAGAAATAGCTTGCATTGTCCCCTTGAGTGTTGCTTAAGCTGTTGGCTGTAATCCACCTTGCAATGTCTTGAGAACATTGGGGCTCAGTGGATCGTGCAAGTCCCAAAAGTCTCGGACCTCACAATCAGCACAGAGAGCTCTGAGACCACCAAGGTGTTATGGATCAGTGCTAATCAGGAAACCCGAAGCCTGGGAAATCTTACTTTTTCCCTGTAATTTGAACCTCATAAACCCTTGAGTACTTCTGTAACCAATGATAGAAGCTGCCACTGCAGATCAAGAACAGGAGAAATTCCTGTTAAGTCAACTTTAGGTTAATATTTTTAGTGCTATGACTGATAAGGAGGCAATTTGCCTTCACATTAATACTTGAAATTTATCCATATTCCTGTTGCAGGAGCTGGATCTGCTCCCCCTAGAATGTCCTGGAATACACTAATGCTACCCAGAACATGCCCAGGTTGAAAATTAGAAAATCCCCATGTTGAAAACCTTCTATGTGTAGAACTCAGATGACTTCAAGTAGCTATTGAGGCATGTTAGATCCTTTTATTTTTTTTATTTTTTTTGAAGCAAAATTCCACTGATGCAGTACAGACTTACAGTGCAAGTGGTGGGATGGGGAGTGGGATGTGTGGTGGGAAAGCAGGAGCAAGAAAAGACCAGAAACTGGTTTAATGGTAACTTGTCACATGGGTGAGTTTGTGCAGGAGGGTTTGCTACTGGTTGATTCATTCATGGGGATGAAGGAGAAATGCAGGGAGGAGGCAAAAGCAAAATATTGCCCTGTGCAATAAGAATTATGGTGGTATGCAATATACAACCACATATGGTGTATGCTTTTGACAGTATCTAAGGATGCAAGGAAGCATATCACATTTCCTCTTATAACCAGGAGGGTTGTTTTTTTCATTCCAGTTAGTTACTGGTTTATATTGCTGTTTATCTTTTATAAACTGTAAGAACAAAGCTCCAAGGTTTTTCATAACTATATCAAAAACAGAACAGGCAAAGCCTCATTTTTGGGTTTTTTTCCTAGTCACTTCCCTGGCTTCCACTGGGGGGAAAAAAAAACAAACTCTCAAAGTTTCCTTGTGTGGGAGACAAAAGCCATCAAACAATCTGTGTCTGCCAACTTATTTTTCAGGGTCCAAATTAAGGAGAGGTCAAGGACTGAATGACAAAACCCAAAAATATGAAGACTACAAATGAAGCCAAGGGCACTGTGAATGCTTTTTTTGAGGGGGAAGGAAGCATGTACAGTTGCATAATTACTAGTAGGAAGTCAGGATGCTTTCCCTCTCTGAAAGGATCAATAAAATAGAGTTTTCTTTCTGGAGACCAAGGAAATAATAAAAATTTTGAAAGTGAGCACTGTAAAAATAAATGCATAAATATCACTGTTCACTACTAACTCATCAGCTCTTTTGGTGAGTTATATCAATTAGTAAGCTTTGATTTCCCAGTGATGGTCCCTCTAATGAGAGCACCTTTCATCTTTCTGGTGAGCAGCTGAAGTCAAACATCTACAGCAAGTGAATGTGTTGGCTGTGACAGGTCACAGTTATCATGTGGCCATGAATGTTGTGCGAAACACAATGTCCCATAACAACTCATTAAACATTGTTTTTCTTTCTGTCTCATATGCTTTCATTAATTTGTCAGCTATGGTGGTATGCAATATACAACCACATATGGTGTCTATTCTTGCTCTCCCTGAGAAGCTTCTAAGCACCTGCCCAATCTCAGCCTGTAGAAAAGAAAGCTTTTTCAGAAAGTCAGGCCATGAAATCTACCTGCAAGAGCAAAAAGATGACCTGATGACCCTGTTGTTCATATCCCAGCAGAAACCATCACTGGAGATAAATTTCCAGGTGTGCAAGTTTATTTAATCCTGGTGATGTTGAGTACTGCTTGTACTTTCTGCTCTAATGCCACACAGAAATGACCATGGCAGTGCTGTGGAGCTGCTAAATGGGACTGTCCAGCAGACAATAGTACCCAGAACACAAAGTAAAAACTACTCAACTAAAAACTGAAACCTTCATCCTCTTTGGAGGAGACAGGAGAAAAGATGGATGGATTACATTTGCAAAAGACTGGCAACTGTAATTCATGGGAGTAAGTTCTTGTCTGAGGTGATTGTTGCATGACAGTAACTCTCATCTTAATATGTAATGTGTAATAGATTGTTTAATATTCTTTAAATTCATTTAATTTTACTTATCTTTGAAGCACTTTAGGACTCTACACTTCTGTTTCTTAGTGCTGCTGTCAGACTCAAGGTAATTAATTCCACAGATAACTTCAGCTTGGGGCCAAGTGAACCTTTTGGGGAAAAAATGAAACAAAGCAGAGAATCCAGTGGTAAAAACCTACAGGGACTGTTTATTATACTTTTGGTGAAGGAATGAAGTACATAAAAGTGCTCTTTGCTTTGTATGTGAGTCTAGTGCTGTGTTATACACAGCGGCCCCAGCACTGTAATTTGTCATTTGGTCATAGTTTGTGCATGGTCCAGCTTCAACCCTCCCTGTCCTGCAGCCTGTAATGAATTCCAGTTGAGTCCAGTTCCAGATCTGAACAACCTTATGGTCTCCCAGTAAGCTGGTTGTGCAAATGACCCAGATGCACATACTGCAAATGGGTAGGAGAGATCACCTCTCTGGGATAAATTGAGGGTTATTGATAAGGTTTGATTGTGGAATGAAGAGATTATATAGCAGCCTCTGTGCTTAAATGAGAGTCTCAGAAGCAAAAATTGTTGCTTTTCCTATTTATTCCTCCTTTCCCCCGCCCTTCTCTCCCCAGGCAGCAATGTGCAGGTTGGTTTGTGTTTGCAAGCTGTGCTCTTGTTTGTGCAGTCTGGGTTCAGGAGGTTGTGCTGCCCCACACCAGCCTGGGTCAGTCCTATCCCTTTGCTGGGATCTTGGCCCTTTAGTAGGATAGGGACTGAGCTGTCCCCTGCCCTGTGGCAGGACGTGGATTGTGGAAGGGATGTTTCTTTGAGTGACAGCAGTGCGAGCCATCAATCTGAAACAACAACCCACAGACGCACACGAAAATGTCATGCTTTCTGCCACGGGAGAGAAATGACTTCCACAAAATGACTGTGGAACAGCATTAAACTCGAGTAAAGAGCTGAATTAATCACAGGCTCCATCAGAGCGCTGGGGAGGGTGGCACAGATGAAGGAAAATGAGCCACTGCTGAGAGCTGAGCCAGCAGCCGGCTGATGAGGTGCTCTGCTCGCTTCCAAGAGACTTGCAAAAGGATTTTTTCTCCCCTCTTGGAAGTAAGGTGGCTTTTCAAATGTGGGGAGGAATGATGACAGTAAACATATGTTCTGCTTCCTGTTAGCTGCTGTCTGAGATTTTGCTCCTCCTGAGTACGACTGATTCTTGATTTGTTTCCACACTTCTTTTGCTGTGCCCAAAAGCAGGAACAAAAGGGCAGAGGAGCAGCAGAAATGTGAAGACCCAGAACATTCACCACCTACAGGCCTTACTTTTGGGTATTTTTCGTAATATTTTTATGTCAGGGAGGGCTGCATGTAACGAGAGGATGTATGGTTCTAATTCCTTGTTCCTGCGTAGTCACCATATCCTCTGGTCTCCTGCTTCTCCAAAACATGTCTCACAAGCTTATTTCAGCCATCAGCTGAAACTTTTCATTTTCAGCATCTGAAGCATTTCTGCCCTTGATCCCCAATAACTCCCACACCTGTAACAGAATTTATTTGTTAAACTATGTATTTCTGGACCAGAGATCGTGTTGCTTTCAGAGCTTTGGTGCAACAAAACTTCACGGATTCTTTTCTTCCTCTGAGTTCAACTAGCCCACACAGGAGGTAGGTAGTGGTTTAACTAATCTCTGTGCAATCAGAGAGTTGATTAAACCCCTCCTACTGAATGGCAAACAAGGTGCAGTGTAGTCCACAGATGGGCTGATGCACTACTGGTCTACTACTAAATGGTACCAACTATGACAAAGTCTTGGAAATTGTCAAGCCTCAAAAGTCATGGGTGCTTCCTGGACAGACCTGGACTTAGGGCTCTTGTTTTAAATAGTGCCTCTGGGAAGGACAAGGGGAGAGAAGGCAGAGACTTTGTTTAATAATTCTCTCTCTATAGGTCTCAGTCAGTCTTTGAGAGGCTTCAGTACAACTTAGAGATAGGAGTAATCCCAAAATGATTTACAAGCACTTATGCAGGGATAGTAGACCCTCCTGAAATATGACTCTGGGCTCCAAAGTTCTGCAGCTGGAGTTATAATCAACCTCTTATCTCCGTGCTGGGCACAGAGAACGACCCATTTCACATATTTACACTCTCTACCAGCTCCTTCATCACGTGCATCGGCCAGAATATTTCCCGAGGTTGTGCCTACCCCAATATACACCCTTGTTATTTGTCACATAACTCTTGACTTCAGTTTTGTCATGGCCTAGGCAGTGCTGGATCAATGCTGACATTGCTTCACGTGTCCCTTGGGTGTCTGTCTCTCCTTCAGACCCCTCCTGCAGCTTCTCCCTTTTGAATCAAACAAACATTGTCACTGCTTGTCACTTCTGGGAGCAGCTGCAGGACCCGAGTCCTCTTTGGCAGGCACGTCACCTACTTTCTCTCATCTTATTCTTGCAAAACTACTCGGTTTGCCTCCTTGCCTAATGCTTTAACTTTTTTGGACTGCTTCTCCAACTCATCATGTGCTGCTCTGTGATGTCTGTGCACCAGAGCTCCAGGGCTGCCATATATAGAAGTATTGGTGTGCTGGAGCAAGGCTAAACATGAGAGCAGTCAGATTTATTTATTTTCTCTGACTGTAACATTTGCCTTCTGGACAAGCACTGGGGACCTGCTATATAAGCAGTTACCAGTTGAGCTCAAAAGCCAAAGTTCTGCAGTTGGAGTTATAAACAGCCTCATATCTCTGTGCTGGACACAGAAAGTGACCTATTTAACACATCTACCACCCTATTTTAAAATAGTTTCAGAAATTGCAAGTGCATGATGAAAAGATGTGCAGAAACAGTTCAAACAAATTTTTCTTCTACAGCTTCTGCTAAAATCAGTCTTTGCCCCTGCTAGTTCACCTCCCTCCAACCCCCCCAAAAAAAAACTTGTCTTGGTTTGTCACTTGTCTGCATGGTTAGTGTCAGATGGAGTTTAATAGCAGGTACATAATATCCTGCTGTTTAAGGGTTTAAACCTTTTTTTTTTAGAACAAAAAAAAAATCTTCTTTTTCTCAGTTTTTAGGAGGGTCACATCTATGAATAGGCAAAAGCCTGAGTTTTGCTATGTTCTGCTAATTCAGGGTGTTTTAAAATGGCCTTGCCTTTTTCTAAGATGCTGTGGTTTTTTGCACGAGTTTGATTTTTTCTTTGAAATAACAGAATAGAAAGTCACAAATATCCCTAAGAATTTTAGCTATTTTTCTACCATTGCAGCTAAATCAGCAGAGTTGTAACTATAGAAGATGACCAAAAATCCTCCAAGTACTGAAGGACAACAACCCCTATCACTCTGCCCAGCAGCAATACAACTGCAGAATACCCTAGAGATTAATTTGAGACAAAAATATGAGGAATGAAAATTCTGACATAAATTCTCTGATTCTAAGCATCTTTTTCATATGTAACTTGATGTTAATTCAGTGTTTACAGAGTGTGTGTGTGTTTGCTGAGGGGATTGACACTAGGAGGGATGGGAAAGATTTCAGGATGCAAAGGAAAAATGTTCCAGTCTCCCATCCCTGATGAAGTTAGAAGTTAGTTGGGGACTGAGGTAGGCTATAGGTCACTGCATCATTTTTTACTAACTTAGACTTCAGGAAAGCTTGCTTCTGCTACTTGCAGGATCACCCTATGGAAAACCAGAGCATGAGGTTAGATATTAGAAAGAGGTTTTTCACCTAGAGGGTGGTTGGATGGTGGAACAGGCTCCCCAGGGCAGTGGTCACAGCACCAAGGCTGACAGAGTTCAAAAAGCATTTGTATGACACTCTCAGGCACATCTCAGCTGTGACTATTGGGGATGGTCCTGTGCAAGGCCAGGAGTGGGACTCAATCATCTTTGTGAATCCCTTCCAACTTAGCATATTCTGTGATTCTGTGACTCTTCCCCTTGGGTGTGGAACTGCCCTTAGATATGATAGCAGTGCACCAAAGCTCAGCACTTTGCAGGTAAAGTGTGTTTTGGGCTCAGCTCCCTCCTGCTGCCTCTCCAAAACAGAGAATCATTGCTGAATCACCAATGGGCTTCAACCTAACTCTTTTTGCCTGTAAAGTTTTCTTTGCAGAGGCACAGACCAGTTTATATTCGAAATGCAGTGATCAAAGGCATAATACAAAACTCAGTGTTGCTATGTTCTGCAGAGGAGGGCTGGAAGTAATTTGGGTCAACTAAAGTTAGAAACTGTCCTCACCTCACGAGACAGATGTGAGCTTTGAAGTCGGGGAGATTATCAGCAACACGATCTAGTAAAGCCACTCTCCCTCAAATCATTTCTAACTTGCAAACTTGAAGCCTGTGCAGGACTTGGTGCCTATTGCTGGGTGAAGACTCTGCCCAGTCCTGTGACCTGCCCTCTCCAGAGTCCGAAAAATGACATCAGAAAATGTAAAACACTCAAGTGAGTAATGCTAAAGCATATTTTTTGAAAATAGTCCTTTGTGACCAAAGGGGTTTGTGAATAATTTAGGCTGAAGAGCAAAGGAATTGAGGGTCCTTGTATTTGCTTGCTGTATCTGATGTGAACTTCAGAAATAACAACAGCTGCATTTACTAATTTCAGTACTTTGGCTTGTGCCTTCTGGGGCTGGTGGCAGCATGTAGGCTCAATATGACTATCCTGAACAGCTGAAGGAATCCTGTTCACAGACTAAATGGTCTTCTATAGGAAGACCTTTATCTCTGCCTTGCACTGCAGATGGAATTTGACTTATTTGGGAATAACAGAGGGTCTGTCTCCTAGATGTTCCTTCGCTTGCCTCCCTTAACTCTGCAGAGGTGGATGCTGTGGTTAAACAGTGCAAGCAGAGGTCCAGAAAAATCCCCCAGAAACTGGAAAGAGCATCTTTGATGAAGCCCCAGTTTTACACCTGTGCACACTCACTACCTCATTGTCACTCTTGCTTTTTTCCTACCTGGGAGAAGATAGTCAGCTCAGTTCCTTTGTGCTGTTTTGATGAGTAACCCTGTTATTAGGGAAATCCCTGACGTCTGTGTCTGGCTTTCCAGACAGCTCCCTCCTGCAGACTCCTAAGTGATAAATGACTGCCACCACAGTCTCAAATCCATGCTGTTAGTGAAGCAGTCTGTGTTCTACAGATGCAATCTTACCTTTCCAAAGAGTCTCATGGCAACCTTCACTTACAGGTTCCAGCCCAAGGGATGGCTCTAACAGCTTGGACTGTCCTCCGTCTGCAAGTATTTTATGGACCAGCTGCTGGACGCAAGCCAAGCACAGGCTGGAGCAGAAACCACTTGGCCATGAACCTATGCCCAAATGGCTGGTACAAACAAGCAAATGCCTTGATCCTGCTCCTGGTGTGTTGACCCAATTAAGGCTAGTCAGGGAGTTAAACTCCCCGAGGAGTTCTCATATGAAAACCCTTCCACTACACCCAGAACCTCACTTCTGTAGAGGAGGCTCACTGCTCCAGGCCATCTCCCTACATCCTTCCTTCCACACCTGTGTGACACCAGGTGCCATTGTCCTGATGTGTTACCTTGGCCTTCATGGGTAACTTTACCTTCTTTCCCACCACACCATGCAGGCAGAAGGACAGTACTGTTGTGGGTCATGGACACAAGCACAAACCATCTGCTTATCTGCCTTTTGTTGAAGAGCCTCTCCCTTCTTCTGCAGGTGCAAGAGGACAGCAGCTGACATAGTAAGACTTTTCGAACAGAGAGTTTGGAAGACAGAACTACAGGGCAAACACTGAAGCTAATTCTTTTGCACATTCATATATAATATCAAATAGCAAAATGGCATGAGATACATGGATCTCTGGGTTCTTGTGTTAAAGATATCAAACTTAAGTTCCCTCATATCCCCATCTGATATTCTACCTCTCTCTTCAGTTCATTCCTCATCTTCTCTGCCTCCTGGTTTCAGTCTTCATATTTCCCAACCAGTTTACATCCCTGTTTGTAACTTGTCCCTTTGCATGTTAATCCCTCACTTTTTCCCACCTATCTCTTGCCACTTCCAGACTTGAAGAAGGATGAGGGGCACCCTTTTCCTCCAGCATGGCAAGGCCCAGCAGGAAATGCTATGAAGAGGTCCATCATTCCCATCAGACCCAGAACCACCCCCAGTGATGTCCACTTGAAGTGGCAGAGAAAGTATCATCTTCCATGGGAGCTGAGTAAAGGGTCCTTTTAAGAGCTGAAGTAACAAAAATTGAAAATATAGATCTTCACATGGTGAAGGAAAGAACAGGCTGTTCGTGACTGCCAACCCCTTTCTCTTTGCTGACATCCCACAGCATAAACATGGTGAAGGTTTTCAAATAAAAACCTAAAAATCCCTTCCTCTCTCCCCAGGTCTGGCACAATGATCAAGCCAATATCTTTATGTTATTTTCTTTTATTTTTTTTTTTCCTCCTCAGAAGACACTAAGCTGTTTGGCTTTGAATGTTCTCCAAAAGCGCTTCCTGAGGCAACAATAGGAACACTTCAGCACAAACACTTAATGTGAAACTGAAAAATAAATAGTTGGGCAAACGTAATACCAAACGATGTTGTAGATCAGGCCTATAATCTGAGCAGATCTAGCACATAATTAATCTTTGGGGAGTCTCTGGGTAGCAACGTGCAGGTTGTTAGTCAGTGAACTCCCACAGGTCTCCCCGGGCTTGGGATTAAGCTCTGTGTGTGAATAACCATCTAATTAATCACCTCATGCAGGGATTTTAGAGCCCTTCAGTCCCTGCTCTTGGAAAAGGTATAGGTCTAAGCACAGTTGTGCCACAGCTTGCTAACAGGAGGCAAGAGAAATTCAGAGAGGATGTAGTCTTCATCTCAGGTGGTGCAGGAGGTTTGAAGTTCTCATTTATTACAGAGGCAAACTCTTCTCAGCCATGATATGAATTCTGACACGTTTGCCTTGGGATGATTCCTTAAAATTCTAAAAAAATTAGAGACTTTTTTGCCCTTAACTTATAACTTACAGATATCTATAACTCTTTCTGATTCAAATTATCTGTATTTCAGAACTCTTTTGCCAGAATTAATGCTGTCTTGTCAGGACCAAGTACAGCTGTGAGGTGAACGTGTGCTTCAGCTCCATTTTTGAGCACTTCAGCATTTTGATAAAGAGAAGCTGCCTGTGGGTAAAGGGTGCAAAAGTCACAAGTGGCTTTCTGCTGAATGTGGACTGTGAATTCCCACCCAGCTTTGTGGCTCTTCAACTCGAGCTACAGCTCATCTTCTCAAGGGGTGCTTCACCTTCACTCATGGGAGCAGAGAGCTCTCCTACTCATCACACCTTGGTGAGGACAGCATTCAGCAGAGCAGCTGGGCTGTGCAGCTGCTGGAATCACTGTCATTTGAGGGTCAGTTTCTACTCCTTTGTTACAGAAAGGTCTCCATTAGCAACATTCACCTGCACAATTTACCCTCTGGATGTGGCTGCATGCTGCAGAGAACTCAGGGAAACCCACTGTCTTGGTAAACATCAAACAGAGACATGGAGTTAAAGCTATGGAGACTTTCCTGTCTTGTAATTATCAGAGTTATCTCAGGAAACTGGAAAAAATTTGGGATGTAACTCCCTAAATACGAGTTTTCCAGGCAAAGGATCTAAAATACGTTTTTGAAACTTTTTGGTACATAAACCTCAGGGAATAGTCTTCTGAAATTATTGCCTCGTAGGAAACTCAGGCCCAGTTTCTGCTCTTTCACTCTGCTGCAGCTTGCAATATATTTTTAATGCCCTTACAATGATTTAAGTAAGAAGAAAAGCAGAATTAATATGCACAATAAGAGCAAATATCTATTTTAAAAGTACCATTCTCCACAACAAGGCCATGGATTTAATAGGCTTTTACTGTATTATCGATAGCACAATACTGTGGCATTGAACCACAACTATAGGGAACAATCCAATTATCGTTCAATTGAGCCAAAGCAATTAGTCGGTTTAGGCCAGGGGATAATGCAATCAGCTGAAAATATTCAACAATCAGATTTGCAGAAAGCTGAAACTCACATTTTCTTTTTTTCTTTCTTTCTCAGCTGACTCAGAGGTCTCATTCTAATGAATGAACAAGGGAAAAGCAACAATTCAGAATACGGTGGAAACCCCAAAAGGTCTGTGGCCAAGGTAATGATGACTTTTAAACTGGCAAGTTATTTCTGAGATGCACAAACTCATGGTCCTCTCTGTATTTCATCCTACTATAACACTGCTAAAATACATTCAGACTAGTCTTCACACTTTGATGCTTATTTTCGCTATTTAATTCTTTAAAAAAGGAAAAGCAACTATGAAAAGCTTCTGTTAGATCAGAGGTATAAGGATATAAGGACTGAAGTGGCTGTTTAAGTGGATGTGTAAACTTGTGGGCTGGCTAAACAAAAATTTTTTTAATCAAAGCTTTTCCTATAAAATGTAAATAATTGTGTGAAGGTCACTAAAATTTTCTGGAAAGGTTTTTCTCCAAACTGTTGAGGTTTTCTTGGACATGGCACTGCGTTTTGGTGATTATGTTGCTTGTGTTAAGCACAAGATGAAAAGATTTAAGCTACAACATTATGCAAGTATCCTGTGTTCTCCCCTGTAGCTTAAGGATCTTTTGAAGGCAGAATTAACATAACCAAAGCATTAAAGACTCAAATACTTTTGTCTCATGCTGAATGAGCAATTGATACATGATGGGTCTGACTGCTGTTTCACAAGTATTATGTTCCCTTTGACTTCTTTTGGGATTGTTGCTACTCAGACTAATAGTATATGGGATCCAAATGATCATGTTCCTAGTAGGAAGAATTGGAAGGGGGTGCTTCATAACTCTACAGATTGTTGCTTTTGCCAACAAAAACTGAATACAGTGAAACTCTTCCTATCTGAGGATAATCTGCTTGGATATACTTCCTGTTAACCTGTTTTACTGTCCTGAAATAATTGACTGAATAGTTCTCTTGTGTTTTGTTTGACATGATGCTACTAACAAAAGAAAGGACAAAATACAATTAGAACAGTTTAACTCTGGAGATCCTGATCTGACACAGGCAGTCTTCAGGCACGGTCTGCTAAAAATCACTGGTCTTTATTCCATTACATTGCAAACAGTTAGAAGACAACTTGATTTTTTCCAAAGGCTGAATGTAATCTGGGTTTGAGCAGAACAGGCCTAGGAGAGTTTGTAGTGTAGGCATGATTCCTTCTGCACTCACCAAAGGAAAGACTGCTCTAAAGCAGTATTTTGAACTCAAATCATCACTTTATAGGGAGATTATACTGTAGTACCTGCTAGGGTGAGGATGTAACCCAAAACTGCCTCGGCTTCTAAGCTTGGGTTAGAAAGGAAGTGTTGGATTTCTCTGAATTAAGCAAAAACGTAAAAATAATGTACATGTTGGGGTTTCTTGAAGGTTGACATGAAACTAGGTCATGGCAGCTCTTTTGGAATTCAGTCTTTTGCCTGCATCTCTGTGTGAGATATGTACTGGGCACTGCTCTTGAGATAGATAGGAAGCCTCACTTGGAGCAGTCTTTTGTGCAACTCTTTAAAGTTAGCTCAGAAATCTATCAAAGTGAGAGCTTGTCTGGATAAAGAAGAGTAGTTAAGGTTCTTCCTGTCTAATAGATTGAAGGCACTGATGTGGAATGGAAGAGCTGGGGCTAACTTCCAAGCTAATATACTGCTGTATGTGAAAATACTTCTGCATTAATAACGAAATGATGGGATTTACAGACTCTCACTTGCCCCTAGCATTGACAAAAAAAAGCTTAATAAGCCCTTATCCTGTGCCCCCGCATCCGAATGGATTTACAGGATTAGAAAAGAGCAGCAGTGGAAAAGAGACCTTGAGGTGTCTCCCCCACAACACCAGACTGCAACATCAGCTGGTCTGGATTATGCCATCTCTGCAGATGGATCTGGCCCTTGTGTGTTGTTGAAGGGGGAAAACCATCATTATCCCTGGAAATTCTGAGTGAATGCAAAGTCTTTAAGCATGAAAAAGGATTTTTCTTGCTTCTTAGTTTGTCCTGAGGCTGTTCCTGAGTTCTGCCCATTTGCCTTCATGCATTCCAAAGAATTTGTCTCCTGAGTTGAAAGCAACTGTTGTAATGCTAAGTTGGAAATATTTAGGGAAGACATTAAAATAGAATTCTAGAGGGTTTATGACATGCTGTGCCATTATGTACCACTGTATGAAAGTTGAATAAAAAATCATCCAAATGAGAGGCACTATTCATGTAAGGCTTGCTAACCTATGAATAATGTGATCACCCCAGATACAGCATTGTAAAGGGTTTATCAGCATTGTTAGAGCATTTTTATCTGTATTTGCATGTCTTAAAAGGAGGAAATAAAGGTACTAAGATTGTAGAGTCAAACTTTTAGCACTAAAGAACTTGGCTCTGCTTTCCGTATTTTATTTTCTTTTAAGTTGCTTGTCTGGGGTATGAATGGAATGCTGAGTTTTCTGTTATGAAGAGAGTAGAGATTTGGTAACATTACACTGACTCCCATATCTGTTCTGTGGATAAGTCTTCCTGTGTTGCATGGAGCCATCTCAAACCTGTAGTATATGAGCACCATGGAGGGAGCTTGTATCTGCTCACAGCAGTGCCCACCTGCCCAGACATCCCTCTCCTTTCCAGATATGTTGTATGATCCTCAAAGACTTTCTGCTCTTCCCAATGAGAGAAAGAGGATGATTTCATAGCTTAGCTGGAGGGTGCCCTGGTAGCACAAACTTTCCATTTGCCTGGTGAATTCCTATGTGATGCTGTGCAAACCCAGCTCTTCCCAAGTACCCATCAGCTGTCCTCAGCCTTCAGGACCACTAAGAAAACTACAGTGTGGGAGGGTGTGTGACAGCTCTATCCTTTTAAGTAAGAAAACTCCTCTACTTTCCCCGCTCCCTCTGGTTATGTTGTTCTGAAGTTCATGTTGCTGCTCAGATCTTGAGTTACAGTGAGAGGTAGCAGGGACAGGTTGTCACTCACAGTGAGCAAAGGCTGTAAGGAGATGAACTTTACCATCTCAAGCTGCCCCCTTGTACTTTCTAATGCCTGGGGATGGAAAGGGACTAAGGACTGTGCTCCAGGGGGAAAAAGAAAAAGCCCCAAGCCTTTCTTTGCATTCCCTGTAAGCTTGCCTTTTTCTCCCTTTAATGTGTAGCCACCCTATTTCAGGACATGGACCTGTTGGACAGAGTCCAGAGGAGGCTATGAAGGTGTTCAGGGGGCTGATGCACCTCTTCTATGAAGACAGGCTGAGAGAGTTGGGGCTGTTCAGACTAGAACAGAGAAGGCTCCAGGGACACCTGACAGCACCTTCCAGTACCTAAAAAGGGGGTCACAAGAGAGCTGGAGAGGGACTTTGACACAGGCGTGTATTGATAGGACAAGGGGTAATGGCTTTAAACTGAAGGTAGGTAGATTTACATTAAAAATTAAGTAGAAATTCTTCACTGTGAGGATGGTGAGGCACTGGAACAGGTTGCCCAGAGACACTGTGGATGTCCTGTCCCTGGAAGTGCTCAAGGCCAGGTTGTATCAGACCCTGACCAACGTGGTCTAGTGTAAGGTGTCCCTGCCTGTGGCAGTGGGGTGAGAATCAGATGGTGTTTAATGTCCCTTCCAACCTAAACCACTCTATCATTCTGTGATAGGACTGAGCATCCAGGAGCAGAAGAAAGGACAGGGTTTATCTTTAGAAAAGATGATAAGATATGCTATCTTGAATTAAAATTAAATTTGGTTGGCTTTTCCAGTAGATCCAAGTCTCTGTCCAGGTAGAATTTGTACAGTTCATTTCCTGTGATCTTCTGAAGCATATCTGGAGTCAGACAACTGTGGCAATAGGGGTTTTGGCAATAGTAAAGTTGTGTCAGTGTCTGAAAACCTTTCCCCCTGGTGCTCTTTGATCTCCACCCTTTAGGTAAGACACCGTGTGATACGATCGGCTTACACTCAGTAGTGCTCATTTAACTAAGTGGAAAGAAGCAGGAGCATGGATCACACTGATGTGTAGCTGCGTATGTTACTCAGCCACTGGATGAAACTGCTGCTGCTTATTCACCTTCGTGATTGATCGCTGCTGGGTTATGTTCTTTCATGTTGTGAGTCACTTACCGGACAGGACAGTCCTTCCCTGGCTACTGAACATTGCTCAGAGGTTGCTAATTGAGTGACTCACTGCAGTGTATCACTTTTAGTGTCAGCACTTTTTTTTGGTCGTTTATCCAGGTTTCGCTTTGGATTGGGTTTTTGGTGCTGTGGGATGCTTAAGCATTTGGTTAAGGTGAAAGCCTCCTGAAATGTGTGACTCACCAAGGTGGTCTGGTAACCAAACCACAAACACTTCTAGCATGGGAAAGGATTCCTTCTCTTAATCCTGAGGGCTGTGTTGATTGCTATGAGGTTGCCTCATGCTTTGCCACACCTGACCAGGTATGTTATACAATAACCTCATGTATTGGTGCTGTGAAGACCCAGCAGGTAACTTACATATCTGGTAGCCTGGGGCCTTTTGTGCCCACGTGCATGGAGACGTGAGAAGGTGGCTTGGACATATGGGGACAGCAAACATCTTCTAAACATAGCTAGCTTGTTTGATGTAGTCCAGCTGGTGTTTCCTGGGCCCAGAAAACTTTTTTTCTTCCGTGGCTATGATCCTGCTATGTGATCTTATACTTGAGAGGTACTTTATGACAATTGCTGGAGGTGTCTCAGCCCTTGGAGCAGCACAGCGTGCAGAGCCCAGGGGAGTCCAGAGACAGCTGGTGCATCTCTGTTGCAGAGCTCAGGCATGAGCAAAGAAGCAACAGAGGCCTGGAGACAGCAGAGGTTTGGGCATTTCCCTGCTGCTGCCAATACAGTTGTGCACTGTACACACTGACATGGAGCCAGCATCTCACACCCCACATCTTAGAGATAGGCCCTTGGTGTCTCATTGATCTCTCTTCAAGATTAGAAAATGCTGTTTATTCCTCTCTTTCTCATCCCCGTCTCAGACAAGTGTGATTCATTAAAGATGGTCAAGTCCCAGATACTATGGGGAGAAAAGCCGAGAGCTGTATGGAAATGAATTGTGAGGACACAGAAATAATATCTGCTTTGCAGTGTCTCTGCTGTCACTGCATCTCCTGGGGATTCCCTTTCCCATCCACAGCTCACTAAATTCATGCCATCTGCCAGGGGATGTTCTTGGGAAGCATTTAGTGCCCAAGGCTGTGCTGTGCTCCCACAACACAGTCAGTATCTTTAGATGAATTCCTTGGGTGAGAAATTGCTGAAGGCAAGAATCTGCACCAATTAAGAGCAATAAATGCTGAGGAGTAAAGATTGGGAAGGATGTCACATTGCTTAAATCTACTCAAAACCAGTTGTGTTGGAAATGCTTTTGTTGAGATCTCCAAATTCTTGGTCAGCATTTCTGAGACAACTGACTGCTCTTTGCCACCTCAGCTTTAGCATGACATCAGAGAGTGAAATAGAGCTCCTCTGGGCCTTTCTCTATGACCTGGCATTTTGACTCCTAGACACAGTGAACTCCAAGGTGACTTCTGTGCTCAGATACCAGGTCTGAGCAAACAAACCACTCTGGGCTTTAAGACGAGGAGACCTCCTGCATGTGCTCAAAGTGGGAAGGATGGAAATCTCAGATGAGATGAGTGTCAAAATTGCTTTCAGTGATTTCCAGCAAGGGACTTTTAAACCTGAACCATAAGGGATGAGCTCTTGATGTGGGAAGGAAATACTGTCTTACTCTTCTTCCCAGGTGGGTTCAGTTTGTGACCCTTTGCTATGATGAGTTTGGCAAAACAACAATCTGCTTATGTTAGTGCTGGCTCAGTCACTGCAGGAACTCCCACCCTACATTGTAAGAGTTTCTGGCAAGCTTGGTTCAGGTAGTTCAGGGCCCTTGATTTAAGCAGCAAAAGCCTGTAGTTCTGCAGATGAACTATTTGCCCCACTGGATAGTGAATACAGCTCTTTGTATGTGTCCTCAGCAATTTGTAGATCCTGCTTGTATAATCTGTTTTTTCATTGTTGGCCAATAGGAATGCCTGATTTATCTAAAGTTTCCCTGATGCATGATTAAAAGTCAGCAAAGTCAAGGGGCCCTCAACAAAGTTAAGATCCTCTAAAACGTGCTCAGTAGCTGTCTGGAGGAATAAACAAATGAACTGAAAATCGAAATATAATTTAACCACAGTGCAGATGCCTCTATATCAGCCAGGAATTTTTCATTTTCCTCTATTATGTTTTGTTATGAGCTTTATTCATATTTGAGTCACATGCAGAAGAAGTTTCAGATCTTTCATGTCAGACTATAAAGAAATGTAGAAGCAATAACTTCTTCCAAATATTGTGTTATAACCTTCAGATAGATTGCCTGCAATTATCCCACTGATGAGAAATAGTAATTCTCCCCAATGTATTTCCATGACACATCCTTTGAACTCACGGTGATATGTAAGAATTTTAGCTCCTCATAGAAAGAGTCTTTCACTTGCTGCCTTGTAAACAAATTGAAGAATTAATGGCAAAACGAGAGAAAAGGGATGACATTTTTTTCTTTTACGACCAATCAAGTGGAAATATTTTAAGTGCAGGAAGGGATAAGGCATCCAACAGAAATACCTCCCAACCTCAGTATTTGGCTCAGGAATGTGCTCCCATTTTTAATAAACCATGACCATTTTCAAGTCCAGATTTACCAGTCTTCTAAATTTCAGACTTGTGTGAGTGCCAGATTTTGGCTCTGTGTGTGAGTTTTCAAGCACAATGGTGCTGGCCAGAACTCTTCTTTATGTGGTTTCTGACAACTTGGCTTGGCTGGAACTAACTGAGCTCCAGCCCAGCTCCAGCTGCAGAAACCCTGAATTTTTCTGAACACAGGAAATCCAAAGGTGGAAGGAGACCTTCATGTGGAAGTCCACCAGTACACAGAGGAGGGAAGGGAGGAGGCTGTCTTATAGTACTGTCCAGATACATCTCAAAACAGTCCTTTTTCTGGAATTTCCAGCCTGATTTGGAGTCTGAGGCCTCCCCAGTGTAGTGGTAGTGACAATCACAAGTGCCGTGTGCCTGGATGTCCACTCACATCAAACACAACAACTGGATTGTGCTTTGGAAGAAAGTCTCCCATAGCATTGAAATAGGCAACAGTGATAACACTCCACTAGACTTTCAGGACTGCTGCTGTATTCACAACTGTGTTCTTAGAGTATTCAACTATTTCCCCTTGTATGATACTGTTTTCCAAGCCCCATTATGGGACTCTCAACAGGTCCATGGCCTGTGTGCACCACATTGCAAGACTGATCTTTATTTGAGGGGAGGGAAAGCTTTCAGCCAGCTCTGTTCTGTATCACAGGGCTTTCAAGGTATCTCCTTGATGAACAAGGTAATATTTTTAAAAGCTGTAGCCAGAGGCAGTGCTTGGCATCTGTTCAGGTTAACGTGCCAAGGACACACAGGCTGTACACTGAGGGTAATTCCTGTCCTACGGAGCTAATGTTCCTGCACTGTTCTGTACCTCCTTCAAGACAACCCGAGAGAGTTGTGTCCATCTCAGATGGTTTCCCGAAGGCTGACTGTGCTTACCAGGATTTCTGATGTCAGGAAAGTAGAGAATAGCATTAAGCCTTTAAACAAGAATATATTAAATTTATGATTATTCTGAAACCCTGTAAGGAGGAGCCGATGAGGGGAAGGAACAGTGATTAAAGTAAATTTGCAGTCTCATTTAATAAGTTATGACTGGGCTGGGGAAAAGCTGGCAGAAGAACTCTACTGAAACCTTTTAAACCAAAACGGTCCTAGCTTGCTGGGAAAAATCTTTGAGCCTTCCAGGAATAACTCATATGCTAATGAAGATGTTATATTTTGTTTTCTTCCAGTAATGTCTATGGGTGAATTAACAGCAGGGCTCACTGTTCTAAGAGCTGTACAGACTGTGCGTTAGGCTCTCAAGACATTTCTGAAGAGTCCTGAAGAGTTCTCAAGAGAGAAAGGATGTAGAAGACAAGAAGGAAGAAGAGTAGCCTTGGTAACTCTAGAAAGAAAGCTAAAGTCAGCTGAAGTTAAGGAGATTTCCTGAGTTTCCATCATCTGCCTTGTCTATATAGCCTGACTTTACAAATATTCTTGTTAAAAACTATCCATTTCAAATGCTATGGATCCCCCTGTTTTCTGTAGTTGGAAAGCTTTGAATGTTTCTCAGCTTAATGTTGTCAAAGATCCTCAGACAAAAGGATTTTCAGAATAATCATATGCTGTTGCTAAATACACACTTATCCAGCTCCTTATGTAGTTCTCTTCATCAACATCCTCTTCCCAAAGGGTGCTTCATCCTATTTAACAGCAAACTGGCATCTAGACAAGTAAGGCAATCTGTAGGAATGCAGTTTGCCTGTGGGATAAATCAGGTTCTCTCCACTGCCTGGTTTCTAAAGGGTATATATTTACAGAAAAAAATGATGTTGGGATGGGTTGTGATGGCTGCCAAGAAAATCCTTTTTTCTGTCTGGTGGTAGAGAATCTGTCCCAGTACAGAACGGCAGAATAGTTGGGGTTGGAAGGGACCTTCAAAGGTCATCTAGTCCAAGCCCACTTCAATGAGCAGGGTCACCTCCCACTAGATCAGGTTCCTCAGAGACCCATCCAACCTGACCTTGAATATTTTCAGGGATAGAAGTATATTACTGGTATTTCTTGCCAAATGAACCTGTAACACAAAGCTACCTATGAATAAAAGAAAGGAGAATGTTCTTGCAACCTGGCCCTTCTGTCTCTAGGAACATTACAGCAAATGTGTAAAAAAGGTTTGAGGGGCACAGAATTTAAAAAGCTTTTTAAAAATCCACCTCAAGTTAAAGCTGAAAGATAATCCAATATCGTGTGGGCTTGAAAAGGTTGAACAGATATGAATTAACAAAGTAGTTCCCATGCCAGGCTGTATGTCTCTAGGAATAGACCTGTAGGAAATGTGTATTGGAGAAGGGACTGTCAGAGTTTTCAGAAGGTGACAGTGCAGAGGCAGATTCCTTTGCAGGCCAGCTCCTGGCTCAACAGCAGGACACCTTCCACTTGGCAGAGGTTTGCATAGCACAGCCTGGGTGGGATCCCCTGCAGCAGACTTACTTGCTGGGTTTCTTCACTGGGGCTCTCTAGCCTGAAAAATTCCAGCATCTGCATTTCCTACAAAAATGTGGGAGCTTTGGGGAGATGCTGAGTATAGTACACTTGTGTGGCTCTTACCTGTTTTGAAATATGAATTTTTCTGAGATTAATGAACTCTTTAACTCCTGTAAATAAAAGATGGGAACAGATTTGCTAGTAGAAAGCATCCCAGCTCTGCAGGTTTTCTCAGCTCCAGACAGCTGCCATTTGCTTGCATTACTTTCATAGATTTGTAAATATTGCAAAACATGAGGAGTTTAAATTTTCATGCTTTAATGTGAGGCTGTGGCTGCACTATGGCAGGGGTTTAGGCTGGGAGCTTGAACACCAACCCTGGTAATTGATAAAAACATACAGGAGGGGTAGGGTGCGAGGCTTCCCAGGGTGTCATTTGAGTTCATCAGCTGCGTGGATAGTCCAACCCTTTCCAGGTAGAATGTAGAAACAGAAACGTTTTGCCTAAAATTTTGGAGTGAAATTTTCTTTTTGAGCAGAGCAATGAGAGATGATGTTGACGGTCTGAGCCCCTTTTCTCGCTTCATCCAAAAAACGGCAAATGAGTCATATTTATTTTTCTTTCCCCTTTTGTGTGATATCTTATTGATAGGAAATACTTTTGTTACAAATTTCAGACACAGCAGAGAAATAACCTTTGTATGTTCTGGCTAAGCATCTCTCAGGAATGAAGTACTAAGCCCTCAGATAGTGCAGGTGGTCTTTTCCTGTATTAAATGAGTTTAAAGCTGCCCATTGCTAGTTGTGCTGGGCTGGCCAGCCCTAAGCCCATCCACATGAATTCATTTAAGCAACTTAGAAAAATCCTCAGATTTGTAAGGGAATCCCTACATATTTCACAGCTTGCTTTGAAGTAAGGGGGCTTTCTGTGGTCAGATTATGTTAGCAGCTGTGAGCACCTTTCAGTGTATGGTGTTTGATCACATGATTAGCTTTTTCTGAGCCAAGAAAACTTTCCACATTGACTTTATTTTTTGTGTAGTTTTTCTTTTCTAAATTGCTCACATAGTGCGTATAAGCCACACAACCAAAGTGCATGTAGAGCAGTCTTGCTTTTTGGTGTGTGGAGATATGAAATATGTAACTTGTATTTTGCATTCACAGCAGTCTGAAGGAAAGAGTGTGTGCTTTTGGAAAGCACCTGAAGGTATTTTTCTGCATCTTCATTTTAAGGTGTCTGGCTTCAGGGATTTTTAGAGAATTTCTTCTCTGAAAAATTTATTTGAGTAAGCAATAGCTACACTGAGTACGTTCAGGCAACTTCAGTCAGTAGTGACTTCAGCAATTCAGAGTCCAGAGTCAAGGAGAACCACAAGACCTGGCTTATGAGAAGGGCTGAAACATTGGAAGCAGTAATAGGTGGACCCTGCTACATTAATTTCTTCACCACCATTTCAGATCTGCGAGGTTCAAGACCACTCTACTCTTTTTGAGGTGGGTTTATCACCCTTAAGTCAGTCATCAGGATCTGCCTTGATCTATTTGGCAATCATGGTCTTGTCAGACATAGGTGTTTCCTAGTTGTAGGGGTTGCTTGTTATCCTCTGCAGTGACTAAGCAGGGCACTTGTGCCTCCTGAATGGACAAAAATCATGCTTTTTCATCATGTTTTTCCTGTTTTCAGTAGTGGAAAGTGAACAGCTCTAATACCGTTTTGTTTGCTTCAGTGATGATGGGTGGGAGGGACACTTCCACAGAAATTGTGTTAACTGAGACCAAACCTACATCAAGGTGGCATCTGGATGATGTGGAGCTGCCTAGCAGCATGTATACCAATCTTCCAGGCCTTTAGAAGAGTCAGGCACAAAGGGATGCACCTTGGTTTCCTGCAGTTGTGCTTAGTGACAAAAAACCTGTGGGACCAGTGCTGGCTCTCTACATCCATCTGTGAATATTTTGGAATGACACTGGCTCAGGGAATTCTCCAGGATTTGGCCTGTTATTAGCAATTCTAAACTGATGATTGCTCACAAATCCTTTTCAATAGATACAGAGACTTGTGTGTGTTTAATCTAAAACCTGATTACTTGGGATTTAGGCAGCAGGGATGAATTGCACCCAAAAATGGTTTTTTGAGTTGCAAAAAGTGGTGCTCTCTGATAGGTTCCTTGTAGTATTGCATTAGAAATACCTAGGGCTTGGCTGGCTGAGGGGTGTGTATAACATGTGCTGGTGCAGCAAACACAGCTCTTGGGGACTAAGATTGCTCTGCCATGACCGTCACACCGCACTGCATACCTAAGCATGCAAAAAATCCCCTGAAAATGTACTGCCTGTCATGTCTTATTGCTTAATGATGTAGCCAGAGGCAGACCTGGCATTAGGGCCATCCTTTCCTCCCACTGGGAAACGCATCTTTAATCCCATCAGGGCAGATGCATTTAGAAACTGCAAAGAGAGCTGTCGCTTCACTCTCTTAATGAGTCCATTCTTCAATCAAGGTAGTTTCATCTCTGGGAGCTCAATGATAATGTTTGAATATGGGATATTTATAGTGTTAGTGGCAGGCTCTTAACAGCCTAAGGCTGAAGGCAGGCATCTCTGCTTTCATAAGCTGGATCAGACGGGCAGGGGGAGAGGTGGGTGGGATGGAGGGCTTCGGCTGAGCTTTGCAATTTAGACTGCCTCAAAAAAGGGGTCTGGAAAAGCTGACACCTTCTTAATTCCCCTTCTTTCTGGACAGGGCACTACTTAACAAATTGTGCCAGGCGAGGAGAAGGGGAGGAAAATAAAGGGTGCAAAAATTAGAGCAAGCTTAATGCTTGCTCTGGAAGCAACGACTGCAGCACAGCGTTGCGCTGACAGTGCTGGGACTCACCTGCCTCTGTCAGCAGCTCTGCCAGCTCCATTTGCTCTGCTTAGCTTGGCTTTGCTTGTCTTGTTTTGCCTGGACTATTCCTTTAAAATAACAGGACTTGGCTGTGGCAGAAATACCAGACTGGTGGCACACAGTGTTTGGGGAAAAGTCTCTTTCATATAACAGTATCTTTTTTTCTGCCTATTCCTCCTATTACCTGTACTCCTCAATTTTCAGGAATAAACAATGTTGCCTGTTGAGCCCAAACTGGAACTGTTGTGTCAAATTTTCATGTGGGTTCCATCAAGACTCTCAAGACCTGACATCAAACCCAGGCCCTGCTACCTATAGATTGCTCCCAGGTCATTAAGGAGAGGCAAGAGATTTCTTATACCTGTAAGCCAGAAAAACACACTTGACTTGGCCATAGGGTTTCCATAGCCTTCTCCTGAGGTTGCTGAGGTTGCTTAAAGTTATCAGGGTAATAAAAGGCATTGCCCACCAGTTCTCTGCAACTCCTGGCACTCAGGCATTCTTGCACACTCACATCTTATTTTACAAGCTGTGAAATGCTAAAAAAAGGTTGCTGTACAGCTTTCAGATACAATATTAATGAGTGGTTGAAAATTATCAGTGAAAACATCCAACCATGGCTCTGCAAAGAGGAGAGAGAGAGCTTTAGCCAATACCCAGCCTTTCTTACCAAGGAAAAGCTCTGCCAGTTGTCCTTCTTGCCACCATCAGCACTTTGAAACCAGAGAGTGATTTCTATGATGCCCACAGGTTGGGGAGCAGACTGCAAAGATGCCAAAATACCAGGAGTGCTTAGAGTCAGTCTTGTAGATACTATCAATTTCTTCTAGTCATGGAACGCACTAGTGTTTTTCTCCTTTGGGATGCCAGTTGTGAATACGATGTTGAATGCAAAACGCTTCTTGTGCAGACTTGATTGTCCCTTAACCTGGTTAAAATTACTTCATGTTATACTCAAAAGGCAACATTTTCAATAGAATCATAGAATAGTTTGGGTTGGAAGGGACCATCTACTCCAACCCTCCTGCAGTGATCAGGAACATCTTCAACTAGATCAGGTTGCTCAGAGCCTTGTCCAGCCTGGCCTTGGATGTTTCCATCTTAGGTTTTACTGTTCAGTGGATAAGGGCACCCAGTGATGTCCCAGGCATGTAGGTAGTGCTTCCTGCTACTTGCTTTGGAGAAAGGCTGAGGGCTATTAAGTTTGCTCCTCCTTCTCCCTCTATGCCAACTGATTTGCAGAACAGAATTTGAGTGTTTAGCCTTGCATGACAGGTAGTTACAAGGATCCTGCACTCATCTTGTTTTTAATCATTACACTGTCACAGTTACAATAAATCTGTGTGTTTTTAGAGGAAGATCACTGTAAGTTTTCCCCCAGGAACTCTGACATACTTGAAAGTGTATGAAAAGGATGTTTGTGTATGTTCTCTCTTCATGCACTTACTGCTTCGGTCATGAGAGTGCTTGGGTATTACTTTTTTTTAAAAAAAAATTTTCTTAGGCCTTGTTTTCTTAAAAAATAATAGTGTTCAGCAAAGCATCATCATATCAAAATTGTCTTCAGTCAACAGCCTTGCACTTTAGTTCCTGTCCTTTTCCTGATCTAAGAAGGTTTTGCTGTTACTCATGCTGCAAATGCATGACTCACAGGGAAAAAAAAATCATAAGCCCAAATCAAACCAATATTTTCCCATAAATGAAACAAGGCTGTGTGGAAGCTTGGCATCACCATTGATATTGCAAACAAATCATATTTATAATAATCAAATAGGCTGTTGTTTCTGTGCCAGTAAAGGAGGCACTCAGGAGGACAGGGCCCAGCAAGCACCACCTGCGTTTGCTCCTACTTGAGATGGACTATTTTGGAGTCTAAATCAGTGTCTTGCACACTGCAGCTGAAGTTATGAATTTCATTCCTCAAAGTGTTTATACAAAGGTGTCCTGTGAGTGATGTTGTTCTCACTGTGGAGATTTGGGCAGGCTTTGGTTTGGGGTTGTTCAGATCAGGCTCATATGCTATTTATTTCAGGGTTGCTCTCCTCCTTCCATGGTGGGATTCAAACCAGTGCTGCTGTGGAAGGGTTGAACAAGGGTGAGACCTCATTCCTCAGTTGCTGCAACTCTGTGTGGAAAAAGATTTTGATGACCCCACTTCTGCCTGTCAGGGCTTTCTTTTTCCCTTTCTCCCTTGAGATCATGTCCTTGCTTAGGGATCTCATGGTCTGTGGTCACGAGTGCTCCCCACCAGCTCTGAGTTTTGGGGTTTCTAGTGCCAGATGCATTAAACAGAAGGTCAGATGGGATGACCAACATGGCTGATACTGCTTTATAAGTCAGTGAGTACCAAGGCAGCCAAAACACTGAGTGGGAGTTCCCTTTTGATCCCTGACTAGTTAACGGTTTTGTCACCCATTTCAAGGCCTGGCATGTGAATTGCCCTTTGCTAATTAGAGCCAAGGGAGGAGAAATCATGGCATCAAAAGTTTAAGTCCAAGTCTTTACGCATTTATTTACTATTGTTTCGCTGGCTGTTAAACTATTTGCTAGTACTCATACCAAATTCATGAAGTACTATAAATACTCACAGAGAAAAACTTCATTATTTTTTCATAAAGGACAAGAAACACAGTTGGGAAGTTCAGATTAGTAGTCATGCTTCTAAATAACTGAGGGCTTGCTGGGTTGCCATTAAAAACTTGTCAGATGGTGCCTATGCTCTGAGCCCTGGGTGGCCTATTCCAACCGTAAGATGGAAAAGTTAAACATTTCTAATTAGACATATTCACATACGTTAAAGAGACAACCTCCCTCTGACAGAGTACTTAATAAATTCTCTAGAGATTGTGGAAGATGTTTGCTACCTATTACCACCTGCCAAGCTGCACGTTTGATTCTTAACCCCTGGTCCTCTTTTAGGTCCCTTCATACTGCCAACAATGATTTTGGTATGAGTAGGAATGGAATTCTGCCCATTTGTAATCACAGGAAATGTCTCCTCAAAGTCCTTGTCTCTCAAGATTAGCAAACAGCTAACCAGGGCATCCTTCTCCCCCAAGGCATATCAGTTCTGCTCTTCTCATTCCTGGCATATTAATTCATAGAATCACAGAATGGTTTGGGTTGGAAGAGACCTGAAAGACCACCTAGTTCCAACCCCCTGCCATGGGCCAGGGACACCTTCCACTAGACCAGGTTGCTCTGGGCCCCATCCAACCTGGCCTTGAATATTTCCAGGGATGGGGCATCTGCAGCTTCTCTGGGTAACCTGTTCCAGTGCCTCAACACCCTCACAGTAGAGAATTTCTTCCCAGTATATAATCTAAATTTACTGTCTTTCAATTTAAAGTCATTTCCCTTTGTCATGTTGCTACATGGCCTTTTTAAAATGTCCCTCTCCATCTTTCTGTGAGCTCCCTTCAGGTACAGGAAGGTCACAATTAGGTCACACTGAAGCCTTCTCAAGTGTAAAATTTGACACCTTCCATAAATTCCTTCTTCAAAGGGATTATAATATGTCCTCCCCATACATCCACATATCTTCTTTTTCTTCAGCTGCTCTGCTGAGTGTTAGCAATGTTTAACCTGTGACAGCCTGAATTTTCTTCTGTTATAATTTAAATTTACTACTCCTTGCCCTCCTCTCCAAATGTGGAGAACAGTTTATTTCCACTGTCTTGTTGGCTGCCCTTATATACACAAATATGATTCTGTGTACTCTTAGGTTTCTCTTTTCTGGGCTAAGCTTTCCCTGTGTTTCTTCAGAGGTCAATATTTTCTACCTATCTGAATCTCACGGTCTCCTCCCTCCTTTCTTCAGCCAGCCAACAACCCAGCTGTACTGTAGTCCTGCATATGGGAAAATCCCAGCATGGCCTTAACACCTGGTGAATGGAATGGAAGAAATATTTTGCATCCTACAGGCAGTGTTCCCATTTGTGCATCCCAGTATAATGTTTGCAGCAGTGATACACAACTGAGTCAAATTTCTTTTACAGTTGGAAGTGTTGCCTCCAAGCCTACGAAATCATTTTGATGAACTCAAGCTCTCAAATTTAGTGCTTATGTATCCTTAAATTGTTTGCACTGTGTCCATCTCTCATTCAGAGCATGATAAACTTGGGCTGATGGAAAATAGGTGCTTTTGTTTCCTGCTTGTGGTGACTTTGTACAAGGTCCTTTCTGCTGATGGGGGGCACTGCTGCTACCCTTGACAGATTTTACCTCATATATAATCTGATTCAATTTTTCAATTATTATTACTGTACTCATTATACCCCCTTAAGCGATATTTTAAACTTTGCTCTGAATCATCAAGTAGGTTTTCTCCCCTCCTACCCATTTGTAATATTTTCTAGATATTCACTCAGGTTAATGCTCATTAATTTAGGTTCCAAAATTAATAATCCCCTGATAAAGTGCTCATGTTTAAATAACTCCTTAGGCATAAGGCAGATGTCATGTGTGAGTCACAATATATTCCCACCACTTTGAGAGGAATATTGTTCACAATGTCACATCCAGAGACATCAAATTATCTGCCAAATATTTAGATATGAGTGTAAATTTGGTAACTAGAAAGAACAGATATAAATGTATATTCCAAAATGCTATTATTGCAGCGATACTTAATAGGTGTTTTTATTTGTTGGCTGAAATACCTTTGTTTCAGAGTATCTAACTTTTTTTTTGAAAGACATATGGATAAGATACTCTTACAGGAAAGCTTGTAAGCATTTTCTAGACTAATTTTCTTGCAGTCTGGAAGAAAATTGATAAATCCCTCAGCAATCTCTTTTACATCTTGGTCTGTACTAAACTTGGTTTCAGTATTAGACAGTCTAGGAGAGCGAAGGTAAAAGTGCTACTCTGTCCCTGTCCTGTTGCCAGTTTTCAGGATAGGACTCAATGTCTTGGATTTTCTAGGCTGACTTCATTCCAAAATCTTGTGTTTACTTTTCTGTATCAGGTTTAATGTTGAGCCTGTGCTGATGAGGCACTTCCACCACTATCTGATTGCCACCAGGAACACACAAACTATGCACAGCAGCTGATATGGTTGTTCCTGACCTGAGCAGAGTGAAGCACTTGATATAGAAGGTATTAAGGCCAAATTTGTATAAAGTTAATTAAAAAAAAACACCACTGAAAGAAACATAAACCCACTGAACTTGGTGTTGTGGTTTAACCTTAGCTGGCAACTAAGTACCACACAGGTGCTGCTCATTCCCCCTGCCGTGATGGGATGGGGAGGAGAATCAGGAGAAAAAGAGGAAAAAAAACCCCAGACTCATGGGTAGAGATAAAAGCAGTTTAATAATTTAAAAAATATAATAGTATAATACTAATGATAATAATAATTGTAATGAAAAATAGAGAGAGAAATTAAACTGAGAAAGACCAGTGATGCACAGTGCAACTGCTCACCACCTGCTGACGGATCCCTAGTCTGTCCCCAGACAGTGATCAGTACCTCTCACCCAACTCCCCCAGTTTATACACTGGGCATGATGTTCTGTAGTTTGAAATATCTCTTTGGTCAGCTGCCCTGGCTGTGTCTCCTCCTGGCTCCTTGTGCATCTCCTGACTGGCAGAGCATGGGAAACCGGAAAGTCCTCAACCCAGGTAAGCACTGCTCAGCAACAACTAGAACACTGATGTGTTATCAACATTACTCTCATGCTAAATCCAACACACAGCACTGTACCAGATACTAGGAAGAAAGTTAACTCTACCTCAGCCAAAACCAGGACACTTGGTTTTAGTAGCTAGTGTAGTGAAGCAACAGGCCGGAATGAATCTGCAGACTAGGATGTAATCTTGCCTATGGCATCAATAAATCAATGCCAATAAACACATCTGTGCTCTTAGCTTTCCTACACAGAGTCTGCTACGTTTCCTCTCTTGGAGAAGAGGGAACAAGGGATTGCTGGGTGTGCCCAGACCCTCAAAGAATGCAGCACTAGCTGCCTGTTTGCTCAGCCCGCATCCCACTGACAGGGAGAGACACTGCTGCTGGATTGTGGCCAGTGGATCCCACCATCAAGCTTCTGACATGTCAGCTTCTGCTTGTGGAAAACTCCATCTGCAGGTTTGCAGACTGCAATGTTTAAAGCCAGATTGGCACTGAAAGCCAGGAGGTGCCCCTGCCAAAGCGCTGACAGTTGGAGAGCATTCGCAGCATCCCCCGTGTGTGCCAACGTTTTGAAATTGAAAGCAGTTTTAACTAACACACCAATCCAGAGTCTGAAATGGTCACATCTCCTTCCCTGGGGATGTCACCCATCTGGGTTGGCACAGGGACTGAAGGGGTCGTGGAGCTTTGCTTGTCACTCTCTCAATTAATGAGCAAAGGATTCACAGCAGCACTGGAGATTCCTGGGTGTGGGCCACTAAAGAACACAACAGATCTGTTAGGACTAGAGAGGTGTGTTGGTGTGGTGGGAAACAAAGGCATCAAAAACATGATTCTGGTGTCCTATGGGGTACACCAGCACAGCAGACTCCAAGGTAAAGACTCAGATCGGGCCCCTTCAGCTACATGAACAAAAGGGAGGAATCAGGGAAGCCCTACAAACCCAGTGGACACTGCAATTCAGGAGGGATGTGAGCAGTGAGACACGGTCTAAGTGGGAAGCTGGTGCTACTGATGGATGCAGGAAGTGAACTTTTTGTATAGAAGATGGAAAGAATGGGGTCTTCTGAAAATGGAGAAAACTGAGGGAGAAAGGAAACAGTCCTCAGTTGTGTTGTGTGGAAGTGGCTTCGAAGAGCGGGGGAATAATCTGTTCAAGTACATGGTGGGTTGAATCAGTAATAATGAATTTAAATTAAAACAAGGGAGGTTTAAATTAGCATAAGAATTTTGGCTCTAAGTATAGCAAAA
Source organism: Pachyramphus minor (assembly GCA_013397135.1). Classification (NCBI taxonomy): domain Eukaryota; kingdom Metazoa; phylum Chordata; class Aves; order Passeriformes; family Tyrannidae; genus Pachyramphus; species Pachyramphus minor. Next base: position 202,472 of record VYXB01010746.1, on the reverse strand, counting down.
AAACTGGAATAGGAGGTGGAGCCTCTGTTATTCAACCTGTCCCTAAATCTTCAAACAGAATCAGTCGAGGATGGCTTAGGCAGAGTTAGATTTTAGGTGTTTTTTTTTTCTCGACCTTATTTTTTGCTGGTTGGTAGGGGAGAAACAAGGTATTTATATCTGTATTCCCTTTGCTCTTTAAGACTGAGATTCGACTTTGCTACCTTGTTCTTCCTCAAATAATCTCTATTTAGGTGGGGTTGTGCTCTGAAATGACACCCTTCAGCTGAGCAAAGGATTTATTTATTTAGTTTGAAACCATAAATTTGGGAGTTCTCCTTTGATTTTTGGCAACCAGTGTCTAAATCTTCCTTTAGAGAGAAGTGGAAATAAATTACTTTATATTGACTGGAGAGGTGACGTTTATTTTGCAACACTCTTTCTGTCTTACTTTGGGTAACTCTCTAAGACACCTCAGCATATCCAGGTGAAGACAGTAATCTTTGTCCTTCAGAGAAAAGGGCAGATTGTACTTCTTTAGTGGCAAGGAATATTTCTTCTCTGTGCTGCCCCTCATGTGTGGAGATACAGTCACACTTGAAACCTTCCTGTGACTGCAATAGGCAATAATCTTCCTTTCTCAAAATCTGGGATCACTGATGTTACAGAAATACAAAAAGCTTTCAGACAACGCTTCCTAGGTGAAATCCTGTAATAATGTGTTTAAAGAGTTCAGGAAAAAAAAAAATACAAGAGAGCTCACTCTGGAACTGATGCAGAAGGACACACTCACACAAGCCCAAGGCTTTCTTTGTGTCTCCAAGGCAGGTATGTGCTGGTGAGACCTTGTCAGGCACTTTGGTACCACACTGTACAGCCTGCTGGTCTTGCAGTCCAGAGGTTTGGAGCCATTAGCAGCTGTTCAGCCTCATTTTGGGAAGCACAGTTCCCTGAATGGGACATGACACCACTGCAGAGAGTTACATGCTGCAGCAGGTTGCACGTCTGCAAAAGAGGGGCTTTATAATGCTTGAGGCTCTTACAGGGGAGAAAGTATTTCTTTTGGCACAGAAAATGAGACAACATTTGTCTTCATTGCTGTCCTAAAATTTTTGACTTCTCTTCCCTTGAAAAATTGTTTCAATCTACCTGGTTACTGCAGCCCCTCCTGAGTCACCTTTCCTCATCAGCATCGCTCTTGGGCACTCCAGAAATGTCACTGGTCATGTCTGTGTTGTGAAATGGCACTGTTTACTCTGCAGGCAGTATATCCATGGTGTGCTAGGAAGATGTGCAGGCCCCCGCTGAGTCTCTGCTGGCCAGACAGTCTGACAGTCAGGTGGGAATGTACTGCTTTTGGAATGGCAGATCCATGATCTTGCTCAAGTTCTGTCTCCTGGTGTGGCCCTTAGGGTTTTATGCCTTCTCGTGTTGGTATTTTTGTTTGCTTGAGTTACTATTATGATCACAGCAACTTGATTTCTGTGTCCCACTCCCATCCTTTCCTTGCATGCTATTAACATACAGACTGTTTGAGCTCAACAACAATTTTCCAGGGAAGAAGAATTAGTTCTGCACAGCTGCAAATGATCACAGGCCGGATGCCTGATGCAGCACAGGTGAATCCTGGGCTGGAGGTACAGACCTGCTACCTGATGGAGTTTATACAACCACCAATACAGTCAAGCCTTGCTAATCTGTGTTGAAGATGACCATGGTAATTTTTACCAGTGAAGTGTTGCACTGCACTGGAATTTCTGGCATTCTCTTCCTTTTCATAGGATTATAGAATCATTAAAGTTGGAAAGGACCTCTAAAATCATTGATTCCAACCATCAACCTAACACCACCACATCCACCAATAAACCATGTTCCTAAACACCACGTTTTTTGAATGCTTCCAGGGACAGTGATTCCACTGTCCCTGGGCAGTCTGTTCCAATGCTTGACCACTCTTTCAATGAAGAAATTTTTCCCTAATATCCAATTTAAATCTCCCCTGGCACAACTTGAGGCCATTTCCTCTTGTCCTGTCTCTCTTTACCTGTGAAAAGAGACTGATCCCCATCTTGCTGTAACCTCATTTCAGACAGTGGGAGAGAGGACTGAGGTCCCCCCTGAGCCTTCTTTTCTCCAGACTAAGCACCCCCAGCTCCCTCACCTGATCCTCCTAAAACTTGTGCACCTTTCCCCAGCTCCACTGCCCTTTTCTGGACACATTCCAGAATCTCTCCCCCTGAGAGTCAGTAGATTCCTTTGTTAGGAACTGGAAGCTCTACAGGATAAGAATTATTTTCTTTAGCAAAGTACGAAAACCAGTTCCAAGGACACACTGTGCCAGAAGTTTTCAGATACTGAAGTAGAAGGTACCTTTTAAAACACACACTATTAGGCTTGATTCAAAATTCTCCGTGTCTCAGAAAGTGGCAACAGGAACAGCTTTTTAGCCTGGAGAAGTGTTGGTCCACTCCTGACTTTAGTGTCTGTCTGTGCATGGTGTTAGCATCTGTTTTCCCTGGCACTGAAGCTTGAGCAGTGAGGAAGCTGAAATGGGGAGAATCCAAAAAGCAGGATGGGCTGAGCCCCTACAGACAAGCACTATTCTTAGTTCATCTCTCCTTGTGCAAATCCATTAATTCCTGTGACATTTCTATAAGCTTACGAACAACTTTTTCCTTTCAGAATTCAAAACCATCTCACTCTTTTGTTCCAGTTTCTTCCCCATGACCAAGAAAACTCCAAGACTTTTCTCTGGGCACATCAGAAGGCAGCACTTCTGTCTTTACCTGTTTAAAGCAGGTAAAAAGAACACTGTCCTGCTGGAGAGACAAAAAAACCTGGCAGTGACAATAACAGGGAAGCAAGATTTTCATGGAGGGCAGGCACATACAAAGTGAGACCTCTTTGGGGAATGATCATATTTCAGTGGGACTGTGCAGAGACAATGAGGTTTTCTCAGATGGGGTTCAAATTGGAGCAGAAGAGCAAGGGATTGAAGCTATCCAGGATTCGCCTGTGGAACCAGCGTCGAGAAGAGAGCAGCTGAGGCAGTGATATAATAACCACGAGAGAAGTTGCTAAACCTTTGATTTAAAGCTGTTCTGCTCCAATGCTATTGCCATCAGGCATCCTTTTCAGGCACTGAAAGCTTTGCCAGGGATAAAGGAAAAAGTGGCAAGGGACCCATATAAATAGTATAGCAGTTTGACTGTCTAGTTCTTAGTGCATGGAAAACTTTTCGTTGCTGTGATAGTGGCAGCAGCAAGAAGCATGAAGTTTGTCACCTTAGTTTCTCCCTCTGATCCCTGTTTTCTGTGTGCTGAGGGTCTCAGAGCACTTGTCGTTTCCTGTGGTATCCGAAATCCCAGATTTCACTCAACATCTGCTTTTGGTCTGGCAGTCCTCACTGTGGATGGAGATTTTTCCACATTCTGCTCCGCACGTGAAAGAGGTGTCTGTCTGAAGGGATCAGATCCCATCTTGTAACACTTGCAAAAATGCTTATCAAGCTGTGGGACAAAGCAAAAGGAACTGAAGTGAGAAGTGACAATCTGCTCTGTGCAGCAGGGAGGCACTTGGCAAAGATGCCATCTATAACTGAAAGGGTTGCCAAGTTTTTTGTCATAACTCATTCTGCTGACTTCTGCAGAAATGTAACCTGGGAGATTTTAGGATGGTCCTTCTGTAACAGATTTCTGTAGAAAGTGTGGTGTAAAAGAACAAGATGCAGTGGGGCAAATTCCCAGCTTCTCAAAGGTTGCTTTGTTTGTTGCCAGAGTAAAGAAGGTTTGAAGTGAACGTAATTGCAAACGATAAAGCTTCAGTAATTAACAAATCATTCTTGATTTGGAAGAAGGAGTTTGGGGCAGGTCTGCATAGATACTCTTGTAAACAGGGACTTAAAAAAGAACCCCATACTGGTATAAAATCAAATACACAACTCAAATATTAAATAAATAAATATATGCAAAGCCATATATATAACTCAAAACATCTGCCCCATCCTTGGAAATGTTCAAGGCCAGACTGGGGGGAGTTCTGAGCAACCTGGTCTAGTGGAAGGTTCCCCACAATGGGTGGGGGTTTGGAACAAGATGATCTTAATGATCCCCAAACCATTCTACGATTCTGTGATTGAAAAAAAAAAATTAATTACAAAAAGAGGAAAATTCCAGTTTAGTCCTCATTTATGTGAACCAGTTGCATTCTAAGAAATCTAGTCAGAAGGTTTTCTTTCAGCTTTTTTCTTCAAAGAAAAACTAAATTACCATCAAAGAGCAAAAAAGTGCCCAGAAGGCTACAGGTTTGTTTCTGTTTCTTTTGGTGGGGATTCTTAGCTTCAGTTTTGATTTGACCTTGACCAAAACAGGTTGTTTAAACTGTCTTGGAAGTTATTGTGGGGATAGTCAGGGCACAGGGAGGGCTGAGAGCTCTCCAGAATGACAAGGCAGGACTTAACAGCCAGGAACTGTCCCACCACCCCAGTGGGGAGTGGAGCATTGATCACTGGCACCCAATGGTGAGCTGGGAACTCAAGTTCCATGTTTTGCACGAGGAGAAAGATTCTAATATACATTTTATTTTAAATGTGCATTTCCACTCACTTCAGAGGCTATTTCTCCAATTAGTCTTTGTGTCCATGCTAATCTTCCAGATTTATGGAATATTTGGGGTTCCAGTCTTGCCCAAAAAGGTTTTTTAACTTCTCCTGGATAGGCAGTTGCCTCTTTTGCAGGTTGGTTGAATTCTGTTTGATAATTAGTCCCACACCAGTTATATAAATGAAATAATCATCTGACCAACTGGAAGTCCCTTGCCATGGCAAAGTAGCTAATTAGAAACCATTAATTTTGCAGTGCTCTGTTCGGTCTACATCCTTTCTGTGTACACATTGCTGGGCTTTGCTGATCTGCTGTCTGGCTGCAAATCTCAGCAGGGCTGATGGGGCAGCAAAAGTCAGGTCACTTCTCTCTTAATCTCTATGTTTAGGCAAGTCACTGATCTCTTCTCTGTGGTGACCAGTGACAGAACACCAGGGAATGGCCTGAAGTTCTGTCAGGGGAGGTTTAGGTTGGATGTTAGGACTAGGTTCTTCACCAGAGGATGGCTGAGCACTGAGACAGGCTCCCTGGGGAAGTGGTTACAACACCAACCCTGACAGAGCTCCAGAAGCATTTGAATGATATTGTCAGGCATACGGTGAGACTTTTGGGGATGGTCCTGTGCAGGGCCAGGAGTTGGACTCAATGATCTTTGTGGGTCCTTTCTAACTTGGCATATTCTCTGATTCTGTGATTAGCTGCAGCCCCAAACTTTCATAAAAGCGAATCCTTAGAGCCTGTGGTTCTTGCTAAATCTCTAGCTAAACTTAGAGCCTGTGGCTCTAAGGATGTGTAAATAAGGGAATAGAGTGCAGCACTTGGATATTAAGAGGGGTAAAACCCAACTATGTTTAGAAAAAGAAGAAAAATCACTAATGTACTTAATTCTCTGTGGTGCAGTGTGCTACCAATAAAAAAGTCTCAAGCAGACTGTATACCATCAGAAGCAAAGGAATAACAGTAAATGATTTTTGGAGCATAACTTGCTAAAGGAAAATAAGAGGAAAAATCAGATCCTTGATGAGCAAATCCTTGGGAGTTGTTCTGAGTCAAACGTGCAATACTTGTCTTTAATCAGCTCTCCGTGTCAAGCCTGGGAATCATCTGGGGCTCTCTCCAAAGCTATCACCATACCTAACATCAGACCCTGAGAATAAAAAACACTTTTAAGCATTTAGCTTTTTTCCTGGTGTTTGCCTTAGGCAGAAAAAATGGACTGTGCTTAAGAAGCATGAGTATAAGCATAAGTATGCTTAAGCTTGAGTATAAGTTATCTGCATATCTGTCTTCAAAAGGCAATTCGGTGAGAAACAAATTATATTCAAGTCCCTTGAAACTGCAGTTCTCAGCTGGCTGGAAGCTGGGGCTATTTGCTTTGCTTTGGGGGAAAGACTGAAATGGAAGATTCCTCTCACTCTCTTTTCTGAGGGATCCTAACGTGAGAGTGAAAAATAAATGCCACGATGACTGTCAGGAACTGAGCAGAGATGGCTATTTTTTTTTTTTTTTATTTCCACTGCCAGAGTTCTGTTTAACAAACAGGGCATGGGATTAATTCCTCCAAGAAGTCCTTTTTTTTTTTTTGTGAGCAATAGTTTTACATAGTAGAGCATTAGCTGTTACTGCATCCTTCTGGGCACACAGACTGTGAAACTCCTATGGTGCTTGTCACGGGCCATGCACTCGGAGTTGTCATAATCTGTTCTTAATGGTTCAGAATTGTATGAAATAATCTCTTGCTAAACTTGACCTACGTTATTTCTCCCCTTCACAGCTCTACTGCTTTACACAGGGCAGATGTTCTGGTAAAGTTGTATGCTTTGACGTGTTTATCTACTTTACACGACAGATTTATCAAACGTAGAAGTGTTACTGACTTATTTTTCAGTTAACGGCTCCCCCAGGGAAGTTGTCACAGCACCAAGCCTGACAGAGCTCAAGAAGCCTTTGGATGATGCTCTCAGGTGCATGATGTGACCCCTGGGAATGGTCCTGTGCAGGGCCAGAAGTTAGACTTGATGATCCTTGTGGGTCCCTTCCAACTCAGCATATCTGTAACTCTCTGATTCTGCCCCTTCTAGCCCAAATCATTCTGTCATTTTATGATTCTACGAGTGTGATAACTAAGAAAAGGTAAGTAGCAAACACCGAAAGCCTAGTAAAGCTAAGACACGATTTGTAGCCTTGCTATTATTAACAAACAATAATAAAAGCATGAGCAAAACACACAAGTTTTCACATGGGTCTATGACAGCACAAATTCCTGTCTCTTAAGAAAAAACAATTGCTGAAGCGAAGTTAGATGGTTCATTCCAGCCAGTACATGCCAAGAGGAAACCTATTCTGATGAGAAGAGATTCTCTCTGCCTGAGTGTGATCTATGCTTATCCTGCATTTTTGTCAAAAATATGTGCAAGTATAAGCATTGCTTCTCTAGTCAATTTAAATTAATCTACAACAAAATTCTAGGAAAAACAAGACAACAGCAGCATTTTAGCTCTATCTCTCAAAAATGGAAAAATAAATAAAAACACAATGAAACAGAGCAACTTTTAGCAGGAAAGACAAGGTCTGGTAATGGAATGAAAATTTACATCCTTAAAGATAAGACGGACTACTTAAATTCTCTGCCTTCATATGCATCTTCAGTATTGAATCCTAGAAGGCCAAAAGCCCAAAAGTAAGAAGTACAGAGAGAAGAATATAATTTGTAAGGAAGGGAAACAGAATGATTAATAAAAGAGGTTATAGTCTCTTTTTTTAAATAACAATGCCAGTTTCTGATCTTTCTTAATTTGATTTTGAAGCACACAGATGATGGTAATTTCATATGCCAGTGCAGGTAACTATCCTTTGATTAAAGCATCTGGTTTATAAAGTTTTATCTCTCTTGCAACATGCTGAATAACTGCACTATTCTAGACTCAGAGGCTGTGCCCCACTGGATGGTGAGATGAATCAACCACACAAATCACACAAGAACATTCCGCTCCTGAGAATGGAGCACCTCACATTTGCATTGCTCCAGATCTAGACTGAAGATTTGTCACTGAAGTTACACAAGAACAAAACAAGATAATCACTAGAGAACCAACCCAAGAATCTTCCCAGGTGATTCATTCTTCGTTTTCTTTCCAGCTGCAGAACTAGTGCCAGCCATTAAGGTTCTGTGCTAATTAACCTTTAAGTACTGCACAGAAAAGTGCAGTGAAACACTTCAGTAGACCAAGCTCTGTTCTGAAACTTTAACAAAAGACTTGAAAGAAATGAAAACCAGCATTCCCACCCATGCAAAAAAACACTCTGAAGTTGAACAAAAGCATTAAAAAAACAAAGATGAGGAATCAACATCAAAGTTTACTGCACCAGAAGTGCCAGCTATAACAACACAGATATCAAAGCTCAGTTTAGAAATATGTGATCTGATAGAGCCCAGATAAACAAACACCACAGGCCTCATCAAAATTCCCCCAAAAGAGGCAGAAATGAACAACAGACAAAAGAAAAGGAGAAGGTAGAATCCAAATAGATGTAATGGATCACACAGCACAAGGATCCATACAGGTAGAAAGTTTGAAAATGGCACTCATAAAAAAGAATTACATATGTTACCTGACACACTGGTAATGAGAAAAACAAGTAGCAAAACAAGATTTGGGATGGGGACAATGTCTGTGGAGCTTTGAAAAGTTAGGAAGGCACCTTTAGAGGAAGTTCCAGAAGACATGAAGCCTGCTTACATATTAGATAATGGTTCTAAACTGAAAAAAATGGACATCTTAGATTGTTCAAACACCATTTCACATCCCCTTCCAAGATGCCTAAGAGCATGTTGGGAACTGAATTTTGTCAGTCAGAGTATCTTTCTTATGCAGAAGGAGAGAAAACTCCTGATACTCTTTCAGGGAGTGCTAGATCTAAAATTCTTTCTGTCTGCAAGGGAGATAGAGCCTCTACAAATACTGTATTTAGAATTTCTGGCTTGGGTTTGTCCTACAATGATATTCATTCTTCCAAAACTCAACAGCAAGCTACATTACCAAAAGGGAATGCAACACTAAATATCAAATGAACATTTCAGATCTGAATCAAATATGTCAGCTCTTGCTGATATGAATCTGCAACAGATTTTTAAATTTTAAATTAAGATAGTTCTTTGGACCAAAAAAAATCTGAAGCCAGGAGGGTAAACATCAGCTCCTGAAATATCTGTAGGTGACACAGAATGTACAATTAAAATACATTAAACTCAAAACCCAAAATGTAGAATTTCTTGCTTTAAGGGAAAACTGTCAGAAAGCGACATTGGTTCTAAAATGGAATCTGAATCTGCCTAGGAAAAACAAAAATCTGCTGATGAAGATATCTTTCAAAAACCTGAAGTAGATGCTTCAACTGAACTGAGGAACTCTGAAAAACGAATCATAGGATCATTTTTGTAGCTGAAAGAGAGAAGATATTGAAACATTAAAATCCCCAAATTCCAGGAGCAAAGTTTGGCATCTCTCCCTAAGTAAAACAAAAGGACCAGAGCCTGAGATCTGCTCTCCAAAACCAGAAGCAGAGCTAGCCCAGCTAAAAATGGCACTGGAAATTGCTGACACTTCTGTGCAAGTTCCAACATCAGAACTTAAATTTGATATGTCAGATCCTGGAGGAGAAGGAGGTGTTGAGAATCCCGAGGAGAAGGAATCAAATTAAAAGGAGAACATGACATAAAAACTGTAGAAGTTGAGACCAAGGCACACCAGAGAGGTTTTTTATGCCAAAATATAGAATACCTGCATTAGGCTGGACAACCTTAAAGGAAGGGGAAAAAAAAGGTGATGGTGAGGTTGAAAGAAATCTGAAAAAGTCTCAAGTAGACATTTCTTCTGCCAAAATACAAACTGAAACAAATATTCCTGCAAATAATTTCCCTATGCAGACTTTGGAATTTTGATACAAAAAAGAGGTATTTCAGAATTAGGAGATTGTATGAAGAGTTCTGGTGTAAGCTTGCCAAAATGAGAGAAGATATTTCATTACCTGCAAAGAGAAGAGAATTGGAGTGAATATTGCAAAACCAGATGTAGTCATATGTACAGATACAGTCACGCCTGGTGCTGAAGGACAAGACTGAATAATTCAGAATACACTGTGTGAATTCTGTTTTCAGCAGAGCTGCCGAAACCAGAAATAAGTGGTTCAAAAATTGACAAAAAAAGCAGTTTACCAAAAGAATAGCCTCCATTTTCTCCGACTCTTCAAGAGCACAAAGTCAAACCATTGGATATAGAGATCCCCAAAGCAGAAATCTTTACCAAGTTAGACAATTTCAGGAGTAGAATTTAAATGATCATTAGCTGAAATTAATTCAGGTGGAAAACAAAATGTGTTGATGTTTGTCTTCCAAAGGACGAACTGGACGTCTAAAGAGGAAGCAATCAGAAGAGCAAAGTTTATGGGTGAAATTAAAATTATATGAGAAGATAAGCAAGGAAGTTTATAAAAAGGGCCTAGGTGTGAATAGTCTACAAGAAAGGGATCAGAAGGTGCTGCTTATACTGCAGCAAAGCTGAAAGATATAATGGTAGACATTTCAGGAGTGAAAATGGATGTGAAAAGTGCTAGAAAAGATCCTGAAATAGTATTTCAAGTGGAAAGTGTTGAAAAGGACGTGTCTGCAGGAGTGGAAGAGCGTGCAGCAGAGAGAGCACAAGAAAGCTCATCACCTAGAAAGGCAACAACAGGCACTGAAAAATTTTAAGTTGATGGGACCCCATCTAATGTTCCACTGTCTCAAACTACTTTTGCATTGTCAGCAAGAAATTATCTGATCTTGTTGGAGGAAGAAATGCATACTCGTTCAAATATTCCTGGAGATATGACCAAACGAGGGTTGTCTTTCATCGATAGCTAATGAAATAAAATAAAATTTGTATTCTTAATTTTCTAGGAACAAAAAAATGAAGCAAAACCTAAACATGACATTTATGAGCACTTTGATATTACAGCAGGTATAAATTCTCAAATATATGGTTGTGCTCTACTATGCACTAATAACAATATGGATATGTTTTTATGTGCTCAGAAGGAAACAATGGACCTGCTATCTGCTGAAATGTCCATTTAATGATAACACAGTTTCTAGATGGGGTGGGAATGGTTACTAACAGATATGACACTTTTCACCCACTATGGTCCTGAATTTTACAGATGTGCATGTGCAGAAATACTTCACACAGGAAAAGCAGACACAGGAAAACACTTAGCAAATGACTTGTTAAAGAAATATATTTGGTTGTCAGACCATCTCTAACTCCAGGCGTTCCTCATTCCTTTGAGGTAGGACCAAATATTTCAGTGAGAAGTTGTGGCAGCCTGTGTTCCTCTTACTCTCTTTGGAAAAGCTGCTCACCTAAGAATTAGGCAAGTATCAGTCATTTGGATCATGCAACATCCCTCAAGTTTTTCTCTCTTTACCTGTCATTGTCCAAAAATAGATGCAAAATCACCATGTCAGACAGCAATGGCCTTCACCAGAACTGAGGGAGAGAATCACCATCAAACCACGAGAACAGAGACCAGGGAAATGTAAAGTACATAACAATGGACATCCCATTCTAACAGCAATTCATGCCTGGTTGCAAGGCAGCCTCCATGTGAACTTGCCCAGAAAATCTGCCCCACCAGACAACCTACTGAGCACTTGCAGATTTGAGAAGCTTTCTTATCCTTTTCTCTACAAAGTTTACCCCCCACTTTTTTTTTCTTCTTTTTTTTTTTCTTTTTTTTTTTCTTTCTGATTACAGTGAAAATGTAGCTTGGAGGGCCCAGACAAGGAAAATGCTTCTGTTGGTCAGAAAAACTGATCAAAAATATTTTCAAACTGGCTCACTATTCACATGTACTTATTGTGGGGCACTAGGAAAAATCTAGTCCAGAGGTTGTTCTGCATACAAGTATTAACACACAGTCAGTTGGTTTTTGTCGGCACAGGATAATAAACCTGTGAAACACAGCTAATGAGAAGCAGCTGGGGGGTGTTTTTATTTTGCAAGACATTTTAATTAGTGAATGGAAATCTCAAAATACTAAGCAGAATCTAGACAAGAAACCAGGGAGGAGAACATTAAAAGCAACTCTATCTCAATATGCTACTCTATCCATGCATGTAATGCCCATGAAAAGCCAGTGTTGTCTGCAGTATGTGCCTTAAAAATCTTCATGAGTGACAACATGCATTGTTTTATAAAGATGAATATATCATCCCTGCACTGGCTCAGGGATGGAGGCTGCTGGGGCTGAGCTGAGGTTTGGTCATAGAAAGGGTTTCCCTTGGGGTGGACTCTGAGTTAGCATTGGGATTCCTGAGTGGAATAAATGAAAAAATTGTTTGGTTTTGAGGTCAGGTTTGTAGATGAACTGAGTCACTTCCTCAGCTGATATTAAGTGACAATCCCCAAGGGATTTAAGGAACATTTTTTTATGTTACTGTGTCTTTAAATGCAGGATTGTTTTTCTCTTTGGATGATTTTTTACCTGGGAGGTGAAACCTTGTTTTAAAACCTCTGAATGGTACAAGTTGCACTGATTCTAGTTTTGTTGAAGAATGTCTACAGGCTTCTAAAAATATTACTGGGGATGACTGACAGTCTTGGAAAAAACAGAGAGAGAGATAGGGATGTAAGGGACAAAAAAAGAATTGCTGGAGTGGCCGCTTCACTTCTGAGGAACAATGTCTTTTTAAAAAAAGGAAGATGATCTGATCAGGCAAGAAAAAAAATTCATCAGCTGGAACGAAAATGTATTGGTGACATGCCTGTATCAGTGAAAACACACTAAATAAATCAAATATTCTGAACCTCAGCTGCTGAACATTGTCAACCCACTCTGCTAAATGCTGCTGAAAGCCACTTGAAATCAAGAAGCAATGGAGTGACAGGATCCCATGTCCCTTTCTGGATGGGTTCCTACATTAGCATACAGCAGAACTGGCATCCCTACTCTGAACACTCTGATGGTGTGTGTGAGGGGCTGGGTGCAGGAGGACAAAGCAGGTGTTGCTTTGCCTGGCAGACTGATGTCACGGCTTAAATGCCATTAGTAATGACCTAGCTAGGTTTTGTTTTACCTTGCCCTCCCTGTTTCCCACAGCACAGCTGATAAGTTTCTTCCCTTGAAAATAATGGGAAGATCTATGTTGGTCCTTTCTCCATGTGGAGAAGAAAAGCCCCATCTCCCACTAATACCAGTGGAAATTGTTGGAAGTCACAGTAGCCACTATCACTGCATTAAATACAAGCATTGCTACTGCTTTTGCAACAATAAATATTAATGTTTGTAATGCCACAGGTTGTGTGGTTTGTGAATTTTAATGGGCCCAGCAGATCTCCCTAAAGGTGAATTACTCCACAGAATCCATAACAATCTAAAGCCTTTTCTTTCTGGTAATTTAGAAAACCAATCTTGCTCTGCTGCTGTAGCTGTTGGTTTTCAAGGCTTTCATTACCTACAGAGAAATCATGTTTGACACAATACTGTAGTTATTGAGAACACTAGTTATATTGCACAGTGCACCTAATATATCAAACTCCACATATCCCTGGATGCAGACAAGATAAGTTTTTAATCTTTTTTTTTGAGTCATGAGGGACAGCTACATCATTAGTAGAGACCACCAGTATTACAGCAGGCAGGACAAAAAAAGAATAGAACTTGTTTATACATCAAACAGTAATTTTTTTTTTTCTGTAGACAGATTATTCTATGACTTTAACACTGTTGTATCATCTGTTGAACCAGCTGGTACCTGCTGTTGGTAACAACAGGATGCTGGAAAAAATAATCCTCTAGTTTTGATTCAATTTTCTCTCATTCCTCTACTCCAAAATAAATGTGCTCTGTTTTGGCCATTATTCTCACATATGAACCCTGAGTAGCAGTAGCTCTGTTCTTTTGGGGTTAGAGTTAGATGAAAATGTATAAGAAGGCAAATATGACAAGTGTTATTTATGGCAACTTAATTCATGCTGACATCTCTGTACTTCTAATTGCTCTGACTCTCCTCTACCTGGTAGGAGATGAGGGAAGACTATGTAACATAGTAAAGTATCCTCATCAACAAGGAAATTGCTTTCATCAAAGTGGTAGATTTTATCAAATAAGTCGGCTGCCAGAGCAAAGGAAATTCTGTTACCTATGCCCCAGACTGTAATTCACATGTAAATTGGCTGGGATGACTGTGGGCTTTGGTAAGGATGGTTCACGAGCAGGATCAGGCTTAAGGGAGAGCAGCACCATCATTTTTTAACTTGAGAGACCGAGTTTCTCATCACGAAATGCAGAGTGTGTCTAATAAATTACAGATTTATTAAAAATTCCCCTAAGAATACTCAGAATGAGATGAAAATTAATTCATTATTCATTAGTAAAGCTGCTTAGATTTGAAAAGTGTTTGTGGTTTGGACTAATGTGTAAAGTTATCAAGTAGCACTCTCATTTAAGCAATCTCCCAAATTGCTGCTGTAAGGAGATTGTCACCTGTCTGCATGCAGTTTTCTGCAGTTATCTGGAGGTAAATGCATCCCAGCTGCTCAGAGCTCTTTGCTGATATCTTACATTTTAAATGGCCTGTAAGGTACTTTCCTGCAAAGAACAAAGTCTCCTTTCTGCTTTACTGGTCCTATGCTCACACAAACCAAAGGCATCTGATCCTGGTTAATATCCGAGAGCTCAGGGCTTTTTTTTGTGCAGTGTTCGTAAGTGAGAGAGGCAACTCCTCCATGCAGAGACTTTTGTGCTGCATAAGGCACCTCCCATGGCGCTGGAAGCATCTGTTGTCTGGTTTTAATGATATTCTTCATAACACCCCTGTAAGCAGCCTTATGTCTGGGGCTCTTCTCCCTGGTTCCTGCTCTCACTATGGCTTGTTCTTGCTAATGGTATCATCTGGTTGTCAAAACCACACTGGCTTAAGCATGGTGAGATAGACTTTGTTAGCTTGCAGTCCCCTTGCAGGAGGTTAGATGGTTGCCATTGGTATATACCACATATATATATGTATATATATGTAAGTATATATATTGCCCACTCTAAGTTCAATGTCTTCTCTCTTTCCTTTGTTGAATGAAAAGTTTGTGTTGTTTCACCGGCAGTTTTCTTGTTTTGCCACTGCTGGAGGTTTGGCATTTCTATAGCAAAGTCCCATTTTCCCCACCTAGCAAAAAGTTTAATTTTTTTTTTTTAAATGAAGGGAGAAAAGGGGTTTAGTTTTCATGAAACCTTGGAAATTCTCCCCCTGCCCCTTGTTATTTGCCAGTGGGGAGAGATTATTAGATTATTTTAACCTAACGTTCACTCATTTGTATTTCCAGCCCCTGTGTTTCTACGAATTTGTCAATACCTTTGTGCAGTTGTTCTGGTCTTTTTTGGTCTCCTGAATTCCCCTCAGGGTTTAATAAAACTTGATATTTTTCAGCTTCTTGGATGCCCTTAACAATTGCTTTTACGGTGTAGGGATATAATAATCATTTTCAATTCTATTTCGATCCTTTTATATCCTTCCATATCCTTCCAGCAGTAAATGGATATGGTCTTGTAAGAATGTTTATATGGAGCTGTTAGGTTTATTGAAACCTATTTTGATTCAAAAGTAGGATACCCTTTGCTGGATATGCCTCTCCCAGGCTATGTGGGAGCCTGCTGTCTCTCAGGCCTATATTCTGCGAGCGCTTATGCATGTGTTTAATTCTACAAATTAATTTCACTGGGACTGTCCCTGTGTAAGCTTTTGAGGAATCAAAGCCTTAACCAGCTTTCTGATGTTGCGTCCTTCCTTTCGTGCAAATCCTCTCTACTACGAGATCATCTAGTAATGCCTTTAAGGAGAGGATCTGTTTGAAGAGTGCTACAGGGCAGACATTTGAAGAGTCTTGCTCTTGTGTTCCCTGGGGAGCAGAGATGGAACTGTTGGCTCTCCAGGTGACCACCTAGGAATGTGGGACTTCATGTTGTGTTCCTGTGGTCCAGAGTTACTGGTCAATAACTTACAAGAGCAGGGGGAATGTGTGAAGATTCTGCTGTGGGAAACTCAGTGCATGATACTTGGCAGATCAGAGAATCAGAGAATGATAGAATGGTTTGGGTTGTAAGGGACCTTAAACACCATTTAGCTCCAAGCCCCTGCCATGGATAGGGACACCTTCCACTAGACCAGGTTGCTCTGAGTCCCATCCAACGTGGCCTTGAACGTTTCCAGGGATGGGGTATCCACAACTTCCCTGGGCAACCTGTGTGGTGTGCAGAGGTGTTTACATTCCCCAAGAGAATGTGAGAATGATCCTTGGCATGAAAATAGGAATTTAGACCTGGATGAAGTAAAGTCTTCCTGGAGCAGAAGAAACCATGCATGAGTAAAGCTGGGGCTGTCTGTCAAGATTTACGGGGGACCTGGTTACCTCCTAAAACTACCTGAAATGAGGTTCTTGGAAGGTAGGAGTTGGCCTCCTCTCCCAGGCAACGAGTGATAGGGCAAGAGGAAATGACCTCAAGTTGCACCAGGGTATGTTCATGTTGGATATGAAGTGAAAGTTCTTCACTAAAGAGTGGTTAAGCATTGGAACAGGCTCTCTATGGAAGTGGTGGAGTCACCAAGTGCTGAAAAACTGAGTAGACCACATGGTTTAGGGAGCATGGCAGTATTTGTTTAAAAGTTGGACTTGATGATCATGGAGGTCTTTCCCAAGTTTAATGATTCTCTCACCTTGCAGCAAGGAGGATTCCTAAGATAGAGAGGTATCAGTTGCAAAGGATGAACTGGGAGACCTGAAGGGGTTGTGATGAGGAAGAGCTGTGATGAGGAAGGGCTTACAAAACCTGAACTAATGCTGGCATAGCATGACCTGTGGAGCCACTGCAAGGATTCATCTCCCTCCACTGAAACAGATAATTCAAGAGGAGAGGAACCAGAGGAGACTCTGAGTAGATGGCATCTGATCTTTTTAGACTAAGGACAAACTGTGATGCAATGCTCTTTCTTGAGAGAGTTGAAAGGTAATAATTTCCCTATTTTACATATGGAAAGAAATCCCAGTTGGTTTTTGGTTTACTACAGGAGTGACAATGAAGTTCCTTGATCACTTTGAAGAAACTGGTTTAACCCTCCATCCTTGAAAGATGGGAGTATTGAGTAAAGAATCTGAGCTTTGTCATCTTCTGACTTTGGGATAGCTTTATGTAAGTCTGCCTTTTTTTTTTTTTTTTTCCCTTTTTTTGCTCTTACAAGGGGAGTGCATGATAAGTCAGAGGAGAAGGAAAAAGTTAATCCAAACATAGATGTCCAAAATGGTTTTGGAATAAGTTAAGAGCTGTCTATACAGTAAAAAAGGTGCTTGGATTTCTCCGTCTCATTCCTTTGCGAGCTGTGGCTGTGCACATATGCACAGCAACTGCAGCCTCAGAACCAGAGTGAATCACTTTCAAGACTAAAATATTATTTTCTGAATTAAATCAATCATGAAAATATGTCATCTTCTGCTGCTTTCAGTCTGACTGCTTTCAGTCATCCCTCAGCATTAAAACCTTGAATTTAGCAAATGTTTTCAAGTGTGCAAGTAATTCCCTTTCTTCTTTGGACCCTGTTTAAAGTGGATGCTTAACTTCTGCAGCACGGGAGCAGTCGTGTCTCATTAATTTTTAGCCCACTTCTACATCACATGCACAGCAAAAAAAGGCCATATAAAAGTGACAAATAGCTTACTTTCTTCTAATCTATCCCTCGAGTTTAAGGAGCTGTTTCTGTACCAGTGATAGATATTGAGCTCTTGCTTTCTATGTAAGAAGTAGGATTATTATTATGGGGAAATGACAGTTAGCTGATGAATAGGTAACTTTATCAAGATTGTTTTCATCATGCTGCTATGATGAAGAATAATCTGTAATTAGAAAGCTGTGTTGAAGTTTTTAGTCTGGAATTATTCAACATCTTCTCTGACAGGCAGGTTTATTAATGTCTTAAATTCAGTTTTGCGATTTCCCCTTACTAAATCCATACCTTGCTGTGCAGTACTGAGTATGATCATTTATTATGTTCTCCTTCTCAGGTAGGAGATAACCAAAGATAGGTGTGTGAATTCAGTAAACTTTAGAACCCTGAAGAGGTTAAAATCCTTTATCTCCATTTAGATACCTTTTGGAATCCCTTTGGAACTTAAGTAAAAGGGCTATTTTTTTTTTTTTTTAATTTTAGAAATGTCTGAAACTTGATGAATATTGTAAAAAAAATTATTTAAAATTTATTTGCTATTACATGTTTCATGTCATCAGTGAAAGATTTAAATCTATTTTAGCATCTAAACTGTCACCATCAAATATCCCACCTAGAGATTTCGAATTTCCTTAGGTAATTATTTGAGACTGCAAGATTAAAAAAAGCAATGTTTTTCTGTTGGCTCACATGCAAATTTGTTCCTAAATTTTTTGGGGTTTTTAAATGACAACTTCTAGAAACTTCTTTCTTAATGGGTGCTGCAATAGAGCTCTCATGAGGCCACATCAGAGTAGGAAGTAGAGTTTCTCTCTAAGTCCCAAATGCTCTCTCAGCCTTTTGACAAGGGCTGCTGGCAATCCTTCTGGGTGGCAAATCACTCATCTTGCTTCCCTGTGGGGGATGTGCTGCTCCCTTTCCACTCTCCAACAGTAGATGGGGATGCTCCATTGACAGAACAGATCCTCTCTGCTGTCTCAGAGTGTGGCAAAGAATTAATTGTACAGTTATTTAGACTTCAGACAAAAATGTAAGCCCAAAGACTCTGATGCTTATCAAGTATCATCCCAGCCTATCTGAGCTCTGCTGTGTGTGTACTTTGAGGCAGAAACACAACAAAGCTGCAGCCTGGAGAAACCCTTGCCTTTTTATTTGCTTGTTTTTGACTACCATTATTCTGATTGAAGGAATAGTGTGGTGCACAGTGGCTTTGGCAGATGACCACTGGAGTCAGGAAGCTGCACTTCCCCCAGGGAGTGTCACCATCCATTTTACAACTCTACCCTTTTCCTATGTAGAAGTGATTGCTGCCTTCTTGCTGGATATCCTGGAGGATAGAATGACTGGCATCACAGGCAAAGTCCTTTTCCCACACTGGATGTAATGAACTCACATTGTGGGTGACAGCCAGAGCTAGGATGTTGATTACAGAGAGAGGCAGACTTTAAAAGGTCAAAAATTGTTGGGAATGAGGACATACATGTGACGGTGGAGAGTATTAACCTATATACCTGGTGTTCATAGACTAAGCTAAAAGGTTTCTTGGGGATGTTTCTAGTGAAGTTGGTGCTGACTCTGACAGGAACACCTATGGCTCTGAGACCATCTATGGCTCTGAGGAACAGCTTGGGCTCACAGTAGCCAACCTGTTCATCAAGCAGAACCAGAGTTTGATAGACTAGAGACTGTCTTTTGTCTTGGGGTTTTGCCCCCACCCCACGATCCCTGCGTTGCTCCCTGGTTTTTCACGTCTTGAAGCCAGAGCCTCTGCACCAGCACAACAGCGTGTTTGGTCTTTGCTGATACAGAAAGTCATTTATCTTCTTGTGCCCTGCTGTGCAGAGCAATAAGGGTTTCAAGCAGGCAGGGCTTCTGGCTTCTGGAAAATAAGCTAACAAACTCCACTTTGCAAGATTACCATTTCCTCTTACTATTTTTGGAAGTGTTTATTTTAGAGCCCTGAAATTAATCTCAGGAATGCCAAGCAGCACTTTAAAGAAGGAGGGGTGATGGGGCCTGGGGAGTAGGGAAGTAGAGGAGGGTTTATGTCACTGAGTTTTCTTCATGTAATTGAGTTTGTTCTTTAATCACAAAAAACAGTCATTTGGTTCTGAAATAACTGTCATTGCAGTATACTCTCCTCTTTTCTGATTTCTGCCATTTTTGGCAAATACTGCAGGCAGTACAAAGGCCCTTGCAGAGTTATTAATCATGTTTGGCAGCCAGGCTGCACTAATCTACTGTCTGGGAGCAGAGAAAGTACTAACTTGTGTGTTTTGAGATGTAGTGATTAAAGCTCTTGATACCTTTCTTGCTGCAATGAGGACTGCAGGAAAAAAAATGGATGACCATGGAAAAAGCAGAGCTCATCAGCCCTTCCCTCCATCCCCCAGCCCTAATCTCTACTGAGCAGAGTTGGCATAAAACTGACACTGTTTTGTGGGATACAAATCGTAGCAAAGCACCAGGGAAGTGGTAGCTGTGATGGTGTAATGCTGCTTTCACAGCAAACAGAGGTGAAATGCACCTTGCCTAGGGGACCTAGCAATTTGGGAATGAAGAAGGATTCAGAGCTTTGCTTGCCTAGTTCCCATCAGGAATTTTGAAACGAGGTTCCCAGCTGAAGGCAGATAACTTGAAGGGAAAGGGATCAGAGGGACCAAAGCCTTTTTCTTACTCTCTAGCCCAGCGGCCACATCCCTCATGCCTGTATCTGGAATGCATCAGGAATAGAAAGGTGGCGTCAGTAATTCAGAACCTGCAGCCAGCAGAAAGTGACTTCATGTATGTGCTTCACTCCATCAATCAGATCTTCACAGATGCCAGGGTAACAGTTCACCTGCAAATAAAGTCCTTACTTTGGCTATGAATATCCTCAAGCTTCAGCTGTAGTAGAAGTTCAAACTCTGACATCCATCAACTACAAGGTTTCTGAAAAATGGCTCCTAACTATAAAGAAAGAGAAGCTGATTGCCAGCTCTGAATAGACCTGCAGTGTCTCAAATCTGGGTGCAGATTTTTGGTCTAATTCTAAATCATGCAAGGAATAGAAGCCAGATCTGTGATTACAAAAGGTCAGATTGGCGTGGAGAGACCTGTAGTGTTTTTTCACTTCATTGATTGATTTTCATTTCACTTTCACAACACATGAATGCTGTGTGGGTTGCATGGAGCAGAACAGTGGTACAAGCTACTCTTGGAAAGGAATAGTATGATCCATCCTCCAGTTCTGTCATTTTCACTCACTCCTTTTGTATTCATATACAGTGCTGTGGTTCTGTTAGGCACTTCCTGAGCAGGTGGATTTTAAATGAAGGTTTCCTGTTGCCAAATAATTGAAAAGGAGGCTAATGGTATGTATGACTTCTCATTTAGTGGAAGCAGTGGTCTAGGTAAAGGTGCTTCTGACTGAGAGTATTTGGCTTCTTACCAATGGTAAAGAGTTTCTTAAAGAGTGTAAGCAATTTGTTCAAGGTCTGCCTAATCCATCTCCAACACAGTTAATGCACTTCTTTCTTAAAAATACATCTGAAGTTACTATGAAATTGATGAGTCAGTGTGAGTCTCTTAGTTTACCTCAAAAAATTGAAGCTGAGAGCTTTGGGAAAACCAGAAAGATATGAGCATGGTTTATCACAGAGAAAATATTCTTCTTTATCCTGGCTGAGAATTTATGGAAGCTAAAGCTCATCTTCCTGAGGGTAAGGAAGGCCAGCACCAGTGATGCTCCAAGATCATGTTTTCTTCATGTGGCATGAAGTGACAAGGGCACCTACTACTGCAGAGAAGGGTTGGTTTTGTTCTTCTGGACATAGATTTTGGAAGAGTGAAGTCCCATAGCAGGTTAGGAGGGATTTCAGGGATCAGTGATGGAACTTTGCATGGCTGAATCTCAAGTGGAGGCAGCAAGTGTTAGGAGATCTGCACTAAGATATTTTACCCTTAATTATTCTAGAAAAATTTCAATTTTATTGGTTTAAGGTAGGTGTAGGGACTTGCCAAAATTACAGACAACCTGAGCATGGCAGCTGCTTGAGTTGGCCCTGATGGAGCAGGGGCAGTGGGTAAAAGGGTTTTCTGTGATCCTTTGGTTCTGTAACAGCGAGGACTTGAAGTACATAGTGCACTGTATAAGCTGCTTCCATCATAAATATGGAAAAGCCACTGAAAACTCAGAAGCAGGGCTAAGCAAACAACTCGATCTATTTTCTTCAGTGTGAGCTTTCATTCAGTTACCTTCTGAGACTTTTTAACACAGTAAGAAATGGCATAGGCAGCAGATTGGTTTTCATGGACTTTGTATATAATGGCTTTAAATTGTACTAATCTACTGTCCTGAAAACCTAATACAACAGTAATGACTCAGTGATCTGCAGTGGAAATCAAAAGAGATTAAATTCCCTTTTTTGCTGTACAAGATGACATTGCTTCACACAGCAGAAAAATAGGTCTGAATCTGAATCTCTTGAATCTGTTGTTGCACACAGGGAAATTAGTGTGTTAGAGAGCTATAGAGAGGTCCTGTCTTAATAGCTGAAAAATCTCTGTAAGAGCTAATTTTTTCTTAATAAAAAAAGAGTTTTAAAGTAAGAAACTATTTAATAAAACCAGAATCATTTATGAAATCACATTGATTTCATTTCCCTGCTCAGGATTTCTAAGAGTTTTTGTATCTATGTCTATTTAGTTTGTATTTCAGATATTTTTCTGGGATTGATTCATTATTTCTTTTATTTTTTTCTTTACCTTTTGTCCTATGCTTTTGTTCTCCCAAGTACTTTTATTTGTCTGTTTGTTTGATCTTATCCCATTAAACCCGATGGAAAGCCTCTGTTTTGAGCCAAAATTGTATTTACAATTTCTGTATCTTCCCCCTCTTTCTTAAGAAGTGATGTATGCTCCATAGATCAAGGTGGAAAGACCATTCCTAATCACGACTCTTTTTCTTGGCAGCATTGAATTTATTTTTTCGTCTGTGCCTGCCTGTTATACAGACTATCATGAGGTGTCACTGGGAATTTGTATACCAGCCATTGGATTTAAATTTTCAGTTGCTGAGCATTAGCCTTGGATTTATTGGCATTATTGACCAGACTGGATGTTACCCCTGAGGAAATAATCTAGTGCACCAGTGATGAGATGCTGAGCACACCAGCAAAGCGCATCATCGTTCAGAGCACCAAGGGGGGCCGTACAGTTGTTTGTGGATGCTATCCCACTCTCCATTCCCAAGCAGCCCTGGAACATTTAGATGCACAAACAGGTCCACAGTGATGCTGGAAGCTTGCAGGAGCAGACTCTGCTGACTCTCAGGGTTTCATTTATTGGATGGGTTAATGTTAGTGATGCTTTTCCCAAGTTCCCGCAGTGCCGTCTGGGATGAGCTGACTCCAGACAGTCTTGACAGCTTGACCTGAATTTTAAGATGAAATTGTGGGGTCATCTCTAAATGTTGAGACATCTACACTGTGTTTCTGTGTATTTTGGTGGAGGAAATGTCTTGCTCCCCAGCTGGGAAGCAGAGGTGTCGAAGAAAAGACTCCAGGGGATGGGGGACTGGGCTGCAGGGAAGGGAAAATAGTGACAGTCCTAAGCTGCAGGATGTACAGCCAAGTATGGGGAAGTCACATCTGGACATACAGCAGGATCTCAAAGCCATTCTTTTCTGCTTTTCTGTGCCCAGCTTTGAAGAGAATAAAATACAGATAAGAGAAGTAGTGTTGGTGCTTCAGAGCCCCAAAGTCACAGATGCCATCAAGACCATTATAGTATACTGAAAAACCTCAAATAAGGATTTTTTTGTGTGTTTGCCCTGCAGTCGTTCACTGGAGAGGAGAGAGTCTACAGCACAATATACTCAAAGAAGAATCTCCTCTCCCTGGAAGATGTAAAGGGTTGTGACATGCTGAGTTGTACTCCTGCATCCCTCTGACAACACAGCACCCTCTTCCCTTCTGTATCCATCCCATCATGAGACAGTTGGGATCATTTTATTGAAGCTCTGGTTGAAACAAATCCAATATTCCTTCTCAAAGGAAGGGTAGGATCTGAGGATGTTGTTTTCAGTTTGTGCTGGATTTTGATTTGTTTCTTAATGTACCTCTCAACCTTTCAACTTAGTTGTTGGAATAATAGAAATATTTACAGTTGCTTTTGGTTATTTGAAGTCTAAAACTATATTGGGTCCTATGTCTTTTTCTACAAACACTGGCCTTCACATGCAAATCAGATCATTGCCTGAGCAAATAATGACTAATATTCCTAATTCCATTGTTTGTACAAATACCACTTGACATGTGAAAAATGTAGAATTGTATAATGTACAATGAGCATTGTTTCCCCAGGCACTGCAGTGGAAGAAATCACATTCTGTGAGGCTTCATCACATAAAAAGAGATTTTTAGTTTCTGGTGTGACTCACTCTGATACCCTCCATGACATTCTTCCTTGTCTGCTAAATTGGCACATGGATGGCATTCACTAAGTCGTGGTGTCTCAAATACTCTGCAGCTGGCTTCCCAGAGAAACTAATTTTAGCTCAGACACTTGTGGAGACTGGGAAGAGGTCTCATGGGTCATCAGGTCTTTCTTACTATCTTCCAGAAGGCAACCAAAATCTGCCTTGGATGAAGGTAGACTTTCCCTTCATTTTTGTTCTCACTGGAAGATTTTCAGAAGATCTCTGTCTTTTTTTTTTTTTTTCCCATTGAATTTATCTGTGTTGTAATGCAATCACAGAAAAGGGCTGGAAAGTACATTTTCAAGGTGTTATATCTAATTGTCAGTTTATTTTACATGCAAATTCCAGTATTTCGAAGAGTGCAATTAAATATTCTAACTATCATTTAAAATATTTACAATTCTCTTAGCCGGATAAGACACAATATTTTTAGTTGAAGATATTCCCTAGACATCTGCTTTTTTCTTGCCCATATGGCGGAATGTGTGCCACATCTCATCCGTACGTTCTGCCATATAATTGCTGCCAAAAAGGATTTTAAGTTACTATCTAAAGCAAAGCTATTAAAAAAATCTGGCAAAAACGCTTTCCAGAACTCTGTTTTTTTGTAATCTCTGAGCAACCAGACATCAGTATCATATTCTGGCCTTTGTTTTGAAATAGTGCTGGAAAATGATGGCTTAGTCCATGGCCCTCTTGAACAAGAGCAAAGAGGTTATTCACAATCCTCCATCTGACCCATACCTGTGCCACTGCAGACCCTTCATCTATGGACTTTTTCCTCTGCTCCTCCTGTTAGTACAATCCAAAGCTGCAGTGAAACTTTCTTGGTTATTAACTGGAAATTAAATAATACAAAGTGTATATTGAAGAGATTTCTAGCTATCAGTCTTCATTCTGGATTTAGATTTTCTCTGCAACATTTTGGGGAAATGAGGTCTGGCTTAGGATATTCTCCAATCAAACTGATATTTATAAACTATATTCTGGTATTTTAAATAGATTAAAAATTCATATATATATATGTGTATATGAAATCCTTGTGTTTGGATTAATGTAATTAAGATTCTGAAATTTGATTAGAGCCTAGTGACATCTCAGGTTTATATCCTGAGTGTTGGTTGCCTTTTGCTCATGCCAGAGGTGGAATTGCGTAAGTGTATGTACATTTTAGAGAGAGCTTAAACTGCTCAAGGCATTGTGCTTTAAAACCTCTGTAGCACAGTGTCTGCTCTGCAACAACAGGAGTCCCTGAGACTTTCATATTGAGCTGTGTCACTTCTCTGTGCTCTCTGAAACAGTTTGAGCAGCTGTGTGATGTGTACCTCAAATGAGGGGGCTACACTTTTATATGAATGTATATTCACATGTTAATTACCCAGCATAGGCACTCAGTTGAATTTAAAAATACTGCTGAAAAGTTTCTGTACCTGCTGCTCAAAGGCTATCTTCTTATAACCCTCTTCCTTCTCCTTTCTTAATGATGTCAGCTTCCTCACCATCCCTATGAAGTCAGCTGCAGTTCATGGACAATTATTGTAGAAAGGTGTATAGGATATCACCTCAATAAATACATTTTTGCTGTGTTGCTGGGTCTACCTAGTTTCATGCATTTATGCTGGAGGCAAAAGTTATTTGTATGCAGTCTTCTCACTGTAAATTATATTTTCTTATTCTCTTACCTGATTCAAACTTAAGGTTTGTGGCAGAAATATTGCAAGGAAGAGGTATTGTGCTTTTTAACAAGGTGGGGAATGTAGGAGATTCTCTCTATTTTCATGTCCTGATGTTGAAAGAGGTGAATGCAAATATCACCAGCCTGCTAGAAACCCATTCCAGTTTTTGCTCACCTTAACCCTTTCCGATTAGTTTTGAAGAGTTGCCTGTTTATTTCCCACTACTGAGGGAGAGGTGTGAAATGCCCTTTAATTTTGTCTGAGTTCCTGCAAGTAGATCCTGTTGGTGGATCCTTTCAGTTCAGCCATTTGCTGTTTTAAGGACCCTACAGATTGTCTCCCAATTGTTGTCCCTACTACCCATCTGTGACATTTACTTTCTATTGCTGAGATTCTTGTCCCTTCCCACACTCAGCAGAGGTGGGTGGTGGGAAATAATTGCACCCCTTTTTATTTAGGTTTTGGTGCCTTTCACCAGAATTTTTATAGACCTCTTGATATTCTGAGGACCTGTCTTTGCCTTTCCCAAGCGTATAATTATTCTTGTTATCTTTAATTAATATGTGCACGTAGGTATACCAAATTATTTCCTTCCCTTTCCTTGCCTCATTACAGCTCTTGAATGGGGGCAGTTCTGTTATTCTTTCTCTGATGGAGTTCCTGGGACTATTTGTGTAGCTCTTTCAGGGTGAGAACCATCAACATAAACCTAATACTGACCTTCCTGCTTGGAGCATCAAAAAAACAGGGTGCTTTAGGAACAGCACAGCATACATTTTACTGTCATCCCGTTTCTTGTTTTCCCACTGAGACATGATATATTTGGGGCCCTGATGTATTTGAGGCCTCTCTATTTTTGCTTAAGAGAGAGCTTCTACTGTGACATGGGTTTGCTGCTTTTGGTAGGGTCAGCATCCCAGTTAGAGAGCCCTGGTCAGGTCTTGGTTAGATGGCAGGCTGCAACAAGTCAGTGTTCTGCCAAAAGTTGGCTTGGAGAATGGAAGGGAAAGAATATATTTTTAACTACTTTTTCTTGTAACATCGTTATATTCACTTACATGTGTTCAGAGTGTGATATGCCAAGACCCTCTGGGGTGCTGGAAAGGTATTTTAGATAACAAGCCAGATTAACATGTATCATAGAACGACCGAATGGTTTGGGTTGGAAGGGACCTTAAAGATATCACCCAGTTCCAACTCCTGTGCATGGGCAGGGACACCTTCCACTAGACCAGGTTGTGAATAAATATATATTAGACCCTCAATTCATGGAGGCATTTGCAGTGCTGTGCTTTAAGGGACAGCTTATGGGATATGTTGAACTGGGGTGTTCTAGGCATGATCAAGCATGACATTAAATTGCAGAAGTCAGTGCCCATTAAAAAATCACAAAAAAACAACACAGATTTCAGGAATGCATGTGTTCAGATTTTTGTGTCTTCTTGGCAAACAAAGGAGCTGGACTGCAAAAATTTTTTTCTTGTTTATATTTTTTTCCCCTTTACAGTTCTCCACAGGGTGTCAGGAAAGCCACTGGTGACAGAGCTCAAAATGCTGCTGTTGCTGGGAGGGAGGGTCTGCTTTCCTCTTCCACTACAGAGGCGCAGGCAACAATCGCCTGTGGGCACAAAGACTGACCAGAGAGGAGTATCCACAGCTTCGCTAATAAGCACCAATTAAAATCCTGACCTGGTGTCACACAGCACAGGGAGGAAGGGTAGAAATTACAGGTGAGGAGCAAAAGGACAAAAGCTTTTGAAATAGCCTCTTACGCAGATAATGCAAAAAGCCTTCCACTTGCCTATATTAATCTTGAAGAAATTAGCATTTAATTTCTATAATTAGCCTTTCATGCACTCCAAGGAAGCCAGTGTACACTTACACACTCGTTCTCGTTTCTTTTGAATCTTGAAGTCTTGCCACTTGGTTGCTAAGGGGAAGCAAAGATTTGAGTTGGAGACGAACAAAAAGCAGAACTTGCTCCCAGGTGTGTTCATGAATCATCAGGGAATGAAGGTTTATAATAATGCCTAAAGGAAGGGAGAGAAGGGAAGAATTTAGCTTTCCTGAAAGGTGCTGAGCCTGACAGACCAGGGGCTGCTGTCCAGTGGGGTCCAGTGGGGACCAGTGGAGACATGGCTGGATGGTGTATACGTGTCCCCTCTGCCTGAGTCATCACCTGGACACAATGGTCCTGAGCACACACCAGCACCCTGGGTGTTCATCTGGGAAATGGCCTCCATGGCTTGTAACAGGGATGCTCATCTGCAGGCAGATGGGCTGAGGCAGCCTATGAACAGTGCTGTCCTCTTCCAAAGAACAAAGGGTAAATTAAGGGAAATTAAGAGGGGTTCAGTGCAGGGTAATGAGTGTGTTTTAGAGGTAAAGAAGTTTTTTGTGGAGGAGATGGGCTGGAAGGAGACTGTCAGCATAAAGAAGAGAGATTTCTTAAGAAAACAGAACAGGCCACGGAGGCATGAAGTCTTAAGCCGTAAGAAAAATGATCAAGAATTTCTATTTCTTTAAATTCATAAACAGAGAGATGCAAGGTGAAGCAGTAAGCTAATGAATAAAAAAATGAGAACTGGAATGAATTCTCCCACATAGGTTACTGATCCTTTATAGATGAGTCTGTGTAATAAACCTAGGGACTTTTAAGCCATGATTTTCCAAATTGAGTACTCTTTCTTAAATGTATATTTCAATATTTGCATCATAATTCTGATCCTGAGAGCTGCATTTTCAGTCCTATGGCTGAAATTCCCCTGTCAGCAGTTGATGCAGATCAAATGTTGAATTTCAAATATGAGCAGCAATCCACAGATCAAAGATTGTGCATGGAAATTTTAGCAAATAGTCTTTGAGTAAAATGGGAAAAAAAAATCTGTGCTGTTCTTGTAGGTAGCTGGCAAACAAGAAGAGCAGGGCAGTGGAGAATGACTGGAGCAGTTTACTATGAAATATCCACTGGGATGTAGTTTGTCGTCTGTGGTTGAACATTATAAAGTACTGCTGCAGCTTTGCCAATAAAACACTGATAGTGGAATTGCTGCCCAGCTGGAGCTTTCTCAGAAAACAGATATAATTATTTAGATTCTTTAGTCTTCAGACACTGATCATGTCAACAAAGACATCCCACAATTATTAGGTGCCAGGTGATCTATGTTGCCATCTATAAAAGGTTCACACTTATCTACCGTTCTCTCAGTAGCTTCTGCCATGAGACTGAGACGTGTTGAATGATTTTATTCCAGATCAGAAGAGCTGGTCCAGCTTGAGCACTTGCCAACAGTTGGATGTATCTCCTTCCAAGATGTGATTAGCCACTACTGCAGCCTCCTGCTTGGTGCACAGTGCCATGTACGCTCTTTTCCTCAGGGAGTTTTTCTTCCGTATTGTCAGTCCCTTTTCTCTGGATGCTGTGGCTTGACACACATACATGGTGGTAGCATCCAACACACATCCTCCTGGGATGCCTCCACTTCACCCACCTCCCCACAAGAAAGACTTAAGAAAGATGGGAATGGTTTGTTAGAAGAACTTAAGTTCTTCTGAAATTCAACTATTCAAGGGAGATAAAGGGCAATGGGCAAATGAGAAGTTTTCAGGATGATCCTCTCTTTCTCAACCCACTAAGAAAAGAATGTTGATATTCTGTATTCTGAGGCTGACTGTGCCAAACCATCACTTGGAGATGGAAATGCTTCCCTTTCATCTGATAGGAACTATAAGAATTAAACACTTCCGTAGCCAAATGTCAGCTTGCTTAGTCAATAATATTACTTCTGACTTTCTCCTAATGCTCAAATACTGCAAAACTTTGCCAAGGAGATTATTTTCTGCCCCTGTTTATTTGGGGATTTTTGAGTCTTGTTCTTTTACTTGCACACAGTGAATGACCTTGTCTTTGTCCTTCTGTTCTGTAGCAGATAAACTTCACAGCTTTTAATACCTGTTAGGGTTTTAGTGTGGTGCACAAGCTTTCCTCTTGCAGCATGACTGCTATAAAAAGTAACTTCCATTTTGAAATATTCTGTTAGATTTAGGTTTTAAAGACAGAAAATCACTTTTTCCTTTTCCTTTTTTTTTTTTTTTAAAAATGTTCTGTGGTATGATTTCCTCACCTTACCACTCCTCTTGCACCCACCAAGTCAAGACTCTGCTGAATATCTTACTGGTATTTCATCTTGGTTCTCTGAACACCATTACTCTATGTGATGTAAGCTCCAGAAGGTTGTTGACTATTTTTATTGCTGTCTTGAAGCTTGTCAGTGAGCTGCCCAGCTCAGAGCTGGAAATGGGGCCATTCTTTATGAAAACTTTTCAGGAGGGAGAGGTATTGGAGCAGAGACATTCCTCCACATTCTGATATCAGAGTGAGAATCAGCTTGTCTTGCTTGCTCCTGCTTCTAAAAGTCTTGTATGTTTAGGATAAGTGAGTAATTTAGAACTAGAAATGTTACCTGTTAATTCCATTGGTAATCAATGAGGTAGATTGAAACTGTGTAATTCAGAAACACTGAAAATACAGTTACGCTGAAAAGTTAACTGGTGTTTGAATTTTTTTTGTTATGCCCTGTAAACAAACACAAAGTTTGATGATTCAGTGCATCTGCAGTTTCAGAGACATATACTGGAGATTAGAAAGGGAGAACAACATTATATTGCTATGCAAAGCCTGCAGCAGGCAGGAATATACTCTCACACCTTCGGTGGGACTTAAAGTGGTCAAAAATAAACAAAACCTCATCACATTGGATGAATTTAATTTCTTCAAAAACATGAGTGAATTCATAAGAAAGGACTAGCTCAAGTTCATTGTGATAAATTTCTCAAAATCAGGAGTTTATAACCAGATATTTTGTTTGCTTAAGTGACTTGTCCTAGATAATCTAGGAATAGATTATCTAGAGAATGTGGCTGGTATTTTGCTTGCTTCTTTCTTCCTTTGCCTTTTAAAAGCAGAGCATGTGGGAGTGTAGGAAGAATACTTCCCAGTTTTTCAAGCATTATTTCCCTCAAGATTATTATGACAATACCCTGGCAGTATTTTTGTATATGTATATATGCACCTTGAATTGAAAACGCCAACAAAAACAAAAGCCAAGAACTAAAAACAGAAACTAAAACTCCAGGCACTTGTTAAATCTCAGGTAAATTCCCTGCAGGGCCAGTGGTGGGAAGAGATGTAGTGAAGCCCTGCTTGGAGGGCAGTGTGACGGTGAAGTCACTTTGAGCAGTCACCTCCACCTGGGGAGGGCTGAAAAATGTGTCAGGAAGGAAGAGACCAGAGTGCAGGGAGCATCTGCCACTGCCTGGTGTGCTTCATGTTATGGGACGGAGTTACTGCTGGAAATAGTTCCAACGTGTTTCTTACAGAACTCTGTGCTTTTAAAAGCCCTGAGAAAGCAGCAATAACGAGTAGCACAGGCAAGTTTCTGTACACTTGCTGGTTGAGTTCATGCTGTTCTGTCACCAGGGACCATCTGTGTCCTAAAAAGCATGAACTCAGGCTGTCTCTGCCATGAACCCTTTGGCATACCCTCCTAGGTGCTTCCCCTGAGAGGGCTGGGGACATGCACAGGGTACTCAGAGCATCTCAGAAAGGTCACACTTCTCTTCTGAAGGATCTTCTCTCCTGCAGTCTTGGTCTGTCCACAGGTATTGTAACCAAGTCATGTGGCTTGGCCCTTGGTGCAACAGACTACCATTCCTAGTAGGTGTTTTAAAAAGCTTCTGACCTTTGAATCACATCTATAGGCAGAATTATTATTATTATTATTATTAGGTGGTGGCACCACATGCTCAAGAACGAAGTTGGTAACCCACAGTGCAATGTGGGCACAGGACCTGCTCTGGAACCCCCTGTATCATTTATAAGGACTATGTGAGCGGGGGGGGATGACAGCAGAGATCACATCAGGCCTGGCAACCCCTCATGGTGAATCTTCAGATCAGCCTTCAGGTGTGTCTGAGAGCCACAAGGCCAGGGCTGAGGGCCTGGAGGGACACGTTGCTGTTGCAGAGCTCCTTCAAGATGGAGGAGAGGGCTCGATTTGTAGCCCTGCAACCCACCAATTTTTGGGATTAGAGTTATATGCTCTTTGGCAGGGGTTAACCATCGACCGTGATCATGGAGAATCTTCTATAAAGAGGTCAGAAGAGCTCCATAAGGAGGAGCAAAAAGATCCCCCATTGCTGCTAGGAGCTGTTAGCTTTTGCTGTGGTCTGTAGTAGTCATGGAGTCAGGTTACATTATTGTGGGTGAATTTACTGTCTTGGAATCCCTCACAAGGGAGCTGGCTGCCTTCCTTAGTTGTAAAAGTCAGAGCCCAGCATAAAGGCTTCTTGCACTTCTGCTCTGAGAATGAAATATGCAATAGAGAAATGAAAATATTGAGTAGGTGTCTATTGAGTTGATTGCTAAAAGCTCCGTTTTACAGACTTGGGTGCCCAGGTACACCAGCAAAAGTGCCCACCTTCGCTCTTTGACTGCCCCAATGGAATACACGTGGAGACAGGTTAGTTAGAGCTAAGCTCTTTTTAGCCATGTAAGCTTTTGTATCTGGCATGAGTGCAGTAGTCCATACAGAAAAAGAGTTCTTTTTGTCCTGCTGTAAAATTCAGATCAATAAAAATTAAGCCGTTGCAGTATTTTTCTGTTTTGTTTTATTTTTCCTTAGTTCTGTTGGAAGGACCTGGAGGATTAATTTCTCATATGGCTGCTTTCTATGCAGGTGCAAATGAGCAGAACCAGTGACTGCACGTGGTGTGTTCTCTATCATTTGAAGCTGAAGCATCAGGACTGGAAATTTTTTTGGAAGTTGTGTGTTGGGTCAAGCAGAAGCCTTGTGGTTATTCTATGAATGGTGATTAGAATTTTAGGCTGTGCTAAAAGGCCAAGCTTTGCTTTACCTGAGAACATTTTTTTTTCCATCCTATCTCCCTGCTTTGAATTAATGGTGGATTTGTAAATCTGCGGGACCAGAAGGAGAATTATTGCCAACCTATTCTGACCTCCTCCAGAATAAAGTCAATAATGCTTCCTGATCTAAATATTTACATGAACTAAAGCAAACTGTTATTTAAAAAAATAAAATAAATAATCCAATCTTCAATTAAAATGGTGAACCCACTGGTTTAAAGCTCGGGAGATGAGTAGTTAGTCCCATATTTTAAAATCCTTGGGATTTAACCAGGTTTTTAAAGCTACCTTTTACAAGCCTACTTTTAATGTTTGTTAAAAAAAGCCTCACAACTCCCACCATGAAGTTCTGCTAGACTTACTATCTACTTTCAGTCTTCAAAGCATGTGTGGGTGGTGATTGATGTAGATGTATTGCAGAGTGAATATAATTGCCAAAAATATTAAAGCTCTTTAAGTTTTCTGTTTCTATAGAAAAATGTATCTACTCCTTTCCTTTGCTGTAAAACGCTGAAGTTGGTATTCAGTTGTCTTGTTTATGGAGAAGAAGAATCAACACATGCTATTTTGTTAGGTTTGGGTCTGATTCCCATGCTGAACATGTTGTGGTTTTTCCAGAACTGGAATAACATCTTTCCTTGCTGAAAACAAATAGAGATTCATATCCTGTTTGCATTTGTAAGGTGATGCATTAGGTGCATTTCTTACATGATTTTTATTTGTATTTTAAAATGTAACATCTACTGCACATTTAAAATGTGTTAAAATGCTAATTCTCCAGGAGAAGGCTTTACCCTATTTTTCAATGAGGCTTAAAATTATTGTCATTATTTTCCCTTAGACTAAGTGGTAGAAGTTTTTATACTCTACAAAGCGGTGGTATATGGCACTTCATTTGAGATGTCACACCACTTTCTTACCTTCTTTTATGGATACTAAGACTTACAGCCTTGTTTGTGGTAGGCACTCACAGACACCTCCCAGGGACATGGTCTATGCCCTGATTACAGAGCAGACAGAACCAGTGCAGAGTGAAGCAACTTGTCTCAAATCACAGAGGAGATCAAGAAAAGAGCTAGGAACAGAAGACAGTTATCCTGACATTCCAGGCCAGGCTGTGTGACTTCTTGTGATGTATAAATCTGAGACTTTCCAAAGAATTTCCGAAGAGTATTTTATTAAGAGCAAACTTTTCTGGTAGAGCAATAAATCAGGTGGTCTGATGGTGGCAGCTAAACAACAATGTTATGTTAGCTAATTACTACTCAAAGCACCAAAAAGCAGCTTTAAATAACATTGTTGTAACTGTTTAAGAGCTGACCTTGCAGGAATGAATGTGGCAGTTCAGACTCTGAAAGTATAAAAACGTCCACTCTCTGCAGAGCTGGCTGGCTGTCAGCTGGTAATTGTTTTTCTTGCAAACTATTTCTGTGCATTTATACAAAAATACTGTTTGAAAAAATTTGGAAAAACATTTACAGATTTCTCTGTGTACCACAGAAAATGTGGCAAGGCACACAAATATATATCACCAAGGCATTGCCCTCATCCCTACCTGTTTGGCTCAGGCTTGTGTGGGAAGTTAAGTTACAATAAGAGTTCCACCTGTGGTTTTCACTGCAGCTTGTTTACCTGCAGTGAGATTGGAAGAGCAGAATCTTTCTTCTTTTTGCTCTTTTGCTTGACCTTAATGAAACTATACAACTAATTAGTGATTTACTACAGCTTCACAGAGAGAAGGAATTTTCCTTACCCTGAAATACACCCTTTTTAGGCAAGGTACTGAAATATACACTTTTCTTGAAGGAGTACAGAAATTAAGAGAATAATTTTGTTTTGTTTTCTTGGGATATAACTGGATAGAAGATGAAGTATTTTGATACACTTGGGATTCTAGAATTTGAATGGAAGTTACAAAAGAAAGAACTGAAGATGAGGCAATCCTGGGGATGGTAGGTACGGGGGGAAAGAAGTAGTAAAGGCCATAGACTTTTGGGAACAGAAAACACATAACTGTTAGATTTGACCTTGCATATTAAGCCGTGGAGGTGAAGGAAAGAGCTAGGCTTCTGAATTTAAATAGACCCAATTTCCCAAGAATGAGGGAATTGATGGGCATATATAATTGGATGATATTACTGCAGGGTCATAGTGGAGGCAGGGAGGTTAGCATGAAGGTAAGACTGCAGCTACTAATAGCTCAACAGAACCTGCTCTTCCTGGAAATAAATATTTAGAGGGGCTGGAATAACTGTGTCTAATAAAGAAATTATACATGCAAATTAAGAAGGAAAGCAAGGCTTGTAAAGAGATTGGGGGGGTTACTAAACATGGAGAATGGTGACAGACAAAAAAATAACTTAAAAGGGTGAGAAAAAGAGAAAATTTTATGTTCAGTCCATAAAATCACTTAAAAAAATCATTCTGATAGTACTCTGAAAAACTGGTGGGAAGGGGTGTATGGTAAATTATGTAGATTAGTTACTACATTTTTAAATGCAGGTTGAAGTATATTTTATATATATATATAATAATACTTAGCAAGTATACAACCATACTTGCTAAGGAGTCTTTGAAACAAAGGGACAGGGGACTCATGTTTTTATCGCTCACTCACTTGGAGTAGACTGCAAGGACCCTGGGAAAATGGTTATATATTCACATCACGTGATCGTCAAAGTACAGGGAAAATGCCTTTATGTTATGCTGAAGATTTGCCACCTCACTACAAGGGCTTTACTTCTCATCTTCACCAATCTTCAGCACAAACAGGCACAGTTATAGTTTGGGGTTTCTCTGCAGCATCTTCTCTCTTTTTCTCTTTTCCTTTGCAATTTTTTTTTCTCTTGTGTTTCCCCTTTGATTTTGGTGCTTCCTGGAAAGTGATTTCATTAGGGGTACTTCAATTGCAGTTTTGACCAACAAGCTTGTAATAATGTCTTTTCCAAAGATGCCTGAAGGACTGTCCATCCCCAATGAATATTGTACTGTTTTGTTGTCTTATTGTGCCAAATATTTGGGGGGGATGGGGAGGGGTGTGAGGTGGATTTCAAAGGACTCTTAGACCAGATTTTAATGATCACTGGAACTTGTAGGTGGTTCATGAAATATACATAAGGTGATTTGTGATTTAGGCTTTAAAGGACCTGAGGAAGTCCAACTCCCTCCTCTAATTAAGAGTAGGTTACTTTGGTTTGCTCAGTCCCTTGTCAAATCCAGTTCTGAACGTCTCTAAGTACGGAGACTCCAGCTTGGGCAACTCATTTCAGAGTTTTGCTACACTCACAAAAAGATGATTTTTCTTTTTTTAAATTTTTTTAGAGGATGGTGGTGGTTTATGCCCCCGGTCTCTAGGGGAAATTACCATAGTGTCCATTTCAAGAAACATCTGACTCTAAATCTTGCTAGAAACTGTACAAGATGTTTGTGTTTCTGAGCATTTTTACAATGGGGCCGGAGGGGGGGGAAATATGCCCTCCTAGAGGTCACCTGCAACTTTAAGTGTGGAAACACGACCAGGCAGTAGTGGCAGTGACAACTTCTTATTTTATTTCTCTTTCACAGTGAATTACTGAATCCAGCATCACAGATAAGTTGTGTTATATCTCAAAGAACTTAGATTAGAGAAATGTCCTCTGCATGCCAACAGATACAAAATTATTCCATGCAGCTTTGTTAACAAAGCAAGGCTAAAATGTGTATGGAAACCTGGCCTTTCAAATGCATTTTTACTTTGCCAAATGGTGGCAGCTGAGACATCAAGATTTTATTCTATTTCAAGTTAGTCTTATGTTTGCCAAGTAATCCAGTATTTTCCAGATTTAAGGCATTTCAATTTTAAATCTATTAAAGTCTTTTTGAGTAAGAAGGTACCTATGTACAATATCCACTATATATCGGCACATAATTTCAGTGTACTCCTAAGAGTAAGTTGTTAATTAGGCTAATGTAATGTTCGTAACTGCATAATTTAGACCTGCTAAGCTCTACATGCAGCTATATTTTTTTTCTTGAAATTGCATTCTAACTTGTAATTAGTGTCTCGAAACAACTTAAGGATTTTCTTTTCTTCTTACCCTAATATCAATTTCTCCTTCCCTTCCACTACCGTGTAAGTGAAGCTTGATAAAAAAAGGGGCATTTGCAGCCAAATTCTGGGGAAGATGTGGGATGTTTGGAAAAGTCTCAAGAAAGGTTACAGGTGAACAGTTATCCACAGGGAGATGTGAAAGGGAGCTTAAGGCACAGAAATAGCACCTGTGTGGGAAATTGTGCATATCTGGATGCATTCACAGTCGAATTGACTGCAAAGATACGGAATTAAGGAGGTCACTCTGTGCTACTGATTACTGCCCTCATCAGTACCCTTCCTTTTCAAGTTGCTGAAGCAACAGCTCTAGTAGCAAAGCTTTTTGATTTACTTATTTTCACCATCATCTATTTAATCTGTTCCAGTTCTATTCTTAAGAAAGAACAAAGGAGATGGGATTTCAAAGACTCTATTGTGGTAGCCAAGGGATGAGGTTGAGATGAAGAAAATAAACCAGGTAAGAGAGTGTCAGGTTTCTCCAGCTGCTGGAGGATTTTCCTACATGCTTTCCCTTTGCTTTGCACAGTACCATGAGCAAATGCTGTGTTGCTGACTCTTATTTGCAGTCTTCATATTGAGCCTCAAATCTTTAGTGAGGTGCATCCGTTCTCTTAGTGTCCTATAAACGCAACCTTGAAATTGAATTTATTGAGTTTGTTCAAATGTGTTGCAAAATCAAAATGTAGTTCACTTCAAATAAATTTATTTGCCTGTTGGTTAAAGCTGTACTAATCACAAGATGAGAGTATCTAGGAAGGGTCAACGCTTTTTGAACTAGTATAAAATTAGAAGCTGTGGTGCCAACACTTTGCTCTTTAGCCCTTCTGTAGCCATCTCTGACATCACCTGGCTGGGAACAAATTCTGTCCTAAAGTTTGCTGTGGGGAATGACCCCTTCACGAGTGCTTGTTTAGAGGAATCTTCTAGCTTGTAAAACATTTTTTTTTGCCTTCAGGAGAAGGGAACCTCCAGGTCTAAGAATGCAAACATCTTCAAGCCTTGAAAGGTGGCACTCTTCCTCTTGCAAAGCCTTTCTTCAGGCTGTCCCATGTGAGGGAGTATGCTCGACCTTGAGGTTCTCATGTAAGCATTTAATGATGAGCAATGTGCCCAGCCAGGGTGGTCTCATCCAGAATGGCTGTTTTGTGAAGCAGCATTGACCTGCACCAGCTGAGTGTGTAACCAAGTTCTTTCGTAGTGTAACCTCAAAGCCTCCTTGTTAACACAGCAGCAAATGCACCCATTGCAATTAAATTTACTTCTTCTCAAGTAAACATATGCTGAGGTTTGTGCTTTATCACTTTGAAATAAGATTTTCCCAACTTTGCTAATTAGCAGTGTTGCCCAAACAGAAAGAAACATATGGCTCATGCCATGCTGACTTGAAGGCTTTGGAGTTCCACTGGAGAATAATTAAAGTGATTTTGATTTACTGGCATGATGAAGTACGAGCCATTCTCATTTGGCCTTATGTCTAGAAGCTCTGAGACAGGAAGGTAACTTAGCAGGAGGGCTGTAATAATTAACACAAGCCAGATTGTTATTACTGAGAAAGCTTTGTTGCCGTTAACAATCATTTGTAATTATCAAGAGACTTTACATAATCCATGCAATATCTCATGTTTACCTGTCTCTGGAACTGCATGGTTAGTTCCACTTAACTTAGGCTGAATGGTTGAGAGATTGCAACATTTCAGCCTTTCTGGAAATCATGTAGCTAGTTGTAATGAAAAAAAATCTCTCCTGTCAAACAGAATCCTTTCCGGTTTTTTTTACTATTAACGTCAAGGAACCTGCTGTCCAGTGCAGATTATCAGAGGTGTATATTTATCTTGGTTTTCCCTTTTGGAAGCAGATATGTATGGAAAATGCAGGTTTCTTCTCTGAAAAAATGAAAAATTTTAAAACTAAAGTTTTGACTAAAATGTTCAAAATCAGGTCAACATTTGCTCTGGAAAACACACAATAAGAGATAAATGATAATATGAGTAAAAACTCAGCATCCTCCTAGGAATAAGTTAAGGCAGAATTTTTACCCAGCATGGGTAATTCACTCTGCTCTCCTGATGCTCACCATGAAGTGGAAATAAGTGAGACTATTTGCACATCACTGTAAATTTTACTCCACAGATGGCTGTTTAACAAAGGTATGTGTTGTCTCCTGCAGGTTACTTACTATAAACATAAATTCCTCGGAATAAATGGAAATTAAACTCTGTAATGTAGGCAGTTGATGTCATAAATATGCACTGTTTAGAAAGTGCCGAATAAATAACTGATGTCAAAGTCTTTGTTCAGAGGTAAATGGTATCAAAACCATGAAATAGGAAGAGCTTGTGCTTCTTGATTGAGAGGGTCTTGCCAATTAATTTTCAAAATATATTTCTCTGGATTCTCTTTAACACAAGCTTCTACAGATGCTCTAAGGTGTCAGTATGTGAATCTGTGTAAGTTGAAACTAAGGCCAAACCACAGGTTTGGATTCAGGTTGAAATCTTCGGTGCTTGGGAGGCTCTGGCTGAAGCTTAAGAATTGGAAGGGTGTCTGGGATCAGGTGTGTATTCATGAACTCTTGGTCAGACAGAGTCTGAGGAGGATAGATCCTCTTAAAGGCTTCATCCTGCCCTGGAGCTGGAATCACTGATTTACAATCTTGATGTTAGAACTGTTTGACTCTTTTTCTCAGGAGATGCATCTGAATTGTCTTGTTTGAGCTACAGAATTTGCTTAATGCTATAAATGGGACTTCGGGAGGCTTTTGAAAATTTTGAAAACAACTGAGTCTTAAAACTTTATTTCTTTTATTTAAGTGTAGAAGATTTCTTGGCTTTAGATACCAAAACTTCTAAACTGGTGTATAAATCTTACTTCATAAATGGAAAATTGATTTTAGTTTTGTAAAGTACTGAATATTTCATGTGTTCCTTTCAGAAAACAGATGGAAATCTGTACTTTTAGAATTTTCCCTTTTAATGCAGATGAGTGACTTTAAGTGATGTAGAACTGTCCCTTTTCTTGGAGATGCAGGGAATATATCCTGTATCTCATGTTTTGCTTGTTTTATCTTACGAGGGCCAAGTTCTGTATTGAAAAGAGCTCCTTATGTTTTTCTTGGCCCAACCTGCAAGGCACAGATGTCACCTTTCTGGTTTTGACCAGACCATAGACCTTGGGAAAGCAATTTCTTCCCCATCCTTGCAGGCAGCTTCAGGAAGCAGGTTTCTTAGGACTCTGATGTGAGACAGAAATGGAACAGGATTTTGTGGGAGTGGGATGCTGCATTTTTGAGGAAGTCACAGATGACCTGTGCATGAAGAATCAAGAAGCCTTGCATTTTGCATGGGTATTTGCCATGCAACGCTCTGCTCTGATGGAGGGCACTATGTAGACTTTGGTGTCTAAGTAGTTTCCAATTAGTTGAAAACTGTTGTGTTTCATTGCTAATACATATTCTACTCAAACAGGCACTGTAAAATTGATCTGAGGCCCATCCTAAGTGTGAATCTTTGCCTCTCTCTCAAAGAGCATAGCTCTCTTTCAAAACTGTAATGCTCTGTGTGACGCAGGAGTTGCCATGGAAAAATACATTGAGCCAATCATTCATGATTTATTTATAGCAATTAGAATGCACATCCCAAGATCCAATACTACCTTTGATTTGAAAAAAGAAAAAAAAAAAAAAAAGAAGAAATCATCCAGACAAAGGATTGAAGCACGTAAATTGCTGGGAACATTTGTGAGTCTGTATGGTTAATACATTATTTAAAAAATTGACTATGTATGTTCCTGGACAGGGCTTTGAAGTGTAAGTGCTGCTGATATTTGCTTCTATATTTCTGCTGCTGATAATGTTATTACAGTTGTCCTATACTTACCATCTGTTCAGAGCCTATCTAATGGTATAGTAAATATCAGTTCAAAATGAAATTTTTCTTCTAATCATCTCTTTGGAAAACGCTTGTGTAAAAGTGAATGCTTTGGAGAAATCTTTACACCTTAATCTTGCTGGAAAGATGTTGCCCAAGATCCTTAGAGCTGGATACACTTGTGTGTTGTGCTTGAATTACAACAGACAGTGAATATCTCCCTCTTGATGGTTTTAAATTGCATTCCTGCAGAAACCTTTTTTTTTTAATCTACTTTGATGAACATTAACTGTGTTTCAGTGTTGACTTTTTGTAGGTAACTGCTGAAGTATCAAAACTTCTGATAGTCCACATATGGGTGGATATTAACATCCAAAACTGTGGATGCCCCAACCCTGGGAGTGTTCAAGGCCAGGCTGGATAGAGTCCTGAGCAACCTGGTGTTGTGCAAGATGTCCCTGCCCATGCAGGAGCTTGGATCTAGATGATCTTGGATCTTTAAGGACCCTTCCAACCCAAACCATTCTATGACGTGCTTCATTTTGGGGCAATGATGAAAATCAAATAAGCAAAACCACAAGTTTTCAGGTTACAGTATTTCTATTTGTCTAATGGATGGGCACTTTTCAGGGTTTTCTTCCTTCCCCAGGGACATGTCTTATGGAGACTTTGACTCTGTTAGTGTCTAAGGAACTCCTCTGGAGTTTATTACCCTTGTTCTTCTATCATTATGTGGCTTGCTGAGTTTCATTTCAATTTGGCAGTGAGTCGGGACTGTCAGCTCTCTTTGATGTATAGCTGCCTCAGAGGTTAAATCAATACTGTTTTAAGTATATCACTTGTTTTCAATGAGGCCATTGCTGAGGAAATTCTTGTAATTGTTCAGCTTCCATAGTTTGCATTGAAAATGTAACATTGACGAACAAAATCTACCTTGACAAAAATCTGTAAGCAGCTACTGCATAGCTGGTTTTAATTGACCTGAAGTCAATATGTGGAGTAAAAAACTGAGGTTTCACTGCCATGGAGGTTTTCCTGATTATACTTGTGCCTGTCTCATTCTGCATCAGTTCCACAGACTCCTGGTGGGACAGGCTGTCACACAGCTGCTGGAGCACCTGGGCTCATGCTCCTGGGCTTGTAATCAGTCAGGCTTCCTAGAGGGGCTCCTTATTAGGGAACATGCCTTCATCTGCTCCCACACTGCATCCTTCACTTAGTCCACCTCCTCTTCCCAGAGGGTTGTGGGGCTCCACAGCAAGTGTATAAAGGGTGAGCTACAGTAGGGAAAGAGAGAGAAGAGTCAGAGGACTGAGGTTTGGGTAGGGCATCTGGGATTTTCAGGAAGCCCTCAACAAAAGAGAGAGCCTCTGAGAACTGTGCTGGCCCTGCAGGCAGTGTGAGACAATGGCTTCAAGGCTTATGTGTTGTTGAGCATCTGAGTGCTGCTGATTTCGGCCACTCAACACATTCAGTTGGGTGAGGATCTCATCTCTCAACTGCCTCTCACATCCTTCTTTGATTTGGCAGCAGACTAGTAACAGCTGCCCTTTGATGGGTTTTTGATGTGTCACTTCTGCACGCTGCAGACCGAATCTCACTTGTACAGGGGTTTCTTTGGTGTGTGCAATAATTTTGCCACCACAGAGAGATTTAAAAGAAATAATAGGATTCTTCTGGAAGTGGCAATAGAAAGCTGTGTCTCTTGAGAGAACAAAGCATGAACAGTGCTGAAGCTGAGTAAAAGTTGTACCCTTTATCTTGTTTGCAAAGCCACAACTCTGAAGCTTCACAAAGAAACAAGCTGATAACCAAGAGATTGCTTTTCCTGTTTTGCTACAAGGAATTACAACTACAGCTGACTGGAAGCTTCCTTTGTCTGCAGGCTGCAAGGGTGGCAAATGCTCTCCCATCTTTATTAGTACAGCTTTCACCTCCAGTGGTGTAGAGAAATGCCTGGGGTTGGGATGATATTTTCATCTGGGATTCTTTAGCTTCAACCAGTAGACATCTGCACTTCAAGCAGCTGATCTCATTGTCTTGCCGAGGATCTCTTCAAAGCGGCGGGAGAGAAATGGATATTTTTAAGAGGTGATTTATTTTGTGCCATGACAGCTATCCAAAATCTGTCAGATGCATCGAACTTTAGAAGTTTATCTTTCTCTGTTGGTGAGAAAGGAGTCTGGACAACTAACTTTTTCTTTGTTTAAACTTAGCTTGGTTGAATCCAAACCTTGAAATCTGTGTTATTTATCTAAGCAATATTTGGTCACAGGAAGCTAACATCTAACAGCAAATAAGTTGCTCTCTACTTACTGCTTTTGTGACAAAAATTGCTGGCCACAAATTCTTGCTCTGAGTGAATTGCCCTTAAACTTTCTGGTGATACAGGCATATGGACCTTCTTGTGAAAATTTGCAAGGATCAGCTGAGTCCCTACTGCACTGTAGTTTCCTAGACAAAAACTGACAACTTTTAGTTTAAAATTTCTGCTAAGAAGTGACTATTTTCCAAGGTATAGTTGTCATCTACCTGCTATGTTTGCCAAAAAACAAAAATGTGTTGACCCAGTCATAGCATGGGTCTTATCTGCCCAAAGGCTTTGTCTATCCTTTTTTTTTTTTTTTTTTTTTAAGCTCTGGGTTTTTTTCATGTGTCTTTCTAGTCATAATTTTTATGCTCAGCTTAAAACTTATAAACACAAACATAAACAAATAGCTGGGCTACATGTGAGAGGATGTTCTTGTGCTGTGAACAGCTGCGGCACATGGACATTTTGGTGGCACTTGCTTATCCTAGGGAGGGCAGGGCCCAGTGCTGCAGTCAGCATCTTAGAGGTGGTTGTGCTTCTCTGCTGGTCTCGGGCAAAAAAAGAAAAATGCTACCTTAAATTATGTGTTTGTGCTGGCAAAATCAAGAAAGCTCAGATCTTTACTCTGGTGTAATTGACAATTTAAATTGACCTGCAGTCATATACAGCTCAGAGGTGTGTGAGGGAAAGGGGCTGTTCATTTCCTGGATTAGCAAGATGCTGGTCAGCACTAGGGATATACCTATCCCAAAGGATGCACTAATGTCCACAGAATGATGGCTTGCTCTATGCAAAGCTCACGTGACACCACTCAGACTCATTCCCTGGGAAGCTTCCCTTAACTCTCCACCAGGAGGTGACACTGAAGCAATTCTATCTGTCCCAAAGCAGTTTCTACTGATGGGACATGGAGGAGGAATTTCTGCAGCCCAGATAAAGCCAAATGTATGCTCAGTAGTGCCCTCCATTTTTCTCCCCCCTGAATGTGTTCTTTGAAAGATACTGGGATAT
Source organism: Pachyramphus minor (assembly GCA_013397135.1). NCBI lineage: Eukaryota > Metazoa > Chordata > Aves > Passeriformes > Tyrannidae > Pachyramphus > Pachyramphus minor. The sequence continues at coordinate 158,805 of VYXB01010746.1, read as the reverse complement.
GAATGGCAAAGGCATTTTACTTAGCATGGGAGGACCATGCATGTGAAAAGCAAACACTTTAATATTTCATGAAGGGTTCCTCTCCTAGTGGCAGGAGGGTTTCCAAACCTGAGGCTATCACAGGGGTGCCAGTGTTGATGAAAACTAGCAGAATTATGATCCTACTCCCCTCACTGTCAAATAAGGAATCATCAGAAATGGAGGCAAAAGTCTCGCAAAAGCTGATATGGGAGGCAGAAATAAAGCTGTTGAGGAACTGAGCTCATCCCACCTTTGTGTCTGCTGTGAGTTCTCTCTAGTGGGCTGTGGCTAAACAGTAATGGACAGATGCCAACCTCACATCCCCCATGGGCTGTGCACGTAACGCGCTCCTGTTGGCACCCAGATCAACAGTTTATATTTAACCAAATACATACTTCTATCTTTAATTCTGATGTTCTGATAGCAGTTGAGAGACTGGCAGCATAGGACTCATCTCATATGGAAGTATTGGAGGCCCCAGTATGCACCTCTCCTGGCAGCAATGAAATGTCTGGCCACCACCATATTCTCAGGCAGCTCCCAGGAAACCTGGCAGGGGTGCAGCCTGCCAGGGTGTGGATTGAGTGATTCGTGCCCTCGTGTTGTGAAGTGCTGCTGGCTGTGTGCTGTCCTGGCTATGCCAGTCTGCAGAGGTGGGCACGTTTTGCTTAGGTCATAATTCTTTGGTACTGGATTTCTTTTTTCCTTCTATGCTGAAGTGACTTCTGGTTTATTTATTGGTTTGTAATCTTTGCCCAGTTACTGGTGTGCAAGAATTGGAAACATTCTCTGTTGGACAAGTCCTTTCAGAGGCATCCAACTTTGCCTCATTTGTCCAGTAGCTCTGTCTTTTCAGATTGTAACTGGGCTTGTGTTGAATGCAATTTTGGGGAAAAGTTTAGATGAACCTGGCCCAAGGGTTGAATTAATTTTGGAATATGCAGTACTGTGGTACTTAGAAGAGCAGCAATGAATGCTGCTTGTGCCGTGACCAGAAGGAGAAGAAACCAATAGCTCTAGCAAAGGAGCTGTTTGCCATAATGTGTGTATTTTTCGGCATCACTGAGGGGAGAGCAGTGCCCTGCTTGGTCTGATGATTTCTCTAAGGGACAACTTCTTGCTCTTGTCAAACAGCACTAGCATTTCAGTGTGGTGTGAGCCAACAAGCTTCTCTGCATAAATTAAATAGCTAAAATATCTTTTCTAAGCTCACCTGGGTTTGAACAATGAGAAAATAAGCTGGAAATGAAACCCAGAGTCTTGGGTTTTTTATTCAACAATAGCCTTTGGATCTGGGTTTATGACTCAGATTTCTGTTCCATGCCGTACAAATCCTCAAGACTGACAGAAATGTTGATCTGCTGGAGGGCAGGAAGGCTCTGCAGAGGGGTCTGGACAGGGTGGATTGATGGACTGAGGCCAGTTGTATGATGTGAACAAGGCCAAGTGCCAGGTCCTACACTTGAACCGCAACAACCCCAGGCAACTCTACAGGCTGGGGAAGAGGGGCTGGAAACTCCCTAGTGGAAGAAGACCTGGGGTTGCTGCTTGACAGTGGCTGAACACAAGCCCAGGTGTGCCCAGGTGGACAAGAAAGCCTATGGCATCCTGGCTTGTATCAGAAATAGTGTAGCCAGCAGGACGAGGACAGTGACTGTCCCCTGTGCTGGGCACTGGTGAGGCCACACCCCAAATCCTGGGTTCAGCNTGCCCAGGTGGACAAGAAAGCCTATGGCATCCTGGCTTGTATCAGAAATAGTGTAGCCAGCAGGACGAGGACAGTGACTGTCCCCTGTGCTGGGCACTGGTGAAGCCACACCCCAAACCCTGGGTTCAGTTTTGGGCCCCTCATGTCAAGAAAGACACTGAGGGGCTGGAGTGAGTCCAGAGAAGGGCAGCAGAACTGGGGAAGGTTCTGGAGCACAAGTCTCATGAGCAGCAGCTGAGGGAGCTGTAGTGGTTTAGCTTGCAGAAAAGGAGGCTCATGAGAGACCTTATCATTCTGTACAACCACCTAAAGGAGGTTGTAGCCAGGTAGGGGTTGGTCTCCTCTTCCAGGTAACAGGTGATAGAATAAGAGGAAATGACCTCAAGTTGTGCCAGGAAAGATTTAGATGGATATTAGGAAGAATTTCTTTGCTGAAGGGGTATCAAGCACTGGGACAGGCTGCTCAGGTAAGGGATGGAGTTGCCATCCCTGGAGGTATTTAGAAGTTGTGTAGATGTGGCAGCTGGGGACATGATTTAGTGGTGGGATTCACAGTACTAGGTTAACAGCTGATGATCTTAAAGGTCTTTTCCAACCCAAGTGATTCTACGATTCTAGGAGAAGAGAACATCTAAAAGAAGAGTCTCTCCCCTTTTCAGTGGCTTTTGTATAGGCTATGTATGATACTTCATCTGAAGCAGGATAAGCACTAGGAATGAATATTCTTATACAGTATTAAAAATGCCCTCAGCATCTCCTAGATCACCACAAAACCTATCCCAAATCTGGATGTAAAAAGCTGTGCAAATTTTACTCTTAAAACACAAAGTTTGAGCACCTAATCGCAAGGCTTGTAAAGTGTACAGAGCACGTGAAGCAACTGCATTCTCCATGAGCCACTTCTCTTTTGCTTGGTGAGAAAAAAGCCCTCCATTAGGAACCAATATTAACTTGTACAAACGTGAATGTACACCTGAAGACTCCCTAAGAGTCAGAACTTCAGCAAGATCATCTCATAAATAGTGTAAATTGCAAGCTAGTGCACAGCTCTCTGTTAAGGCATTAACTCTTAGTCCCAGATGCTTTTTGTGGGACTGCCAGACTGAGTCATCAGCTGATGTATGGAGAAGAAAGGTACAATGCATATCTATCCTCTCTTGCTAAATATGCTGCAAATTGGAGAAGAAAATGTGTCTGCAAATATAAGCTTCCTTTACATTACTTTACTGCATAGTGAGCTGGGGGAAGGCTCATTACCAGTCGCAGATAGACACTAAAATTGATAAAGTGGACCACTTACTGATGTGACATGACACAAAAAGAACATTTCTGCCTCAAGTTCTCTGTGGACTAAGCTGAGGTGTTGACTGGCTACAGAAAGACAGTTTGCAAGTGCTTGTGGCCTTTTTCTGTAACCCTTCCCAGGTGATGCAGCACAGAAAAAGAGGGAGGAGAGGCCCCAGGTGCTTCTCTGGAAGGCTGCAGAGAGTTTCTATTAGTAATGTGGAAGAGAGTGTGATGCAGGATGCAAGAGGTGCTGGAGTGTAAAATCATAACCAGTGTAGACTGGCTCCTGGGTAGTTCTGGGCTTTTGATTAATCTGAGAGATAATAAGGAGAGCAATAATGTGGGTGGCTTTGAAACTGAAGACAGATGATTTAGATTTGTCGAGCTTGGTATGACCTAAGTCTAAATTTTTGTGTCAGATTTTGCTCACAAAATAGGCATAATGATATTTTTTTGCTCTTAGCCATCTTTCACCTACTTTTATTTTCAATGTTTTATGTCAAAAATACCTCATATATGAATTTCCACTTAGCATAATGGAGGATGCACCACAGTTGCATTTTTTATTGGTGCTGCAAGTACCAGGAGTGTATTGCTTGCAAAACCTTTTTATTGTACGTCTCTATATCACTATAGAAAAATCAATGAACTTCTAATTAAGACCTTAAAAGAAATGTAGTCTAGTACTTTAATCCTAGATCAATTTGCTTTTATTTCACAATAGCATAAAAATTTATCTGCTGAGAGCATTATTAACTACTTCGGTTTTTGGATATCCAGATATAACATTTAATAAAAAATGCAATACATTATTTATTTCACATTCAGCATGAAACTTCATACGTAATAATAGGCTTTATTAAGGGAGAAGACTTGAAAACACTGTGTTTGCATTGAAGAGGGGGAAAGATACAGATGACATTTCCTGCATCTGAAGTTCTCTTGTCTGCAAAAAATCTGAATACCATATACTGTGGTTATGTGGGTTTGCTCAGGAATGTTATAAATATTTGTGCAAGATCAAACAAACAGCAATGGAGCACTGTTTTAGTCATGTAGCTTTTCAGAAGAATAAACCAGATCCATATCCAGTGAATATGGACTGGCGACAGACAAAGCTCGGTGCTGGTGGTATTTAGTCTGGGATGTTCTGTTAAGCAGCATTACAGAAACCATGCCTTTGAGTACAGAAAGTTATTACATGATATTTTCCCTCTAGATGCCCTCCACTATCCTGCCTTCTGGTTAGGGAAGAAATGAGCATCTGCAAGAGGTGGAAACCAGAGGATGGGACAACACAGTCCTAAGCAACGCAGTCCTTACACAAAGTCTGTACAGTGCAGTGATCAGATATGGAAACACTTTGCAGCAATGAGGTGTAAAAGGCTTTGTTTTGAGTTTTAGGTGCTGTATTTTTAAGCCCAATAAGTTTATTTGCAGCTCTGCGTTTGGTATTATTTCTACACTGTGCAAGTGCCTCTGTTTTCCAATTGTGTTTTTGAGAGCTGAACTTGGTGCTGTGGAGAAAGGGCACTAGTTCGGCTGCTGAATTTTAGTGCCTGGATCCAACTGATGGACAATACCAGAAATCACAAGACATTTCACTGTTTGCCTATATTCCTGGTTAGGCTTTGTGTAAGTAGATTAATTCCAGCTACTGAGAGGAGGAGACTATTTATTTGAAAAGCCAGGAGGTTATCACAGTGAAAGCAATGCAGAGCTTCATGCTGAACCAATAACAGTGAGAATCCCAGTGCCCTCTTGACTTATGTTAACATACCTTGGCCCTACAAAATAAGCATTCTGCCTGATATCAAAACTTGAGTGTGAGTTAACAAGAACCTCTGCAGGGACACTGTTACATGCATGTGGTATACCTAACCTGAAATGAGACTTCCATAGGTCATTCTCTGGGAATTGGTGCCTTACAGTGAACATTTTGGCTGTGCCTTTCGTGCTGCCACGAGGAGGAAGAGTGGCTTTAATGTCACAGCAGCCTCTGCCTGTGACAGCCTGTTGCAGCCAGGCTTCCTGTCTCTCTCTGTCCTGTCACTTTCTGTGGTCTTTTGTTGCTTTGTCAAGATAAATTCACTGCCTTGCCCGACTCCTGCCTGCCACTTTTAGCTGTGAAAACTACATGTTTCAGCTCTGATGTTCTATTTCACTGACTTATGGCCAGAGTAGTAATTAATCCAGATAGATAGGAACAATTTTAATTTTTATACAGGCTGCTGATGGAATAGTGCAGAGCAGCTTATGAGCCTAGATGGAACCAAACCTTTCTTTGACAAAAGGCACAACCAAGCAACTTGCTTATGTTAAAGGAGGTTGCTGTGGTCTGCAGACACTATTAGCAAGTAGGAACATCAGTGGTTGGGACCAGCATGGACATTATGTGTCTTTGGACACATAATTTCTTCAGATTGCTTCATAAGGGGTGACTTTAAAACCCAGCCCTAAATTTCTGCCTCAAGGGCTTGAGGTTATCAGTGTAATGACGAACTCAGAGTGCCTAGTCAAGAGCTGAGGCAGATACCTTGGCACCTATTCCCACATTCTCCATATCTGACTAGGAGTCAGAAACTTTGAAATGGAAAACTAGGGAAAGAGGAGGAAGTTGGCTGTGCTGGACCAAAGGCCTGCCTAGCTCACCATCCTGCCTCTGGCAGCAGGAGCTCAGGGGACAGGTGTCCTGGGTCCTTCATGTCCCTTAGCCGCCAGTGATGTCTTTTCCATGACATTTTCTAGCATATTCTTGAAATCTGTGCCTCCTTCTCATGTCTGTAGCTCCAGCAGCAGAGCATTACACAGCTTAATTTTAAGCTGTTTAGAGAACTGCTTCCATTTATTTACTTGCCTGATGCCAGCAAGGTTCATTTGACGGCCTTTGGTTTTTGGATTGACAGCACTGGTGAGCAGTACTTGCCTTCTCTGTGCTGCTTGTAGTCATACAGAGCGTGGTCTGACGCAAAGTAAGCCACCCTCCTTAGTATTTCCTTCTAGCAAACACCTCACAGCTCTCAGGAAGGTTGGAGTTTTGCTCTGAATTGCAAATACATGCCAGTCACTGTTCTTGGGTCAAAATGATGAATATGGTGTGAATGTCAGTAGCTGCAAAAGCATTCATCCTTCTGTATCTATAAGTGCATTGGTAGCATCACTCCTGCATTTTCAAATAGGTTTGTGTAGTTAGAGTTGGAGTGCAGGAGGTCTCACCTTTGCTTTCGTTAGGTCTCCTACCAAAGAGAAATTTGGACTTGTTTTTCAAAATGGCATGAAGGGGAAGATGCAGAGCTAAAGGGCTATTTTGAGACAGGCTTCTTCCTGACTTACGGTGAAATTGTTACTATTTGTGCAGAAGAATCAAACATCAGTTTTCCAAGACTCAAATTAACCTGAATTTGATTTCAGAGGGAAGTCTGGGCACCAGAGTGGCAGAGGAAGGTCTCTGGATTTGGGTCCGTGCCCCAGTCCGTGTCAGATTTTATCTTACACAGGTTACTCTGCCTGGACATGTTGCTGCCTTTTGTGTGGCATCAGAACTGAGGAAACATCTGAGATCCACAGCAGACAGAGAATCAGTTTCATCTTCATTTAGATTGTAATATAGCTGTGGGGAAGCTCTGGATTTTGGAATGGTCCTGTGGCAGGACTGCACCCAGCTGGACATGGGCTGGTTACCATGCAGAGAGTGATGAGAAAGTTTCTGTCTTCCAGAAGCTGAATTTTCTCCCTGTGTTGATCTCTAAATACAGTGACAGTTTAAATGGATGCACAGGGATTTTTATCAATTGCACTTTGTGTATTCCTGGTGTGGATAAAGTATCACAGGTAAAGAACAACAATAGTAATAAAAGGAGGGAATCAACTTCCAATAGATGGATGGATGGATAGAGGGATGGATAGATGGCTTCCCTGTCACTCCTGAGGGGTACAGCTTCAAGGCTGTTGTCCTGTGGAGATTACTTCAGTGGCAAACAAGTAGAAATAGCAGGTGGGGTTTTAATATTTTAGGAAATATTTCTGTTATTCCCCCAAATTGGAGTGTCTCTCTGTTTCTTGATGTCTAATAAGAAGGGAGCTCCTGTTAAGGCAGTACTTTTTTTGGATCTTTCTTCTCTGCTATTGAAAGATGGAATTAATGAAACTGTAGGACTCAATATGTTTTGAGATACTGTACTCCTGTGACAAATTGACTGAGGGGTTCAAAACTTTTGGGGGAGTTATGTATGTACACAGACTGCCAAGTGGCATCTGTTGTGCAAGTTTAATTCTGTTTGGAAACGAAGGCAAGAACGGCAATAGTGACAGAGAAATGCTTGTCTTCTGAAAGAGATTGAATAGAGTTTGAAACTGAAATAGGAAAATTAAATCAGTGCTGGATTAAAGAAGACATTGCTGTCAAAAACCTATGCTTTGGGACCATGTCTAGAGAAAAATTGGCAGTTTTTGAGAATCCCTGGTTTGTGCTGCTGTGTTCTTAAATTGTTTTTTCTGCAAGCATAAAGAAAAATGCCTTTTTTTTTATTAGAAACATATTGATTTATAAACATAGTTGTGTGTTGTATTTAGAGATGTAATAAGTTTAAATTCTGTAGGTGAGAGGTTTCCTCCCCTCTTGTTATCTGACATGTTTGGTGATAACCTCTTCTGTCATACTGTTGGACAGGTGCAGGACGATAAAATCAGATATTGAACTGCCTGGTTTGGCTGCTCTTTATTAGAAGTAATAGAATACAGGGTCTGTAAGTAACACAAAGCTTCCATTTGACCTCAAAAGACATATGAACAGATTTAGTGTGGAATACAATACTCGATGAACAGGTCCCTTGCAGGGTTGGGGAGGGGGTGAAATTGAGTCTGCTCTTATGTTGTCAGAGCATGGAAAGATCTGGGCTTAAATTCAGCTTTCAAAATTGAAGATTAGAGTTTTACCAGAAAGCTGCTCAGGTTCGGATCTGAGCTCACAATAGGCTCTTTGGATCCCTCATTGCCTTAAAGCTGGAATTGTATAATATTTAAGCCACTTCTCTGTATGATTCACATAATAGCAACTACTGAGTCAATAATAAATTCCCTCTGGAATCTGCCAAACAAAAATGCTATACTTTTTTCTTTTTAGGAACTACCTGTGTTATAAATGATGGTTTGTACATTTGAAAAGTAGTTTGAGAGGACTGCTGTCTCTAGCTCAGGTCTAGGCTGCTGGATTCAGAGTTGTTTCTAAAATTTATAGCCCAATTTGACTTGACTACACATCTGGAATGGCCTTTCTGGCATCCCTCAGTGTGGGATTGACAGAGACAAAAACACCCCTTTTTTCCCCCCCACCGATTTCAAATGCTTCAGAACTGCTGATGGCAGCACAGCCTGAACAGCAGACACTTTTTCTGCGTGTTGCTTTTATGCAAGGTTTAGATTTAAAGCACCAAGAGCAGACAGGAGCTTACATGGGTACAGTGAGCAGAAGTTTACCCATATTTCTCTGCTGTGGTGGCAGGTACATTTGTGTCTCATTTAACTGGTTCCTAAGGGCAGTCCTGGCAGTCAGCAGTGGAAAACACATGGTTCAACAGGTGAGTTTTGCTTTGCTGTCCATGTTGTGGTCCTGCTCAGAGGGTGTCCTGGGAAAGTAAGCATTGGTGGCACTAAGGACACGCCAGGTGTTGCTTGGAAGAGCAGCAGCTCCTGGAGTAAACCAGAGCTCTGGTAGGGAGGGACAATGGCTTCAGGAGAGGGGAAAGATCAGTGAAGTTGGGCAGTACTTGGAGCACCCAAAGAGACTTGTCAGGCCACAAATCTACCCTCTGAGTCTTCTAGATACTCTGCATTCCCCTGTGTTAGCTTTGTGTGCAGTATTGCAGCTTGTCTCCTGTTGGCAGCCATGTGTGATTATCATCACTTGGGTTGGTCTGTACAGTTTGAGGAGAAGGAGGAGCGATGCTGCCAGCAGAGCTGCACCACAAACAGGACCTTTTATCAGATTATCAGAGTCTGACACAGAGAGAGTTTTTTCCTGCAAGATGGCCCAGTCCTGTCAACCCCTCAGCTGGAATCCTACCCTGCCTCTGTGCACATTACCTGCCCCAACAGGCAGAGGAGGCTGCAGCTTGTTTAGGAGCTCTCTTCAGCCAGCTGAAAGCCCTCCAGCAAACCTTGGGGATGCATGTGCTCTTTCCCAGAGACCGGGCTGCCCTATTTCTGTAAGCCCAACGTAGAAAGCAGGTTGCTGAAGGACATTCTTGCTCTCAGTACTCTATGTGTGACTGATCCAGAAAAGGAGGGTTTTGTTGAGACTTGAGTATTTCTGAAGGAAGGGGCGCTTGTGCATGTGTGTGGGGAATAAAAAAAGAAACATTAGCGCGTTCTGACGGAGTCACATCCCCACTTAACTTAATGACAGACACCCACCGATTTCACAGGGGTCAAGATTTCAGTATCCTGTGTGCGGGGGATCTGTCAGCAATGCTATCCTTGTTATAGCAATAGCTGAACTCCTGTTAGCATAGCAGGCTACAGGGAACTGCCAGTTAGCAGCTCTGTCACTTACGCTCCCTTAATGTGAATGTTTGCTTCTGATTGCTATCTTGGTTAGCCAAGAAGTCTTCATTTTCCTGGAATGGCTCTGGAGTTATCCTAGTGTTAAAGACAATGAGGGAAGGATTCTCTCACACTGGGCAGCTGGAGTCTCACATCCTTGTCTTCAGTCTCATCTCATATGACACGTCCTCTGCCTTACCTTTCCACTTAGACTGCATACACTTGGAGCCACTCCTGACTCTCATATTGAAAGTCAACCCTTCCCAGGACTGGCTCTGCTTTAGGGAGAAGTCTTTTGGTCACTAGACCAGTAGAGGAAAACAAGCATGGGCTTGACCCTTGGGAAAGAATGAATAAGATGGCAACAGCATCTTATTCATACTCAATGAATTGGAACTCTAGAGCTGTAAAGATGCTCTAGACACTTAACTTTGTTCAAACCATTTTCTGAAGATGTCTATTCAGCCTGTTCAAAAAAACAAACCTCTTAAGAGGATGGTTTCACCTGTGCACTGCTCTTTTGACATTGTACCCTTCAGTGCTTTGTTGGGTTTATTCCTTCTGGGACCCTCTTTGTGCTTGATGCCGTACAGACAAAACTCTCCCTCTCAAAGTTATCAGTACGAACTGGATCTAATTCAAGAACAGCTCATCCTCCAAATAATTACAAAATAAAACATGCTTGAAGTATTGCATCAACTGTGGAAGCATTAGTTCCTTCAGTTGTAGCCCTCTAACTAATGTCTGCATCCAGGTTGTGTTCAGCAGAGTTGTCACTGAAAACAAGGAAATCTCTCACGTTTCTGTTTTCAAATACCTGATCCTTGCACTTCCTTCACAATCTCTTTGAAATACAACAGCTGATTTCCTGGGAAAATTTGCATCTATTTTCTGACTTTCTGATGCATTTTGGGACTCAAAGCTTTTTTTCTACTTATGGGGAATCTCTTGACTAAACTGTTGTGGCACTGCAAGCTTGACGAGGATGGATCTTTTTATTCTTCACACTTGTGCAACTTCTGAGACTGGTAAAATTCTACCCATTTTACAACTTCAGAGTGTTGCCAATAAAAAGGTAGTGATTTGAGCTAGAAATAACATTTTGGGAACTTGCATTTCTTCAGTTGGAAAGATAATGTTGTTTCTGTTGAGAATGATCTTCTGCTGCATAAATCTCTTTTAAAACCTGGAAAAACTAGAAAAGCATTTCTTTTGGTGTTTTTTGGTCCTTTGTAGGTTACATTTTACCTCCCATGTTCTTACATAAGCATTTCCTGTGTTCTTTTAATTGACTTTGTATGCATAGCAATACCCTGTTGTCATCACTAACTTTGCCAAACGTGCTAAGCAAGTGCTGCGAAGGTTTCTCACCTCCTATTGAAGTTTTAGATCTGTGGTCTAGAGACAGCCAGCCTTTCTAGGCTCACACAGGCCATTTCCAGTTCAAGTCCTTTCCAGGTTCCTTCAATTGGCCATCTCTGGCACACTAGCTGCTAAGACCTAAGAAGGACACAGGCACCTTGGATCAGGAGAGAAATTCAGATTTCTTACACCCTGGAGATGCCTCCATTGGTGTCTGTGTGTATTTGTTGAGGATTCTTTCTGATCATCCTTTGTGTTACAGCAATGATACACAAATGATAGATACTGGCAGCAAAGTTTTAATCACAATAATCTCGAAACCTGGGAGACAAAACTTTTCTTCTTATCAATAAACCAAAGGCTGATCTTACAATTGTATCTTTGGCTTAATGTGGGGAAATATGTGAAGAAGGGATTGTTTCTTAAAATTTCATGAGGCTAATCTTAGTCACTAGGGCTTGCAATACGTAATTTAAAGCTGGCAAATCTTTAGATGAACAAATTACAACTGTTTCTCTCAAGAAACTGATGGATTTACAGGGAGAAAAAATACGTTTCATACATTACTATTTTAACTAAAAATCTTCAAAAGGTAAAGAAAAGCAGAGGCTTAATATTGGTATGACATAGAATACATTGCAAAAGTAAGTCACCCTTGACATGGGTAATGTCTAATAAAATAATGACTGTCTGATTAAGTAATTAGGGAATAGAATAAGAAAGAATATGAAGTGACAGATCTGGAATACAGCAACTTTTCCGAAGGACCAGCTTGTTTAAACTGGAATCCTTTTAGACTAAATGATGAAACTTGGTAATATACAATATATTGTGCAATATTTTTTAATTATAGAAGATTGCTGCAATTAAGTAAACATGATTTAATATTGCTGTGACAAAAACTAATGCACTTAACCAATTGCCTACTCCATATCTGTCAGATTATGTGCACAATGCATAGTTAGTAAGTAAACATGAAGATGAAAAGGGGTTTTGGAGCTGTTTCTAAAGATGCTGTGGCATCTTGCCTACTGCTAATCATGTTTCTAACACACTGGGGTTTAGGCTGGAGTTAGTTTAAACAAATTCTTGCAAGGGTGATTAACTCAGTTTGTTTAGTTTATGTGAACACTCTTCTCTAACAGCTTTGGTCCTTCTTAACAGGCAAGGGGTTATCAGTCTGAGAAATAAGCTAATAAACTGAAGAAATAATTAGATCTTTCTAAGCAGGCAGATGGCAGAGTCATGTCCTTTGAAACCAAGAGTGCCAACAAGTTTGTCCATTTTTACAATTAGATTGTTCCATCTAGTAATTAAAAAAAAAAAAAACAAACCCAAAACCAAACTAAAAACAAATGCAATAACAAAATTTTGCCATGATGTAAAGCCTGATAAAGCTTTTAGTGGGGTTCTAAGTATCAAGCCAAACAGAATGCTTGCATGTTATTAAAATATATACATATGTATTTCAGGGTTATGACAGCTTCCTTCAAAAGCTAAGCTGTTTAAGCTCATTGTTTTTAGGAGCTGGGCCTGGTGTTTGAAGGCAAGGAAGGGAATATGGGCTGATTGAGGAAACATGCAAACCACTGGAAGAGCAGAAGGAAGACATTTTCATTTGTACTAGATTTGGGGGTACCAAGTTTGTAAGAGGACATCAGCTTGGAGGGTGCTATGGGAAAAGTCAGAGGCAGCACTACCTATACAGGAAGAGACAGGAAGAGTCCTGGCCTTTTTGGTGTAGTAAAAGTTGAGTACAAAGAGAGTTGGAAAGGTCTAAGCAGTATCAAAGAAGTTTTACTAATTTGCTTATGGCTAAATGGAGAAGAGCAATATATTGATCTTTTAAAAGTGGCCATTTGCTTGCAAGTCATAGAATCAGAGAACGGGTTGAGTTGGAAGGGACCTTAAAGATCATCTTGTTCCAAACCCTCTGCCATGGGCAGGGACACCTTCCACTAGACCAGGTTGCTCAGGACCCCATCCAGCCTGGCCTTGAGCACTTCCAGGGGTGAGACTTCCACAGCTTCTCTGGGCAACCTGTGCAGGTACCTCACCACCCTCACAATAAAGAATTTATTCGTAATATCTAATCTAACTCTGCCCTTTTTTAGTTTGAAGCCATTCTCCCTCATCCTGTCACTCCATGCCTGTCTCCAAAGTCCCTCTCCAGCTTTCTTGGAGCCGCTTTAGATACTTGAAGGTGCTCTAAGGTCTCCCCAGAGCCTTCTCTTATCCAGGGTGAACAATCCCAACTCTCTCAGCCTGTCCTCAAAGGAGAAGTGCTCCAGCCTTTGCCACCAATGTGATCATCAGAAGAAGGTCTGTGAGAAAGACGTTCCTCAATGCAGCAGTGAGGATGTTGGGTGTGTGAATGACACATGATATGGTACTGAGGGCTTTTGTCTTTGCCTGAGTAGAAGACAGGAGACCACAAGCCAGACCATGGGGAAAAAAACCCAACAAAACAAAACCCCCCTAAAACAAAATGATTAAAAAAAAAAAAAAACAACCAAAAAAGTCCCCCAAACTCCCTAAAAATGTGGATCAAGCCCAAAATGCTTCACCCCAAAGAGGAGGATAAAACAGTGGTACATAATTCACAGAGGGCTCTTGGTCATTAGAAGAGGTTCAGAAGGGCATAAAAGGCTACCATTGAGAAAGAAGCATGGGAATGTTTAATTCTTCATAGCTGCCATAAAAAACCATATTCAGGAGACTTCAAGCACTAACAGACAGGTAATGTGATGTTAGAGCTCTACATACCAAACTTAACCTATTTACAATCTTTGTCATGCTTTGTTCCCTGTATAGTAGTAAATTCCTCTTTGTAGAACAGCTTATCAAACCTTTCAATCATTACAGTAATTCCCTACTCACATCTGAAACGTTCTATAATGATTTTAAAGAAATAAAAATAGAAAAAGAAAATCTTTACTTTCTTAAAATAACATGGAGTGTAGGAGAAGTCTTTGGGTTTGGTATTGCAGTTCCTGCTCTCTGCCTTACTTTCACTAATCCTGTTATTGACTGGGTGTAATGGGTTCACTTTGTGCTTTATCCAAATAGATTCAAGCAGCAATCTGGCTTAAGGCTAAGACCTTTGTTTTAACACAAGTTCCATTTTTGGATCTCACAGTCTGCTTATGAAATACGGGAAATTATATTTTTAATTGCTTTGGACACCAATGAGTATATAGAAGGATTTCATCCAGTTCATTACCATGCCTCTTTCCATACCAGGTTTTGAAACAACAGTGAAGATCCTAAAATATGTAAGGAGCTATGGAGGGTTGTGGGTAACCACAAAGGCTCTTCCCTTTCTGGGAAGGTGGCCTCTTTAGGCTTCATTCAGAGTTGATAGTAAGAGACATGACCCTCTGAGGCTGAATCAGGACATCTGAATTAGGTTCCTGGATTGTCTCTTTCTCTCTGCAGGAATCTATTTCTCTTCACTGATTATGGACAAAGCTTGGGAACTTTGTCTCCTTATGCTGACACAAGCCTTTGAGTAACTGCTGAAGACTTCATAACTTTTTTTCTCCTAATGAGGTCCATTAGTGCAATTTAAATCTCATTAAGCTAATTGTAGTCTGTTAGAGTACGCATCCCTGAAAACATGCTTAAAAAACCTGAGCGGTGTTTAACACAGCAATGTGTTATATGAAGTACTCAATTAATATTTGAGTAAATTTTCCTTGCAGTTATGCTTGCATCTGGAGCAATTAGGCTAAGGGGATATTCACTGTAAAACATAAGTAAAGTATTGTGAAATATTTGTCCTTTTCTATCAAATATATCAGTGTTCTTCCTAGAAAATTAACCCTTCAAATTGATGGAAAGATGAAATAATGTTCTTGGAATATATTCGTTCAGGGTATGGATCTATATATTCAAGTTTTGTCATCTGTCGGTACCACTTAAAATGCAAATCAAAGTGCCCTTCTGGGATCCCTCCCAGGTGCATTGAGATGAGTGCTGCTGCCTCCCTCTGAAGGAGTGCTTATCACTTCTATAAGATTGCGTTCCTTTAAGAGGTCTTCCAAAGCAGAGGCATCCCAAACCTCTGCTCAGCCTTGGAGAAATCTTGGCTACCGTCTAAGTCTATAAGACAGAAATAGCAGCATCTTCTCTCCTGTGTTAGAGAGTATTTGACACATTTGTGTTACTGCAAAAAACTCAGATCTTTGTTTCTCCAAAGACATGTCAGGCTCCAGCCTTGAGCAAATGCCTGCTTGGAAAAGTTGGCTTTGCTCGCTGCAGGTGGTGCAGGACCTGATTCTGACACCAGGGAAGGAAGTGGGGCCCTCCCAGAAGCTTCTGCCAGCAATATGGGTTTGGCAGGGAAATTCCAGCCAGTTCTGCTGTTCTTGGGGAATGAAGCAGTCTCTAAAGTATGCAGATTTTAATTCAGGCAGGATTTTGTAGGTCAGAGCTTAACTCTGGGCCCTCACAGACCCTGTGGTTTTGACTAGGAGCGTTCACAGACTCTACCTGGTGAGCGAACAGGCTTCTTCCTTCACTAACTTTTACTTCTGGTGCATGTCTGTGGTCTGGCCTAATAGCACCAGTGCATGGAATCATGTCATCTAGCCAGGGCAGTAGGTGGAGATCAGGCTAACAAGAGATATAAATAAGAATTACTGGGTTTTTTTCTTGGTTAAAGCCAGAAATTCTTCAGTGTGTCTTGTTTAAGTTATTGCTTCCCCATTCTAGCTTACCTGCTTTGATACTAAAACCTCTGTGAACACTCGTGGGCAACTCAAAAATTAGAAACTGACTTCTTTCTTCCTTTCTTTTGTCCGTGTGTTGTAGTCACTTGACTTTCCCAGTCTGAATCTTGGTCAGTCATACAAATCCTCTTGGGTTTGTGCCCTACTGGGCTAGGGAAGTCTGTAATGAATGGAAGTGGCAAGTTAAAGGGAAGGATTTTGGTATCTGAGAGAGAACTGTGAGGGAAGGCTGTACTAATTAGTAAAACTTGTGATTAAAATAAGTATGAGGTAGGGAATGAGAGTAG
Organism: Pachyramphus minor; assembly: GCA_013397135.1. Taxonomy (NCBI): domain Eukaryota; kingdom Metazoa; phylum Chordata; class Aves; order Passeriformes; family Tyrannidae; genus Pachyramphus; species Pachyramphus minor. The sequence continues at coordinate 142,867 of VYXB01010746.1, read as the reverse complement.
AGGGGTTGCTGCAGCAACAAAAGCTGTGCGGGTGCTAAATGTGCTGATTATAAGCTTGAACTCCTTGGAGAAAAGGGATGCTAATGGCTTGTTGCTGACAGAAACTGGTTTAGATGGAAAATTGAAATATAACATTTTTGTGTATGCAGAAGTGTTACTTGTGGCTTTCAGAGGGGGAGAGTCGCTCTCCATTCTGCTTAGCAATGGGGGAGTTCAGTGTTAAATCTGGGGTTTGTGACAGGAGTAGGAACTGGAGAGCAAAGAGGCTTCCAAAATCAGGATAATAGGTTAGTGCAGTTCTTGGTACCAATTCTTATAATGGTTGGTATATTTCCCATGGAATAATATCTGTACAATAGAGTTATGCATTTCCTGTAATGATGCAGGAAATGTAAAGCTGTTCTCTGGGTTGTGGGAACATACTGAGGAATAGATGTGGGGGATCACCACCACCACCACTGATGTGGCTGGAAACCAGAGAGCAGTAACTGGAGGGTTACTGACAGCCAAAGCTGTTCTCATCTCTAATGCTCCCTCTATTCAAAAAGCAATAATGTTGCTGTAGTTTATATAAAGTCAGATATTCCTTGAATCCTGTATTTCCTCAGAGGAAGAGCTGAGAATAAACTACTGAAAATATTGGTCAAGTTTCTTGGTATAGTGCCAGAAAATGTCACTAATGATTTCCAATAAATGTAAAAGCAGTGAGAGGACATGGAAAGCATGGAGCTCTGGAGAGAAACACCCTAAAAAGAGAAAAGAAACATCAAACCCTTTCTAAGCTGGGAAAATAACAAGATAACATGAAATCTCACGGAGAACATTAAGAACTAGTCAGGAGATACAACAAGTGTCAGTGAAGTTTTATTTGCATATTTGTTTTTGTTTGGTTTTTTGGTCAATGAGAAGATGTTGTGACAGGAGAAAAATGGCATATTGGTCAAATTATGAAAGAAGAGTGACCAAAAAAGAGGCTGGACTTTGTCTCAAGAGTTTGGGCACTCATCAGGTGTTCATCTTAAAGCCCTAATTCAGACAAGGACTGAATACAAATGAACATTCTTTGTGAAATCTGTCTGAGAAAACACTGAGGAAAAAAAAATTTTCTTATGACCCAATCTGGCATATCTTTGAAGTAATAACATTCCCCCATGGAGGCAGAAATTGGTATTCAGATCTGCCTGTTGTTTCTTGACTTTCTGGCTCTGAATAAACGAGTCTATATCCTCTTTGCTCTTCTGCTGACCTTACAACTTTTAGGTCATTGGCTATAGAAGGACTTTAGGTTTCTAATACAAGCACTGTTGTACAGAAGACAGAAATCAGGATGGACATGTCAGCTGCTAAGTGCAGAACTCTTCAACCTGAATTTTGATCTCCCTAATGCTCTTCTCTGCAATCCCAAGATACAGACCTACGTCCAAGAGTGTAGCAGTTTGATATGCATCCTCCTGACTTCAGCAAGGTTGACTTTTAAGTATCACTTATTCAGCGTATCAAAGTGCGAATCCTTGTGCAATGTGTAACTAAGTAGTGTGAATTTTATTCTTTGAACAGCATTTTCTTGTACTTGCAGACCTTGCTATCAAGCCTGTGCCCTTTTAGCTTCTGTCCTCAAACTGCTAGAGCTCTGTCTAGTGCAATGTTTGAGTTCAGCTGGGGCATTTCTGAGGCTTTTAAAAATGTGATTTGGATTCTCTATCAAATATTCTTTTGCCTTTTTCTGACATTGCTCTAAAGAAAAAAATCTTACATTGAGGATGTCCAATCTGGACTGAAAGAACTCAAAGGAAGGAGAGTAACCCCCGGCATATTTTACCTTAAGGTGTGACTAAACTCACCATACGTTTTGCTCACTTCTCTTTGCCTGAATATATTCTAACTTCAGCTTCCAGTCTTTGAATCTTATTATGCTTCTCTTTTCCAGTCATGCACCAAGATGTATCTGAAATCTTGCCCCCAGTAGTGTTAGAATAGGTGGAAAGTGCCAGCCTCCAAAGCAGACACTACTTAATGGGGTAAAACACAATGAACAACCATTTATTAAAAAAAAAAAAAAAAAAAAAGAGAAGATATGTACATATGCATCTCATTGTCTAATTTGAAACTGCCAGGTTATAAAAGGACCTGGCACAATGAGAATGCTGTTTTATTCCTCCATTCCTGTTCTTTAATAATCTGAGAATCTGAAAGGCATAAATATGCAATGAATTTTTTTTCCCCTGGTTATTTTTATATCACAAGGCATGATAAGAGAAGGTACTTTAGGTGAGGTATTTTAATATTGGCCCTTATTCAATTGTTGATGATTGAAAAACATACAGCAACAATAAGGTACAAAGCCTGACCACGAGGCAGCTTCTAAATAATTCCTAGGCACAAGTTTGTCAAGGCTATATTAAAGCATTATTAATGTTAGGGGAATAAAATCAGCAAGAGCTGTTTATCGGCTTGCTTATGTATCTAGAACAAGTTGAAACAGACTGTTAAGGGGTTTTCACACCATGTGGGAAAATGTAACATTTCTTTCCTTGGGTGGATTGTCCTTAGTGCTATTGCTTTAGCAGAGGTACAGATATTTCCCCTCTTTTCTTCCTCTAAGTCCTTGTCCCAAATACACAGGCAGAATGGGGCAGGCTTGTACAAAAATGAGGGGGAAATGCTTTCTAGTGGGAACTGGCTCTGCAAGCTTTAACACCTCAGCTTTCTGCAAATGTTACTTCTCTCCCAAATAAGGAAATAAATAAATAAATTTGTGAAGTTATTTGGCTGCAGGAATCCAGACTATAATGGATGTGGAGAAAAAGGAGGCTCATCTGGAGAGTAAGGCAATATTGAGGGAAAAGGTTTCATGGTGCTTTGAAGTATTTCCTATCCCATGAAGAAAACTCTATTTATATTTAGAAATCAAAAGCACAGTTAATATACCTGAATATGTAAATCAAGGAATCCAAAGTTGAAGTACTGGAGACAGAGTTATATATAACGTGTGATAGAAACTAAGTACTTTAATATGTCCTCAGTATTTTGTTCCCATAAATTCAATAAATAATCCTTTGAGTGACAAAAATGATACTTTTTTCACGTACATGTTTTGGTTAGTAAAGTCCTGCTTTCCCCCATCTTCCTCCCCTTTCCTCTGGAAACCTGGACAGTCAAAAGAATCTGGAAATGCTGCTATAATTAAGCATGGGGTTTGTAGTGCAGTAGCCTTATCTCCCTGGTCTCCCCACCCCCTGAGGGAGGCTCTGGAATGGGATGTGTTTTCTATAAAGCACAGTGGTTACCACCCTCATGACAGATGAGGGGCAGTTAGTTGCTCAGAGATGGCTGCATACACATGAGCTCCATCAAGAGAGATGTCCAGTGTCTCTTACGTTACTTGCAAAATCCACAGTGTGGTTTGACCATAACAATGTTCTTCTGTTCCCTTTAGCTGGGTGCTATACCTTTCCTTATGGGAGCACATAGATTTGCATTTAGTCAGCTGTTCCTTCTGAAATCCTGAGGCAGAGAAGAGGGCCAGTGTAGCACAGGGAGAGCAAGATGGGCCATTCTTCTCTGAATTAATTTTTAGACCTTGCATTATATGCACAAATGGGCAGGAAATTCTGTTTAAAAGTATGAAAACATTCTTACTATGAATGTGGTCAAAGAGTGAAACATTGCTCACAGAGGCTGTGAAATCTTCATCCTCGGAACTATTCAAAACCTGACTGGGCACAGTCTGAGCAGCCTGCTCTTCCATGTCATGTTTTGAGCAGGGGACTTCAGCTAAATCATCTCTAGAGGTCCCTTCCAGACTTTATGATTCTGTGATCATAAATTTTCCCAGATCAGGAATGGCCAATCTGCTCTGTACTGCTACCAGTCTGACACCCTGTGGATAAGGAAAGGTAGATTGAGCCAAACACAGCATGCACAGATAATCTGCAAAATTATATGTATTAAGCATTGTTTTCTGTCACATACTTCTGTCTGTCCATTAATTAGCACTATTGAACCCTGGGTTCTACTTCCCAGTATCTCAGTAAGTTCCATCCTTTACAATGGCCCAATCCAAAGCCAGCTGAAGTTCCTATGTTTTTGTCCTCTAATTTTGGCAGACAGGTTTCAGTTCCTAGTTTAGCTTCATTCTCTGCTGGTGGCAAATCTGGATTGTAAAGAGGACGTATTTTCCTGGTTAATGACTGAGTCTTGTGCTGCTGCCTGTGCTGTTCTAGGGCAGAGTCTGATGGAAACTGCAGTTCTGGGTCTCTCTCTCTCTAAAGAAAAAAAAATGGAACCCCTCAGTTTTTAGGCAGTTGATGGGAGGGCAATGAAGATGGTGAAGGGCCTTGAGGGGAAGGCTGTATATGTAGTGGCTGAGGGCGCTTCGTGTGTTCAGCCTGCAGGAGACTGAGGGGAGACCTCACTGCAATTACAACTTCCTGGTGAAGGTAAGAGGAGGGGCAGACACAGATCTCTCTGGTGATCAGAGAGCGGAGGGAATGGCCTGAAGTTGTGTTGGGAGGTTTAGGTTGGTTATTAAAAAGAAGTTCTTCACCCAGAGAGTGGTTGGGCACTGGAACAGGCTCCCCAGGGAAGTGGTTACAGCACCAAGCCTGACAGAGCTCAAGAAGTGTTTGGGCGGTGATCTGATGCCCATGGTGTGACTCCTGGGGATGGTCCTGTGCAGGGCCAAGAGTTGGACTTGATGATCCTTGTGGGTCCCTTCCAACTCGGCATATTCTGTGATTCTGTGACTATTCACCCTCCAAAATTATTTGTCTGCAGAAACTACTGCTATGCTGTCACTCCATGCAGCCCCCACCACATGTGCCTGTGCACACACACACTTTCCTGCCAGTCCATCCTCTCTGACTAGCTGCTATTTTAGCAAAGCTGCCTTCTGTTTTGCCTCCTGCTTTCCTGCCTTTTCCCACATGAGTCTCACACTGATGCTGTCTCTCCCTTTCATGGACAGGGAGCTCTTCTCACACTTAAAGCTGCTTTGCTTTCCATCCTACTCCCAACATCTTCACCACCATGGGCAGGGACCTGAGAGCTCTTTACCTTTTCATTTAGGAGGACAGACTTCCACTTTACACTATTGTCAGACTATTTTGTTTAATACATAACCATGTGCCCTATGTCTTTCTTTTCCAGTAGAGACTTACTTTGTAGCAGCCTTTGTCTTACAGGCACCTGCAAGCTCTTTATTGATTTGTCTTCCAGCTCTCCCTGCTCAGTCTCCACACTGTCAGGTTTCTGGCTCTGTTTACTTCCTACAGCTTTTCTCCTTGCATAAAGGTGCAGGCAGAAATACCTGTGAGGCCTCTATTGTCAGCAAAACTGGACTTCCAGTGTGGTCAGAAGTATAAATAGCTTTCTTGTGGTCTCATCCAAAAAATAAATTTAAACAAAGCCCTTTTATCTGTTTGCACCCACAGAAAGTGCAAAAAAACTCCACTACTGTGTCTTCTATAGCTTTATAAATAGACTGTTCCTTTCCTTTCCCTGCCTGCTCATTGCAGCTGCATGAATGCTTTCCAGGGATATTTGGTGCCCTGCACTCCCTCAGTGAATGTGGCATTAAAAATACAATAAAATAATAATTTTAAAAAAAGTTTGTAAAATGACCATTTGCTTCAAAAGAGCATTGACTGAATAATAGATCAAGGTTCACTTTGGTGCAGTGTTTTTAATAAAGGTTGTGCCTTTGCCCACATGCTTCTGCTCAACATTAACTTGAGAGACTGAAATGTTTGAGTATTCCCTCTAATCTAATAATCAGTGGTTAATTCTCCCCTGGCCTCTTATGATCCTTTTGCTGTGCATTGGCCACTAAAAATGTGAAGCTGAGATTTAAATTGAGTTCAACTCTCCAAGGCTTTGATCAGCAGACTAGGTTGGGTTTCTCTGGCAGAAACTAATAGGTGTTGGGGTCAGATTCCCAGCTAGAACAACACCAGGAAGTGCTCCTGCAATCCCTGTAGCGACACTGGCTTTTTCTGGTGAGGCAGCTGAACTCTGTGCTAAGGATGGGGCTGACTCAGCCACGCTGAAGTTTTAACACATAAGCTGTCTCATGCTTTCCAGGGACTTTGCCAGTGGCTTAAAATAGAGAAGTTGGGGTTGCACATCTTTGATCCCAGTCCCAAGTCATCACAGGTGAAGTGCTACTTTTCTCTACTCCCCCTTGCATTGCAGAAGTGCTGATGGCTCCCCGCAGTCCACACAGTGCTGATCCAGCTTTATCTCCCGGTTTCCACCCCACGGAAAATTCCTCCTTTCACTCTCCATGTCAGACTTGCTGCAATTCTCATGCCCCCATCACATCACAATATCTTCTTCTGTCTGACCCCACGGGTTGTGTTGGTCCTGCTCATCTCCCAGCAGAACTGGATCAATGGCACTTGACCTTCTCAGGCTGAAGACTGGTTGCTCTAAATTGAAATTGTACTTCCATGGGCTAATCTCATGCTAAACTTCACACTGGCTTCTCTGAAAGGGAAAAAAAAGATCATTTTTAATCTGTACAGTGTTGATTTGCTATATGTTAGCCTTGACTTTATCAACATTAACACAGAGACAGTGGGGACATTCATTTTAAATGCAACGAAAAGGGAAAGGATAACTTCAGATTTCCATCTGTTTAATTAAAATCAACCTCTATTCTCGGGAAAAAAAGCACCAAAACCAACCTAGTTGTAGTTTTCAGGTGGCAATCTTCTGTACATGATGAGACCCATGTTTTTAGAACCGAAGGTCAGATTTATTTCTGCTCCCAGTTGCTCTCTATGGAAACTTTGCCATTTACATGAAGGGCAATAAATTCAGGTCATCACTATTAGCATAAATAGTCAAACCACTCTCTTACTTCATCCAAATTCAAATTGCTTGCTGATAATTTGAGCAATAAACTGGCTTTGATAAATTCCTTTCCCAACATTATTTTGTCATAATAATTATTTGCTGTTCTGCTTTGGATCTGCAAATTATCTCATAGAGTTATATTTACATATACAATAAAAACTGGGCACATGATTTATTGTCTTGTCAACAGCAAAATAAATAAAACAGTTTGTGAAAGATTATTCCTGACTTTTGGGCAGAGCTGTAATAAATAAATAAATACTTAATTGATAGATTCTCAGAAGGGATAAGTATGAAACAAGTTTGAGGTGCAACACTTTAGTAAATACACAGCTGTAGAAGTTTGTCTGAAGGCTGACTCTAAATCCCTGTTCAGATTAGAGATGGAACTATAATAGATTTTTCATTTTGAAACATGTGCTGATAAAATATTCCTCTGTAAAAGAAGCACAGTCTTTGAGTTCGAGCATTTGTAGTTTAGTCAATAAACTTGTCTAAAAGACCCAGTGGTTGAAGGTACATCAATCACATTTTATGATTATGACAGCAACGTGGCAAAGAAGTAATGTACCAAATAAGTATTGCAATGGATGGCTGCAGCCTTTATAGGTCGTAAAGAATAAAGGTTTGGGAGATGTATATATTTTTAGTATTGTTGGCAAATAATTCAGGCATTTTGGTTACAAATATTATAAAGTTAGATGTAGAATTATTGGCATGCATTTTTATTTCCAAGAATGTGTAAAAAATGCTGATTGAGAAGACCACCAATCACATGTGAAATAGAAATTCACACAAAGGTATATTTCAGGAAAGTTGTCCTAGAGTCTTCTCTTATGGTTTCTACAATTTTTTAAAATTATTTTTCTGCATTTACTGATAAACAAAACTTTTAGTTAAAAATATTTTTAATTAAATCAGCAAAGTATCTGAGAGTCTCATCTGAACTTACCTAGGTAAATGTTAGCAAAAGAAATTTTACTTGCATTTAATTTGAAGCTGACCCATGAACCTCCACATCACCTTCTAGATTTGGTGACAAATCAGTGCACTCCGTGCACTGAACAATAAATAATTCATGAGCAGTCAGCACCCTGACAGAAGTTGAGAAAGACTTGCAGAAATGTAACTGCAAAAAAAACCCCAAAAACAAAACCCAAAAAACATGATGGTGGAAGTGATTTATGAAATGGAAATGGGTCAACAATGTCAAATTACCAATTTCTTCTGAATGACTCACCCAGCCAAGGCACTTGCAGTAGTGTATAGTCAGCAAAAAGAAATCGGGACAAAAACTATGGATTTTCTTCCTTTTCCCCTCACATTGGGCTAAAATTCAAACTATCCAAAGTATTGCTAGGACAGGGACTGCTAGCACTGCTATATCTCAATATCTCTCCTAGGTTTGTCCATTCTCTCTTCAGTCCCACAAAATCTAGTGGCATCTCTGCAGGTTAGCAGTACTTCAGGTTCTCAGTTTTTTCTACCTGAGTAGAGTCAGGCTTGATCCCAGCAGTGGTGAAAGCCTTGTGTGAGTAATTGTGGTAACCCTGCAAAGCCCCAGTGAAACAGGTGGTATATCTCTTCTCTGAGTTAGTGTTCTAGGTGTTGTAACCCTATGATCAGCATGTTTCTGAAGATGTCATCACAGAAGCATTGAGGTTGGAAAAAACCTATGAGATCATTGATTCCAACCTTTGGATGATCATCTCCTTGCCAACCAGACCATGGCACCAAGTGCCATGTCATTTCTTGAACACCTCCAGCGATGAGGACCTTTGGTCATGGGCCAAAGGAGGTGGTAAAATTATGGTGATAAAAAGATCCTCCTGCAAGACTCTAGATGTTCTCTCAAACAGACATTCGATGACCCACTCAGGGTAACCAACAACCTGTAAATACATCGAGGTGTGCAATCAAGTCACACCTCACCTTCAGGACTGGCAGAAACTTAGTCTCTGCACAGAGGAGAAGTACCTGAATTAGTGGGAGTCCTGTGTGGTCTAGGAAGCATAGGCAAAACATATGACTTGTTAGTGCCACTGAAATCATCTAGTACAGTTGTACACTGTCTGATCAGACTACTGCCTGTACACTGTCTACTGCAGTCTGTGCAGTCTGCTTCCAGCTTGGAGATGCCCTGTGGCCCAATGGCTCAAAGGATGAGGAGATCTTGCTGGAGACACACCGTGTTCTGCTGTCTCAAAATGCCTCCAGAGCTGCTCAATTCCCACCGACCTTTCTGTTGAATGCAAATGCCCCTTCTCTCTCACACTTGTTGGGTGTGGCACACGGATAGCTTGGCATGCCCTGAAAGACTCCACATTTCAACATGAATGAGTGATTCTAGGGTGCCTGGAATATTTTTGGGTATGAGATTTTTCTATGTGCTTGTTCTTCTGCTAAGGGTCTTCAGATCCTTCAGGATAGGAAGCCTTACTCTGTTTATTTTGCTGAAGCAACATCTAAGGTAAAGACCCCTTGTGTTGAAGAAATGGTCATGATCTGAACCTAGTATATATACAATGGCTGATCAGTTTGTCTGTTAGGAATCAACACAGACTCATTGCACTTAGAGAATTAGCAAAAGCGGGCCAGAATTATTGAAGGCAGCAAAACCTGAGTCGTGTATCAAGTGAATCAGTTCGAGTGGAGCTGCAGCAAGAAACTCAACATGGGTTTAAGTCTATCTTTGTATGCCTACTGCTGCACTTGAATGTCTTCTCCCAAGCTGCAATACTTAAAAAATTACTATAGATTTCTTGTAAATCAGCACTAATAGCAGCTGTTGAAGTACTCTTTGACAGCCTTTTTGCACGGTGCTGAAAGTAATCAACTCTGTGTAAAGCTAATATGCGTGCAATGCAATGTTCCCTTGGGGAATAATTTGTCTTCCCATATTGCCTTGCCCATACCCTTCAGGTGTACTCTCCCTAGCTGTGATTGCTTTGCAAATACGGATATTGGTTTTCACATAGCTGCTTAAATTCTGCTGTGCAGTATGTGCCTGGGGTAGTGGTTCTTTCAGCTTCAGTCTGATAGACTGTTACAACACTGCATCAAGCTATTGGAATAAGTCCTTCTGGCCTTTGCCTGCACTGGCAGATGTGGGAAAAGGTTAAAACACATGCACTACTTGCATAGGATGCTTTTTTAGCTTGCATATGAGGTGTACAAGGATGTGTGTTTTGAGTTAGAAATGCCTTTGCTACTGGGCAGAGCTATTTGCACCCAGACTTGCTCTGGTGCACTTCTGGAAGGTATCCTTGAGAGTCATAAATTCCCATCAATATAGAGACACCTTTCCAGACACAAGAATGGGTAGAGTAGACAGCAGTGAACTGCACCAAGTATATTATAAATGCTTTTGCTTGCTGTGTAATGTGTCAGGAGATCCATCTGTCTAACACCTTCTGTGCTCCTAGTTTGAATGGTGGCACCTTGCAGTCTCCACTGGACTTCAGTCTTGCTAAGTTCTGCAAGGGAGAGAAGTGGAGTGATTATTTCCATTTACAGCTGAAGAAGGTGAGATCCCTGTCAGATCTAGGAAATTTCTGTGAGGCTGTGCAGCCCACACACAGCTGAACTCTGACTTGAACTAGAGCTTCCAGCAGTCCAGTTCTCTTGACACAAATGAAGGTCTTTCACTGTTGTTGTGAGGAGTCTTTCTAGCACACAGAGCAGAGCTGCCACACTGAAAACTCTTCCCCTGAACTATCCACATCTGTTTCCAGGTGTGCATGGTCTTTGGCTGTAGGAGTATAGAGCACAGCTTCTGTCTGCCACCTCTCTCTACTTGTGAATGGGTGAGCTTTGAGCAGAGACAGATCAATTCTTGGCTGCTCTTTCTCAGGGTGGCAGTCAGTGATGCTCAGTGCATGAACAATGGGAGCACTTGGAGTCCAGTGATCACTCCCAGAAACAATGTGTTTTCTATTCCATTTTAAAAGGGATGGATATTCAACCAAATTGCTGAATATCTCAGAACTGTTCCTCTGCCCAACCTTTCTCAAGTGTCCTGGAATTGAACTGTATGGAAAGGACAAGTTTTGACAAATGTTTCACTTAGCAAAGTTGAAGCATGTGTTAGCCTGTGAATAATACTTATCATAAAGGCAGGAGAAAATCTGAGACCCTGCACTGAAGCAATGGTGATTATTGGCAATTAATTATGTCCTGGGGACTTGCTGTAAATCTTATGTTTACCATAACCCTTTACAGTTGTTGGTCACTTACCTTTTACACTGTGGCACAATGCATTTATTGTGCTCTGAGTCCACAAAGTGCATTGGGTAAGTTCAGAGGACACAGGCTCAGATTTCAAGGTAAAGAAACATGGGTTCTGCTCTCTAGAATTAAAGCCTCAAGGGATCTGAAAAATCTTCTCTTGGGTTTACAGAGCCGTGTATTTCTTGGGTTCTCGGTATTCATCCTGCACATACAATAGTCCTGAAAGGATACCAAACTCTGCCAACATACTTGGGCATTCCTGTTTCCTTGGCAAATTCTACTTTTCATGGAAAAATTAAATGCACCTGGAAATGTAAAATGTGAGCTGTGAAAATGGACAAAGGGAGCCAGTAACAGCTCATTCCCCAAATCAATTTAAATGCTGTCTGGCAGACACTGGAAAGGCACCACTATGTTAATTAACAGGGATGGGATAGCTATCTCCCAAATGCTTAATCAAAGGGTTTATGAACTAGAAATATGGGATCTATAGCAACAGACACAACCTTCTAGGACTTCTCTAGCTTTGAATATACAAGTTTTAAATGAAATGTCTTTGTTTCTCCACAGTAGGGGAACTCCATTTGGAATTTTACCTGGTGCATGGGGATGTACCAAAGCAATGTTGCACATAGACACCAAGGGGCCAGGGCACTACGGGCAGAGAGTTGCAGTGTGGAAACTTAGGGTGTTTGTCACCTGAACAGCAGAAGCCCCTACCAAACAAAAATATCATAGCAGGCTACTGTTAGAAGTTCAAGCCACTGGCAAATTCATTAAACCAATGCTGAGGTGTTCTGGCCTGTACACACTGTGTATTTATTATGTATCTCCAAAATTATATTAAAGATTGATTGAGCTTCACCAGCCTATCTTCGAAGTCATCCGACTCAGTGCACTCTAAAACCAATATGAATCTGTAAACCTATTTAACCTTCCCATTTGGGAATGCATTTCGTTGAAGATGGCAGCTTGATGTTCATTAAAATTAAAGATAGAAAATAGTATTAGATAATGCAGTGCTTTTCCCCTGGCAATGGAGGGTTGGCACCTCCTTGATGTTCCAGTTTGACCCTTTGAATTATTTTGAGAAGATCTCATTTATTTTCACATTATTTGGGGTATTTTTTTCTCCTTACTCTGCTTACCACTTGTACATCATGATCACACAGTCTGTCTTCTCCCATTCAGATACTTTTGGGAGGACAGAATACCTAAAGAGAAAAGTCTTATCCCTATTGGTCTCTCATTTAGCGTATATCAGTCAGTGGAATATACAGTCAGTTTAGGACATTGGACTTACTGTACAACTAAGAAGAAGAAAAGCAATTCAGCTGTCAAGGTAGAAACAAGTTCTTCTTTGCATGATGAGCATCTCTGGCTGTTTGAATCAAAATTACAATAATAATGCCAATTTTGCAGATACTATATATTGGTTACAGCTATAGAGGGGTGTTCCTGGTGTTGTGTGTATTGACTTATTGGATCAGTAACTCAGGATTTTTCTACCCAACACAAGTTTGACTTAGCTCAAGTTCTGGAATTGGGATGATTTATCTTAAAAAGGAAAAACTGGAAATGAGTAGCAATTTCAAAAATATTGGATCTGGAAGATGATGTTTATAAAGCTGTAGCCTCAGGACTAGGGCAGTTACAGATACAGAAAGGCAATATTTCAATATTAATGTATATAGACCCTTTACAGAACATCAGGATTATCATAATGGATCAAATGTGTCCAGGGTGTTCATCTGTCTGAGGTCACTGTCGTACCAGTGCTGCTGCTGATGTACAACATAAAAAGAAAGAATGCTCTGATTTTTTTTTCCTTTGTGAAGACTTGTTGCTAAGCAATTGGGAAAACAGTAAGGCAAAAGATATGAAAGCATAATTCACTTTGTAAACAATAAAAATCTTCACAATTTTGGAAGAAGCTGTAGCAATAATACATAACATCAGAAAGGAGAAGCTCTACAGAAAATCAATAGAACATTATTCACGCTTTTTTTTGTTTGTTTGTTTTAGGAGTGCCAGAAGATTGACGACTTGATGCTGATGTAGAATTGAGTTATCATCAGTGATATCAATCATTTCCCTGCCATGGTTCTCAGTCCCTAAACCCACAATGAAGTTACAGAAGAGCGCACATGCACACGCTCACAACGCAGAAATATTTCACCAGTGTAACTTCATCACATCAAAACCAGTGACAAAGTTTTACCACTGGGAGGTGAGGAAATTTCCTTCACATCAATGCAACTTTGTACAGTTAGTGTTTTACAGATAGTTTTTCTATCTGCTTTGTTTTTCAGGAGTACCAATAAACATCTGTGTTTCGCTGGCTTTTGCCTATAAATTAGTACAGAAACACTGATTTCTCTAGGACAACAGGAAGTGTCCTAATCATAGCAATGTTAATTCCTTGTTTATCACTTTTGTGAATGGTGTTGATTCCCTGGCTGGGCAATTCCAACTCAGCAGTTACCTGGGTGTCCTGCAGCATTATTCCTTGTACCAATCCTTGTCTGATTAAACTCATGCTGCCCTTTTGGAATCGACTGAACTAAGTCGTTTTACATTGCCCAAGGAATTGTCCTTATGTAGAAATACTTCCTTTTCTGTCAGCTCTACTAGTTCCCACTGGCATTTCCATCTGGTTTGGAGGTGAGTTTGTTGGCTGTAATATACTTTTATCTTTTAAATCAGCTGCCAGTACATTAAGAAAGGGTGGCACAATCTCTATAACAAAAAGATGCTGTTAGCTCTATAAAAAAAAAGGTCCAGTCTTTTCTTTGAAACTCCCAGATTTGGGAGTCTGTATGTGCTCAGTGTTTCTGGGTACTTTCTAAGAGAGTGCTCAAGCAAGCCTCGTGTGTTTTATACAGAGAGATGAGGGAAGAACCCATCCCCAACATCCCTCTTTAAGTATGGACTCTGGTATCCTGAACAAGCTGGCTTGTTTTAAATCAAAAGAGTTCTCTTTTTTTATTATTTTTTTCACAGCTAAGTCCCTTGGCTGATTCAGAAAATAAACTTTTCAGGAAATCATTAATCCTTTCTAGCAGCCAAGAGAGTGCAAAGTTTCTGAGTTACTGTTTTATCCCTTCCCCCAGCCTCTCTCATTTGCACTTAGCTGCGGGAAAAATAAAACTCTCATCCCAAAGCCACTCTAATCCTCCTGCTACACCTCTGGATCGCTGCCAGTTGATGCTGGCAAGTGCAGTGTGCCACAGCTCATCAGGTCAGTCAGCCCCATTGCCAAAGCAAAGTCCATGGCAGAGAGTGCTCCAACTGCATCCATCTCCTCACCTCAGCCAGCCCAGGCTGCTGCTCCCTTTTCTTTTGCTCTGTTCCTCTGCTAGTTTGCTCCAGCCATCTGACAGGTCTGGGTGGGATTGGATGGGATGGGTGGGATGCTGGACCTTTCTGAGCTGTTTCCATGTGTGCTCTCCTGGCATTATCAGCAGAGCCTTTGCCTTTGCTGCAGCAGAAAGAGAACTGAAAACAGGGTTGTAAATCCTCGGATGAGCAACAACCTTTAATGTCTGCAGGAAGCAATGGGATCTCTGGTACTAAGCCTTTAATTAAAGCTCTGAAATTAAATTCTAACAAGTTGCTATATGGACTTATGATCCTTTGAAATCAATGGCCCCAATCCTGTTGATTACAGTGGATCCAGGCTATTTCCTAAGGTGTTTCTGCTGTATTCACATACTCAGAAATTCTCAGGGTGTCACAGTGCCTGTTCATTTGATGAAAAGTCCTGAAAGACTCACAGGCCAAAAATACTGGGGTTTAGTCATCTACAGACAATATGAATGTTTGTTCTTTTAAGTTTCACTTAAGGTTTTATATTTTCATTAAACAGCAGCAATTCAGATTTTATTTTCCATGCAAATCTGGTAATATAAAGAGTTTGTTTGGTACATAGGTGAACTCATCCGTGACAAATTACATGGAAACTATGGAAACACTCTGCTTAATGGAGTACAAGGTCAGACTGTCTCATGCTAAAAAATTAATCATTCCTCCGCTTTTTAGCCTGGGGTTTCTTGGAAGGCAGGGAAAAGAGGTTCAGATTAGTAGATCATGGGAAAACTAAATAATGGAATTGATTATAACTAGTTGAATTAATCACTGAGAATAAGTTACCTCACAAATTTAACTTTTTTTCTTTTTTTTGATTGCTTCCCCTTCCCATAGAGGAAGTGTTCATGTCTGGAAGTATTGATCAAATGACTTACCTGAACACGTTCCCATTTCTGGAGCACTCATGTCACTCACAGGTGTACCCTTATGTCCCCTGAAACTCATGTTGGAGCCTTCTGTATCAAACAATTAACAGCTCAAATGAGGAGACAGGGTGGCTTTGTGAATGAGCCAGGAGCCCTGGGTGGAGCTGGGATCCTTGGGCATCTCTTGCTCTTCAGTGCTTTTAAAACAGGTCACTGCTATAGCATGCCAAAATATTTTCAGGACATCAGATATGAGCACTCTCAGTTTCCACTCAGCCTGACTGCAGGAGGGTTGATTCTGCACTGGGTACTTGGATTCATCCCCAGATGGGATTTTATATTGGCCTTTGTGACAGCAATTATCTCCTCTTTTCCATAGACCTCCTGTCCAAGACAGGTTTATCCAGCAGGTGTCCTGGAATCACTGTGAGTGCTCAGCAGAGGAAAGATAATTTTTTGTGGATTTTATCTTAGATTTGTTTGGAGTTTGAGAATTTGGTGAGATTTCCAGTTATTTCTCCCCTTTTTTCAGAATTTGATAAAAGTAGAACCAGTTTTATTCTTTTAAAATGGAGGTAATCCAATTGTTTATTATTCAGTTCAGTGTGTTTGAAAAAAACACACTGTATGTTTGGACTGGCACCATACGAAAATTACTACTGTTAAGAAGAGATGTTGCATATCTGCCACCTGTATCTCTCTTCCTTGGTCTTTCTCTTGAGCTGCATGTGATACAGTCAAATCTGCTTAAAAGAATGAATCCTGAATTCTGAATAGGCAGGAGTTCCATGGATTTCAGAAACAGGAGACATGAGCTGCCATATATGCAAGCTTGCCACTCTTAGTCTAATTTTTATTTCATACAAATACTTCAAGCAATGGAGAAGGCTATACCGGTTAGTTTGACCTCAATAGGATTTCAGCATATACTTGAATGTTATGCTGATATTGAGATCAAAAATACAGCTGATTTTGAGCATTTTGATGAAACAATGCCTTTACAACTACAGTTTTCATTTTTATAATGATATTTTCTTTAGAGAGACAAAAAGGGGAAGAGGGACTGAGACTCCCCTACCAATATTTAGGACTCTGGCTGGGCTGGCAGGAAACAGCTCTCCAGGTCTATACCTGACTGTATCAGAGACCTGATGTATGAGGAGCTTGGCTGTCAACCAGACAGACTCAGTGTTGAACCTCAACCATTCCCATCCTCTCCATCCATTTATCCAGAGGAGGATAAATAAACAAATCTGTACTTCTGTGGCTACATTTCCCCAAAGACATGTCTTTATCAGTCTTCTTTATCCATGCAGATGAGTGGCACAACTTCCAAGACAGGTCCAACCTTAGAAACTTTGTGAAGTGTTGGAAAGTAGATGTGTTTTCAAGTATTTAATGGCTCATGGACACATATTTCTGCCTGGAAGTTTGAGTATGGAAAGAAAGGAGCCCCAGAATTGCTAATTTACAGGCAGCTGTGTTCTCAAGCAAACCAAAGGGTGGTGTCTGATGAGACTGGTTTTGGTCTGTATGTCATGTCCCTCTAAGTCTCTTGAGTGGTGGCTCTGGAGGGAGGTAGATTGCTTTGTGCCTGGGGCTCAGTGGAGCCTGGTCAAGGAGGCACGTTTCTAGGGTGCAGAAGATAAAAGGAGAAAGACATCATGAACTGTCTTTCCCTGGAACTGGAAGGGGTTCACAGACTCTTTTGCGACTGGGAAACTCCAAAGCAAATCCTGAAGGCTGGAAATAGCTCTGCCAAGGTGTAGAGGGAGAGAAGCTGATAAGCCCCTTTTTATATGTCTTCTACCTTCCTAGCTTTTGTGGTGATTTTCAATTATTCTTTCTATAAGAAGTGAAGTATTCTGCTTCAAGTTCTACTAAAGCTTGATATTTTTGAGTTTTTCTTTTTCTTTTTTTTTTACCAGGTAGAAAAGGTTTGCACATACACAGCTGAGACCTTGGTTCATTTGGGCTCATCTCACACCACCACTAACTTGCTGATTAAAACTTGATATTTTTGATATTGTTGAGTGTCCTGCAGCTCTGGGATGTTTTGGTTTTTTGCCTGACACTGATTTCTCAGTTTCATATGAGAACACTAACATACCATTTATATTTTGAACAATCACAGAAAATGCCACTTTCCTTATCAATTCTTTTGCTTCTATCTTCGCCCTGCTCTTGTTCCCACATGGTCTATAGCTCTGCTTTCCTTAAGTTTATGTTATAGCTGGTATTCTCTGAGTGCTGCCTGCCTGGAGATCTTCCTCAGCATTTACCTAGGCTGATATGAACTAGGAATGCACATCTGTTTTCATGAGCATGCCTATGATTCCTTAAGGCCAGAAAACTTGCAAAGACTGGATTTCTACTAGTCTTTCCCATTCAGGGTTATAGACACAGGCACACCTGATGATTTTCTCTCTGAAGCTGCTTACAAGGGGATGAATGATGCTTGCAGGGAAAGGATAACTTTAACATGGGAAGGAATCTTTAGTTGCCATTCAGATTCCTATGATTGGACCCTCTGGCATGTATACTTAGAAGGAAACATGAGTCAACCGTTTGAAGCTTTTCTGTAGCTCAAACTCACTTCCCTGCAGGTTGATCCAATATTGCCACAGCCTTATGAAGCGAGCCAAATGTTAACTTCCCCAGGGTGAGTTCACCCACCTCTTCTTCAATGAAAATAAGCTCATATTGAGCATCATTAATAACTTCCCTACATGTGGATTACAAATGTGTCCACATTTACTCCACTCTCAAACTTGAACCAGAAGTATTTCTGAAACGCGGCACAAACTTGTTCTCTTTCTCCCCTTTACCTCCATCCTGGCAACCTTCTTCTCCAGGCAGATGGTTCCCATCCCCTCTCAGCTCCCCTTGACATCCTGCCAACACCATGCCCAACCACCCTTGTCATCTGTCTCTTGTCTCTAACCCAGTTCCCTAAGATATGTCAGACTATGGTCTCCTCTTTCTCCCTAAAAAGAAACACTGCATCAGCATGCCAGTACCCACGAAACCTTGTCAGCCAAATGTGGTTGGGGGGCAGAAAGGGGGTGTAAGGCTTCCCTATGGAAGTTTTTTGACTTTTCAGCCAGTAAAACCAGAAGCTGACATTTTTTAGGCTATTTATTTCTCCCTGCTGGGGGGGAAAAAAAAAATAAAGCAAACACACCTTCACTTCCTCCTCCTTGTCTGGTTAAAAATGCTGCTGAAGCACAACGTGGGATCTCTAGTTCAATGCTTTGTGCATCCCTTCTCTCATGAGGATTCCTGAGCACCCCCCACCAAAGCACAGCACTGAGACTCCTGAATCCTGTCTCCATGCTTCCCATAGGAAATCCAGACCAGAGAGATGGAGAGAACATGTGGCATTTCAACATCATGCCAGTCACATGTCACTTTTTTGGCTGAAATCTAAGACCTTTTCAGAATACAAAGACTTTGGTTTTCCGTTTTCCCTAGCACGTTGAAAATTTTTAAGACAAGCAGAATCACTCTTTT